>QAOA01007183.1:930713-1044298 GCA_003255065.1 Cercis canadensis | reverse complement strand
CTAGAACTAGCCAAATTATGCTGAAATCCATATGAACCAAGTTCTGGTTGATAATATGGTTCCGCTTCTATCCCTTCTTGGCTATATGGAGGATACGAAGTAGGAATTGAACAAATACCACTAGGATCAATACATTGTTCATCACCATCTTGTTCATCATCACCACCACTAACTTCATTGTCAACTATTTTCACCTCAACATATAACTCAATGGCACCTAGAGATTTAAGTTTACTATGATTTTCAAACATAGATTCTACATCCTCATCAGAGCTTAGCTCAATAACATTATAAAATAATGGATTAACAGATATAGGAACTCTATAAATAATCTTGTCAACAACTGTATTTTCTGACAAACCCAATTTTCGATGAATATAAAATTCTAAACGTTGTAGTCCACATCTGTTCTTCAAATTCAAACCAACGGGTCTAGAACCATTATACATGACACCTTGAGAACCATCATATATTTGACCATTGTAATAAATTAATAGAAGCATCTTCCGCCTAAATTATAAATAATACATGTTATTAATATCATCACAATATCTTAAATCTTAAATACTAATAATAATTATACATCAAATATTAAACATTAATCTAATAAAAATTTAAATTAACAAGTATATTACATATTAAAAAATTAAACATACCTTAATCACTTTTAAAACGTTAACTTGCACGATCAACGATAATAACTTCACAACAAATTTTTCTGCACCTCTCCGAATCCACTCAAGACTTAGACTTCGACTTCGACCAAATGAAACCGAAAGCCTATTTATAGAAGAGTTCTCATGAAAAAAACGCTGATTTGAGGTCATAACAGTGTCAGCGTTTTACAGTTACAAAATGGCGTTTACACAGCGAAAACCCGCGTTTAACAAGTGTCACAACTGGATCCGCGTTTTCTTCAACAAAACGCGGATCCAGTTATGCGTTTTCTTAAAGAAAACGCGGAACTAGATCCACGTTTTCTTGAATTTCCCTCCTGTCAGTGCACTCTCCTGGGCACCGTTATTTCATTTCAGCATTTTTGGTAATTTGGTTCAGCGTTTTTTTGTATAAAACGCATTTTTAAATTCGCGTTTATTGTTAAAAACGCTGTTTTATATCAGCGTTTTTTGATAAAAACGCGTACGCGTTTATTAAGCAAAAAAATAGACTCAATTCGGTAAATACTTTTAAAAATAACCCATTTTCGTTATTATTTTTTAAAAACGTATTATTACTGTAAAAAAGCCTAAAAATGTCTTAGTCTGGATTTGGTGTTCCATTTATCGACCCTGCATACCAATTATTGATAGAGAATATACGTGTATGTAAAGCCAAAAGGGTGGTGTGTGGCTGTGTGCAGTGCAGTGGATGTAGAACAAAAGGACAGCAATAGTGTAAAGCAAATGGGTGCTTTTCAAGACCAAAACTCCATGAAAATTATTGAACACTGAAAATCTAGTTTCTTATCACTTTCGATTTTCATATGAATATAATGGCATCCTACATTTATGTTTCCACATTGACCATAGACCCAGTCAATGGTGTTCGCTCTTCAGTCGTTTCTGTCGTCACTACCATCCTACGTTTATGTTTCCACGCAGCCATCAGCCAACATGCACAAAATCCAAATTCCATATTTCCACTAATTTTTCATTTTTTTTCTTTTTCTTTATCAGCTGTGAAAATAGATTTTGTAAAATGATATTGATTAAAAAAAATAAAGAGAAAACAAGTCAAGCAAATGAGTGTTACTTCATCTGATTGGTGAATGTTGATTATTATCATGTCCACCGTAGTACTATCAAATAACTGAGGCAGAGAGAGAGAGAGGGTAAGGACAAGGGATTTACCGATCAAGAAGAGGTGACTGAAATCAATGGACGCGGGGAATGTCGGTTCCACGTCAGATTACGCGTAGGAAATCACCACGTCAGTCCCGAACCTCTCATCCTTCACTATTGGCCATGTTGGCGTAATACTATAAAAAATCTTCCCTCACTAATTTATTGGTGGATGAGAAGTGTCGTGATCTTTGAACTTTGACCAATAAGGGCCAAAAAGTTGAAGGGAAAAAAAAAGAACTCTGAGTTCTGACTATTAAAAAGATTAAAAGGGTAACAACTTTTATTAGAATTATAAAAAATGTTAATTAAATTTAAATTATATTATGTGTATAAATATAGAAAAATAAAATTATAAGTAATATTACTTAAACAATCTAAATAGTTTACCATGAAAACAAACACAAAGTAGTCTTTAAGAAAAGTTTGTCTCATCTTTTGTACTCACGCATGTCTTATTAAGTTATTAATGTGCATCCACTTAAATCAATGTCTTTTAGATTTAATTAACTCATAATGATAATGTATATATTTGTGTGTGTGGGGGAGAGAACCTATTATTCTCCATTGCCAATGCTTTACTAGGAGGAACTGCTCCTAACCTCCTTCTAACTATTGGATTGACACCAATAAAGTATATTAAACTTAAACTTGAGGTGCAGCAGGGAATTGAACCCGCGATCCTTAACCTTTAGACTTTTCCTTAATCCTTATTCAACCTTGAGTTTCCATTTAAGTAAGCGTATTAAATATTATTAATTCTCCAATTATCAACTTATTATTTCCCGCCGCTTTCACGGACATTAATCAAGTATATCAAACACTAGAAATAAAGACATATATATAAATCCAGGATTTGGACCAGATTGCTTTTCTGATTTTTGTTTTTAGTAAAGCGTGATGATTTAGTATAAATTTCATTTGCTCATTGAAAATTCTACGGGCTTACTGTGTTAAGAGACAATTCCATAATCCTTATCAGATGGTGATTTATCACCTTTGTCCATTCTTCTCGAATACAAACAGGAAAAAGAAAAATCAAACTTCTCTGGATTGTCTAATTCTGCGAAATTTCAAAGACAATCATTTTGTTTGCAAGTGGTTAGAGCCTTTGCGTGAGTGAATTGATTTACAAACCCAGAAGAAGCAAAGCCATAGAGAATTCAATAGCTTCCCTCTTTACAGATTAGTGAGACATGAATGATGAAACAACCATTACTGTACGGCCACTCCACTTTCAAAGAACTTGAAAATCCAACACTGGTTGTTCACTAGCTACGAGGCGCATTAATAACTCCGGTGAGTTTGAAAGTGACCCAGGCAGACCCAGTGTTGCAGAGGCCTTCTGGTTCTGGCGGTTGGGCATACCCCCTCGTTACTCTCATTATTAATGTACTTCCTCTCTCTCTCTCTTTAAATCATGCATATACGCATTCTCTTTATACTAAAAGGCAGTGAAAAGAGGCAGATAAGAATTAGTTAAATGTTTGATTAAAAAGATTGTAGCTTAATTCGAAAGTGTTTTTTTTTTTCTTTATAAAATATGTATTATCTCAAGTTCTCAACGGTAGACATCAAAGAAACAGAGGCGTTCCTATAAATTATTGCATAATAGATTCTATCGTGGATTGGTCAGAGTTTATAAGAGGGAGCAGCATCAAATGCAGAAATTGGAACTCGTGATTGGAGGTAAGAATCTACCAAGCACAAAATTAGTACGCTTTCTTTTATTATTACTTTTTTTTTTCCTGGTTTATATGCGAAATTTGCCCAATTCAATTAATACAGTAAGAAACTAGTGAATACAGACGTTAACATCACCAACAGCTCAAGTTGCTGGCTGAGGAAGAAGATGAAACTCCACAGAGCAACATGAACATTATTAACTTGAGTTACTCAGAGATAGCCATGGAAATGCAGCGACTAGTACTCAAGACTGCTTTACTCCTGCTCTTTGTTCATTTTGCTTTAGCCGGGCGAATGTCCTTGAGCTCTAGAATTGAATGGCTGGCGTTACTGGACCTTCGCTCATCGTTGGGGATTAGGGGCAAGGACTGGCCCATAAAGGCTGCGCCTTGTTCGACCTGGCCTGGGGTTCACTGCAAAAACGGTCGAGTCGTTGGCATCAATGTATCCGGCTTAAGACGAACCCGTGCTGGGCGTCTCCGTCCTCGCTTCGCCGTGGATTCTCTTGCGAATTTCACCCTCTTAGCGTCATTCAATGCTTCTGGGTTTTTTCTCAATGGGTCTATTCCTGATTGGTTTGGCCATCGCCTTGCTACACTCCAACTGCTCGATCTAAGTTCTTGCTCGCTTACCGATTTGATTCCCTCGTCCCTTGGGAATTTGAGCAGATTGAATTACTTGTCTCTATCTGGTAATAGTCTCACTGGTAGAACGCCTTCGACATTGGGACAGTTATCGGGGCTATCAGTGCTTGATCTCTCAAGGAATTCGCTGACTGGATCAATACCTTCCTCTTTCTCGTCTCTTGGCAATCTTACCAGGCTTGAACTTTCTTCTAATTTTTTATCTGGGTCAATCCCAGCCAGTCTTGGTAACCTTTCTAGCCTCCGTTTATTGAGTCTTTTCGACAATGGCCTCACGGCTTCAATCCCAAATCAACTGGCTAAACTTTTCCGGTTGGTTAAACTTGATCTTAGCAAGAATTCATTGTCCGGGTCATTGCCCGATAGTTTGTTTTCTACTCTTTTTGCCCTTCAAACTCTCTCTCTTGGTGACAATGATTTTGATGGCACTCTTCCTGCTACGTTGTGGTCAATGCCCAACTTGGTGTTTCTTGATGTATCCAGCAATAACCTTACTGGTCCCTTGCCACAACTTAGTTTGAATATTAGTTCTACTCGTGTCTTATTTAATCTCTCAAACAATCTATTCTATGGATTCCTGAATATTTCGCTTAAGAAGCTTGGGAGAATTGATTTGTCCAGTAACTATTTCCAAGGTGAGGGGCAAAGTGATGGTTTAAGCAATGCATCTCTTGCTAACAATTGCCTTGAGATGGTTCCAAATCAGAGAAGTTTCCAAGACTGTAGACTGTTTTATGTTCAGAGAAACTTGAATTTCAGTAATGCCGGTGGCCAAGAACCAACTCTGTCGCCATTGCCAGAATTGGAGTCAAGAAACAACAAACGAGTGATATTCATACTTGCAGGTATATTTGGCGGACTTGGCTTTATTGTGCTTCTAGCATTGGTCCTCATACTGCTTCTAAGAAAATGCGATAAAAGCATTGCAAGTCAAAGAGCGACAGTGAATGTGGGACACGTTCCAGAAGGGGAAAGTCCTAGACCTCCCAAGGATCCTGTTCTTTTAACTGGAATGGGAGAATCATTTACTTATGAGCAAGTGCTCCATTCGACTGGTAATTTTGCTGAAGCAAATATAATCAAACATGGTCATTCTGGAGACCTCTTCCGAGGAATTTTGGAAGGTGGAGTAACTGTGGTAGTCAAAAAGGTAGATCTGAATTTAATTACGAGAGAATCATACGTGGTGGAACTGGAGCTATTGAGCAAGGTTTCACACACAAGATTGGTCCCGCTCTTGGGGCACTGCTTGGAGAATGAGAATGATAAATTCTTAATTTACAAGTATATGCCTAATGGTGACTTGGCTACTTCATTGCATAGAGTCACTGGTCCAGATGATAAGTTACAGTCCCTAGATTGGATTACGAGATTGAAAATTGCAATTGGAACTGCTGAAGCCCTGTCTTACCTACACGAGTGCAGCCCTCCTCTTGTTCATAGGTACTACCAAACGCAATATTATGGTTCTTTCTTCATTATGATTGGCAAAATATGATTATTTCTTGGAATTGAATCTATTAGGCATTAGGCATCATGAGCAGCTAGATTCTCAATTTCTTATCATAGGTGCCATTCAGACTTACGGGTGCAATCTTTTATGCTACAAGTAGACTTTCTAAGACTAGGTATTAGGTACTATGTTGGCAAAGAAATTTCTTGCTAATATTTAATTACATGAGGAAACAAAGGTAATATTTTTCTTGTTGACTTATGGTAGGGGAGGCAAAAATATTTGTTTCAAAGATTCAAATGTTAGTATGCTAATAAAATGTAATAGTAATGGATTTCAGATGCTTCGTGAAGCCAGCTAGCGACAATTTCACCTTATAGTATAACTCCTGGTAAACAATCTGTATAAGTATTAAGTAAGTAGATCTATAAGAAACTAGAAAAAAGAAAGTAGGTCCATTAGAACTCTTGCAGTGCTGCAAATTAATGAAATTTTACTTTTCCTTTCCAAAGAGATGTCCAAGCAAGCAGTATCCTACTTGAAGATAAGTTTGAAGTGCGCCTTGGAAGTTTAAGTGAGGTTACTGCCCAAGGAGATCTTCACCAGAGTGTCATCACAAAGTTCTTCCGCAAGCCGCAGTAAGTGTTGAATTCATTGACAATTTGATGTAGCATGTTTATAAGTCATTGCTGTCTTTTAAAAAGAAAGTATGTCTTTGTTAAGATTAGTGTAGTTGTTACATTTATTTTGCTAGCACATGGATGTTTCCTGTATATATGCAAAATTTTATCGTCCTTTTCATTTGACCTATTAAATTTGGACTTAAAAATGTATTTGAGTTGCAACTCACTGAAATTAGCAAACCTGTTCGGTAATTTGATTGATGTGGACAATAAGATGGTAGCCTTATTTGCTGGAGGCTTCTAGTAATCGAGTTCCACAAAGTGCAAGCAAGGAGAGACTTTTTGTTAATTTAGTAACCAATGCCTGCTGCTGATATTAAGCTGTTCAGTACATATGTATTTATAATTAAAGTTCTAACCGCATTTTTTTCCTTGGTGGCATGCAGATCTTCTGATCAAGGCATTTCTGGTGCGTATATTCCTTTTTTTTCATCTATATGCCAACATTCTCTGTGGATTCCACCAGCTCATTGTTGTGAACATAATCTGCATCTTTATATCTTTTTATCTAATTGTCCATCCATCCACTCATTGGAGTTTTGTTTTGTTGTTTTGGTAATGAACAGGTTTATCATCTGTGACTTGTACTTATGATGTCTACTGTTTTGGGAAAGTCTTACTTGAACTTGTTACTGGTAATCTTGGTGTCAGCAAATCAGATGATGCCAGCACAGGAGAATGGTTGGAGCAGACGCTGTCTTACATCAGCATATACGATAAAGAAATGGTGAATAAGATTGTTGACCCATCTCTGATCGTAGATGAGGACTTGTTAGAAGAGGTGTGGGCAATGGCGATTGTGGCCAGATCATGCCTGAATCCCAAACCTTCCAAACGCCCCCCCATGAGATATGTCCTCAAAGCACTGGAAAATCCATTGAAGGTAGTAAGAGAAGAATATTCAAGCTCAGCGAGATTGAGAACAACTTCATCTAGGAGATCATGGAGCACTGCATTCTTTGGTAGCTGGAGACAGAGCTCATCAGAGAGTGCTACTGCCCCAGGGCATACAAGCAGGGAAAGGGATGGTATAAGTGGCTTAAAACAATCAGGAAGAGTCGGTTCTCACGGTAGTGGTGGAAATGAACATTCATCTTCCAATAAAAGGTCATCCAATGAAATTTTCCCTGAACCATTGGAAATGCAAGAAGAGGAGAGGCAAGATCAGCATTAAGAAGTTGGATTTGGTGACTCTTGCTTAGTGAGGCTTTCCAGTTATGTGCTCGCGGAATAGCAATTACATGTTATTAGAGCCTAAACTTATTCCCGTCCCGAGCATCTATAATGGTCTAAAACCACCACCATCTCCATGTTTAAGGTTTAAGCAGTGCAAAATCAATGGGCAAAGGGCAAATTGACATCAATAATATATTTTTGCAAATTAATTACGTACATTTTTTTAAATTATTTCCTTAAAATAAATATTTTTGATTNCTTATTCCCGTCCCGAGCATCTATAATGGTCTAAAACCACCACCATCTCCATGTTTAAGGTTTAAGCAGTGCAAAATCAATGGGCAAAGGGCAAATTGACATCAATAATATATTTTTGCAAATTAATTACGTACATTTTTTAAATTATTTCCTTAAAATAGATATTTTTGATTATTTGATTATTTTATTATTTATCATACTGAACAGCTACAGTAAACACGTTTTACGAAACTTGAAAAACGCTAAAGCAATAACGCATTACAAGGCAATTTTGCTTTACAAGGCATGCAAATGAAAAAAGTGAGACACGCTTTATGTCATAATATGTGTTCAATGAGAGCACGCTTTATGATATAAAGCTTGACTCTTAGGAGTTCGCTTGCTTCACTATTTTCATAAATAATTTACTTAAAACAAAGAGAAGGACATAAGACAAAAGAAATAGAAGCAACTTATGTAATATGAGAAAAAAAACATGAATAAGAGAAATCAATTTAGAAGTCAACCACTCTTAATCACGCCCCCCACCCCACCAAAAAAAAAAATCACTCTTAATCTATATTTATGTATTCTAAGGAACTTGGAAAACATAAGCATGAGATGAATATAATTATATTAATCCATACCTATAAAAAGTCACATATATTCATGACAAAATTACGTAGCATTTGCATAAATTTGTACTTGTCATAAGTGGCTAAAAAGTTTTCAAGAGCAGTAATATTTAAAATTGAGGCAGACAAATTTTCATTAGTTTTATTCAATGACAACATAGTTCTGCCATGAGATTCTTACCACAATAAAATAAAATAAAAAAGGAAAAAAATCAACACTAACCAAAAACAATTAAGAAAACATTTACAAATATATTGATGTAGAGTTTCTTTTCCAAATGGATTGATATATTTGTAAATGTTTTCTTAATTGTTTTTTGTCAGTGTTGATTTATTACTCTCGAAAACTCTTTAGCTGCTGCTAATGACAAGTACATGTTTATGCAAAAGCTACGTAATTTTGTCATGAATATATGTGACTTTTTACATGTATGGATTAATATAATTATATTCATCTCATGCTTATGTTTTCTAAGTTCCTTAAAATACATAAATATAGATTAAGAGTGGTTTTTTTTTGGGGGGGAGGGGGGGATGATTAAGAGTGGTTGACTTGTGATTCATTTCTCTTAATCATTTTTTTTTTTTTGTTTTCTCGTATTACATAAGTTGCTTCTATTTCTTTTGTCCTATGTCCCTCTCTTTGTTTTAAGTAAATTATATATGAAGATAGTGAAACAAACAAACTGCTAGGAGACACGTTTTATGTCATAAAGTGTATTCTTATTGAACACGTATTATGACATAAAGCATGTCTCACTTTTTCCATTTGCATGCCTTGTAGAGCAAAATTGCCTTGTAACGTGTTATTGCTTTAGCATTTTTCAAGTTTCATAAAGCTTGTTTACTGTAGCTATTGAGTATGATAAATATTAAAATAATCAAAAGTGCTAATTTTAAGTAAATAGTTTGAAAAGTATCTATTTTACGTAATTAGTTTGTAAAAATATATTATTGATGTCAATTTGCCAAATCAATGTCTTAGTATTGGCATCCACTTTTTGTTTAATTTACTTTTCTAAAATTTTAATAGCATTTTTCACAATTAAATCAGTAAAAATAATATTATTACTATACAAAACTTGATAGTTAATTATACTCTTTTTTTTAAGAATAAATCAAGTTATTTTAATTTTTGAAAGATACAAATAAAATCACTCTCTTTTAAAAAAAAATTGTATCGATATTGAAGTATATAATTTCAAAACATCAGTATTAAAATAAATAATTTACAAAATATTATATTGAGGTCAATTAGCTCACTTCACTTGCAAGTACTAAATGGAGCAATGACAATATATATATATATATATATATATCAAAAATAAAAAAAATAAATCAAGCAGCTCAATTACACCATTGGGACATGTCTTGTTCCAATGTATCATAGTCTTACCCTTTCACAATAGCTTTATTTTTATTTATTTCTTGTTGTTTTAGTAAATGTTGAACAGTGTTGCTGAAATTTGGGTGCTCTGGACGGTCATAAATTGGCTTGAAGTATGGGATTTCGGAATGTAGAATTAGAGTGTAACTCGATTGGCACTGGTCAATCATTAAGGAGCAAGAAGAGACACACTTATGGAAGTAACCAGCTATTACAACGAATTCGTTTTAGGCTTGACCCAGATTGTTGCATCAATATAGTCCATTCATTAAAGGTATTTTGTGGCAGATCAGAGCCTCTTGCACCCAAAAGGTTCCCATATTTTTAGAACACCTCCAGGTGTTGAATTTCTTTTCCTTTTTCTATGTTCTTTTTCTTTGGGCATTTAGCCCCGGTGTTCTGCCCAAAAATGAAAAGCTAAAACCTACTGAGCATCTTCTTTGCTTGGCAGACATTTGCATTAAACTTGAATACCATTGAGCCAAGTATGTTCGAATTTTTTTAAAAAAAAATCAAGAAAGAAAAAGGAGGGGAGGGACACCAGAGGGAGACAAGAACAGTTTTTATAAGGCTGTAATTGTAGCTCCCAAACCCAAAGGATTGCTGCCTCAATTCCTAGACTTTCATTTCACAAGGCTCATAGGCAAGAATGTCAAATTCATGCGGCATGAAATCTTCACTGGGTCTGTAGTACTTGTCTGGAGAGTACAAGCCCAAGTTGGATACTTGGCTAGTATATAGGCAGGCAAATCTCTCAACCTGCATATGCATATCACGTGCAGGGAACTAGTGTATTAAAATTTAAAAGAAAATTATGGAGCACAATCATTTTGACATTATGATGTGAACCAAAATAATGAACAATGTCCGTTCATTTTCACAAACTGCATCTTGATATTACTAGTTAAAGGTGCATTTGTTCACCAATATAGGCTTTATGCATTGGTCTGGTATTTTTTAAGTATAATTTTGCCAAGAGTTAGCTATACTATTTGCACACCACTAATATACCTCCGTACCAGCGATACTAATTAGCTAACAACTTAGAAAGATACCATTGTGAGTATAATTATAATAGTCAGGTGTGAGAATGGTGTATATGTATGAAAGAAAGGTGATGTATTATTTACACAACCAAAGAAAGTCAGCTTTACCTGATGAGCAAAGCGAGAGTTCTGATAACCAGTCTTCATCAGTTGGCCCCATACCTCATGGAACTGCAATGATTGATTATAAATTAGTCAACATTTCTTGTACAAAGTTGATTGCACATACTCTACCAGACTGGTAAAAGATAAATAGAGAAAATGTAACAACAGTTGAAGTCTCTACCCTTTGGTGTAATTTCCGTTGAGTTTCTTGATGACATAATCGCACGTGCTCTCTTTCAAGCTGTCAAAAAGAAATCACTTAAAATCACGTGTGTCTAGATAGATGAACTTCTGTCTTGACACTAGAATGGACCTAAAGGCCTAACCTCCAGTTTATCAAGTTCTGAACATAACTTCTGCTCGGCATCAGTTTTTAGATTCTTGAATCTGAAAAAGGGAATGCTACTCTCTGAGACAACAGATAGATAATATGCATACACATGCTCATACGGTTCAGAGTTATACTAACTTGAGAGACCACTTCAGATGATGTATTTCATCCTCGATGCGATCACGCTCACTCCTCAGTAATTGAAGTTTCTGCACAAGACAACTCATGTAAGAGTCTGAGCTTGTCAGGTGTCTATCGAGATTGGATAAGAAGAACGTAAAATTACACTTCATTAAAAAGATCATAAGTCTAAACGAAATATATTATGCATGAATTAGACCTATTCATTTTTACATTTTTATTCTTTCCATATTAACTTGTGTAGGTAACAAACTTTATCTTCAGAAAGATAAAAATAAAAAAAAAATAAAAAAGTAATGGATTTAATAAGCACCTTGCGGGTATCCCTCGATTCCCAGAGGAGTTCAACTTCCCCCTCAAGCTCCGGGACTACAAGCATTGTTCTCCATCCTGCTCATTGACCACACTAAATTACAACCATATCAAATTTAAAAAATAAATAAATAAAGAATATAAAGATACATAAGTATGGTAGGATTTCAGTTGTTTGAACTTCCACAAAGAAGCTAAGTGGTTTTTAAACTTCATTATTATAACTTACCTAAATGTCAAATCTATTTGATTACTTCCCTAAATGTCATATTATGTTCACCGGTAGATAAAATTAAACTGCAAAATCCATTTGAAAAGAATGATAAGGATTAATATAACATACCAAGAACCTTTTTGCTGCGTAATATATCTCCATAAATGTGATCCCCAACATACAGAACCTACAGAAATAAAGCATTTAGATTTTTGCAGGAACTTCAGTATAGCAACATATCCCAATAACTCTACTTAATCAATAACTGTCAAGTTTTGTATGGTAATAATCAGACACTTAATACCAGAAACATGATTCATTATGTAAATTACCATCATTTGGATAATATGATAATGGAAAACTAAAAAAATTCACCTGTGAACTTGATTCAATTGAAAGTAGTTTGTGCAGATGACCAACACTGCCGCCCTAAAATAAAAGTTCATAATGACATCACATAAATTGAAATGCTGAAATATCAAATATTTATAGGATATAGATTAAGTATTAAGATAACATAAACTTACTCAAATTGTTTCACATTAACTAATAAAACTGGAGGTGATTTTATGTACAATGCTGGTTAACATACCTGGAAAACTTGACATGCATGATTCTTGTCTTTCGGCAATAATCTTGCTGAGACATTACCCACCTTTTTCATAAAACAGTGACATATATTTTAAAGCAAGATCATTAGAGGAAGAATATGATGATTTAAAATTTATGCTAACCTGAGGCATGGGAGAGCCATTATCTGTATTAAGTAGCATTCCAGTCTCTGGCTCAACCTCAAATAGGTTGGCACGATTTTCTTCATGAAAAAACCCCGGCTTGGCACTGTATGGATGATGGCCTTGATCAAGTTAGTAAGGAAATCTATAGCTAACATTATTGCATGCTGTAATAAACCTAAAGATCAGTTTCCCAACACAAAAACATACCGTGAAATCACAGCATAAAATATAGCTGGATGTTTCTAAAGTGTAGTAGATACATAAACTGAATAACACACATAAACAATAAAGATACATTTGTAGCATGGCTAAAAGAAACCACGAAAGAATTCACTCAACAACATAATGATCAAATTAACCAATTTGCCCTTTTTGTCACATTATAGCAGACTTTAAGCATTATAAAAACCCAAAACCATTGTGTGATAATATAGGGGAATTTCACTTGAGGAAGAGTGATCAAACCAAACAAATTTAACCAGGAAGATTTCAGTTTTAGATGCTAGGAAAAGAACATGACCTGCCAGTGATGACAACATCAAAGTATAGGAGCCAGCCAAAATTGGTCCTACCATCTACAACACTTGATCCACAGAGGAAATTCATGACAATGTTTGTATAGTCCCATAAACTGCAAATGGCATGTGAGCACGTAAAATATTAGTCAATTGTTTCTAGAGAAAGAAAACATTGAACAAATGTATTTTGAGATAATCCATTGCAATAGCTTCCACAAAATCAGTGCATAATAACTTTTAAAATACTTTTTAGTCATTATTTTTATAATTTTGCAATATATGAAACTCACTTTATTCCCATTCAAACAAAATAAAAATAAAAATCACTGTACTCTACTGTTATAACATTCATGGAGACATAAATGATCTAGGTAATATATATCATATTAGGATCTCCTAGTTGTAGAGAATGGCATAATGTATTCATANTCCATTGCAATAGCTTCCACAAAATCAGTGCATAATAACTTTTAAAATACTTTTTAGTCATTATTTTTATAATTTTGCAATATATGAAACTCACTTTATTCCCATTCAAACAAAATAAAAATAAAAATCACTGTACTCTACTGTTATAACATTCATGGAGATATAAATGATCTAGGTAATATATATCATATTAGGATCTCCTAGTTGTAGAGAATGGCATAATGTATTCATAACACAAAAATAGCTTTGAAGTGTTTCTATAAACAATTTTATTCATCAGGTTGTTCCATCATTCAGTAGACCAAGATGGTTGAGCTACCATTTTTGTTTTTGGCCTGAGTTGAGCTATTAATTAGTAACTATCTTTTTTCCTGCGGTTAGATGGAAAGACGATAGCTACCTGTTTGTCACCAAAAATGTAGCACGTCCAGAATCTCTGAGCATTTTAAGCATAGGCACTATTGAGGGATCTTCATTAATGTACCTAATATAGTAAATTTAAACAGAAAATTAACCAAGTCAGGATAATTTTATCAAGCATATCCATAGGTGATATATGAAATTTAATAATACAATTTTCAGGAACAAACAGTATTTTTCATTTACTGAGAGCTCTTTGAGAACCACAAATAGTTTGTCTAATTTTTACCTTGATACAACTACTATTTTTGTTTTAATACCTTTTGGGGTCTTTTGCAACCATTTGCTTCAAGGTTCCATCACGGTGACACAAATCAACTGCAGCTCGAACATCTTTGTACATGCGAGCGTAACTGGAAGAATAATTCATGAAAACAATGATTGCATTGTTTTGGAAATATTCAGGCTTATGAACCTCTCAGCAATAAGATTCATGCAGCAAAGAAAAGACTTACTCAACACTTTCTGGAATCTTTCCAGGATGTGTATCCTTAAAATCAACCAGTTGGGCAAACAAATAGGCTTCAGCAAGTGAAAAGAGTGTATCAATTAGAGCATAGTCCGGCTCATCAAAAGAATCACGCACTAAAGTGTTTCCATAGGTCCCAACTTTGTCTTCTTTCGACAACTCTTTAAATCCATGATAGGCTACTTTGACATATTTGTGCCGATCCATCTAAATGCCAGGAATCCAGCAATCAGATAAAGAAAAAGAAATACTCCTAAACAATCTTTTCTCTCTTCTTTTTCATGTAGGAGGAGTGGGAAAAAAAAAATTATCCAGTCTTAACCTTCAAGATGTTGCCTCTTTTCTTGTCCAAAACCAAGCCCCTGACCATGTACTCCCAGTTAAATGACCACTCTAATAACTGCAGAAAATCAAGATTTTTAGCCGAGATCTGACATGATAAAAATTGCTTATAAATGGTAATAAACAAAATCCTCTAAGGTTACAGAACATCTGATTGATGAAGTAATTGATGGATAAGAAGTGAACCAAATGGAAGTTGCTGGATCTATAAAAAAAAAAACACAGACCATGGCACTTCTATCATCATTATGCAAGAGAAATGACCAAACATGGTAAGAAATATGAAGACTAAATGGACAAACCTCACGAGGGTATCCCAAATCATACACCAGCTTTTTAACAGTGCCTTGATAGGCAAGGGACTCAAAAGTTTCAGGCCTATATTGGGCCAGAGTATAATCCATATCAAATCCGACAGCAACAATGTTCTTCATATTCAATGATCGGTTGCAAAAGATCTGCTTGCCTATGTCAGTTTTGCGTCCACCTTCAGGAGATGACGACCATGTACGTGGTTTTTTAACACTATCATTACAGGGCAAATGCAATGATTTTGGGTCACGTACACCAATTCCTCTGTTATCATCCATTGAATATCGAGCATGCAACTGAGTCACTCCTGATAGATTTCATCAATGAAAAAGTAAGTAAGACAAAAATTAAGACGTCATAGTACATCATTGGAATGAGAGTGGTATACGTGACAACAATGAAGTGCTTTATTTGGAAGGAGAGTAATACACATGACGACAACACATTGTATTAAAGAATGTGATAAGTGGCCTACATTCAGTAAATTAAAATTGAGTTCCTCCAGTTTTGCCATATACTTTCCCACAAAGGGAATAGTACATTGGTCAAGAATCTAGATGAAAGTATGCATTTACTTCCCAGATTTCTCAACATTGACCAGGCACAGCTCCATGGTTGAGAGAAACTCCATTCTACAATAGGTATTCGGACCAAGAAGACGATAAATGACTATGGTTAGAGATTCAATTCTACTACATGTAAACCATGCAGACGTGTAAGTTCTTTTTAAGAGTAACTAATCTACAAGGTTTCTCCCCATGTTAAAGTGTTCAGAAACATAAACAACAGAATCGTGCTTTCCTAAGCAAAGAAACACTGTACCAGGGTGGTCGTACTAGTTCTAGTTCAAGCTTTCTGAGCTATAAAATGGACACATATTCCATTATTCAACACAAATTAGGTAGATTAATCATTGTGCACATAACATCAGAAGAACAAGATTTTAGGGAAAAGAAAAGGAAGAAGAAGAAAGAAAGGAAAACACAGAACAATAGAATCGTGCTTTCTTAATCAATGAAGCAGATTACCAGGGTGATTGTACTAGTTCACCTTCTCAACAATAAAGTGGACATATATTCCATAATTCAACGCAAAATTGGCAAATTAAAAAACCCTACAGCCTTTTGTGCCCTCCTTAGTTCCTATTCGATTCAATCTGGATAAATACCAGAAAAATCAATGAATAGAAGGAAAACAGCAGAAGAACTAAATTAATTTTTTTTCAAAAAAAAAAAAAAAAAAAANAAAAAAAAAAAAAAAAAAGTAACAATAACCCCTTCATTGAAAGAAAATCTTGACATCTTACCTTGGTGTCAATCAATTATAGCGCAAAATCCACCAGGCTATGTTCCGACTCTAAGAATTCCCCAAGCTACGCTCCAACACACACCTAGAAATTCAACTTCTCAATTAAGAACAGCAATCCTCTCTAAGTTCCTACTACCTAATATTCCCACTATCTCACTCTGTAGTTCAACAACAAGCCTCCGGAAAATAGTTCACTTCCTTAACGATCGAGAATGACAGAATTAGGAGAAAAAAAAGGAAATGCACGAGAGAATTTGAAAACTTAAAAAACAAGAAAAAGCAGTAGTGTAAAAGTGAAGAAAAACGAAAGCAACGAGAAAGGAAAAGAAAATGAGAGAATTGAGGAGTAGAAGAAGGCGAAACGAACCTCCAGAGTGAAATCCTCTAGTATTTCGCAGAGACCGATGGAGCTTTAAGTAGAGTCCAGAAGGCAGGTGAAGTTGAGGAGGCAATATAGAGGGAATAAATGAAAATAACCTCTTTGGAACTGGCATCATGTAGTTATTAAATAGGCATGGTGGACAAAAAGAGACTGTGTGTGTCTCTGTAGTTGGTGTGGGTGATGATGTGTATGAATATGATGTTGGAAGGGAATCGGATGCTGCAAAATATACGTTTGAAGTGCAATTACAACTTGGCAATGCAGCTGCATAAGCATTTGACATCTAATACCCGCTTCTTTGATTGGAAGCTAGCGTGGACGGGGGTAGGACTGATTATTCCTGTTTGGGAATTGGATAATTCATGTTGGGGGAAGAAAGAATTAATTCCCCCCTAATGCCTGCTTTGTTATTTGCTACTATTCGATTCGTTCTCTACTAAAACACGCACACTCAGGCCCGGTTTGGAGTTTTTTCACTTTGCAGTGCTTTTGGTGGTTTCGGTTCGGGGAATGTGAAACGTTAGAGGAAGTGGTGGGAAAATAAAGAGCTTGACGAGGGTTGTTTGTGAGATGAAGATGCTACGCCACGTGGCGATGAGAGGAGAAGGGGCGATGGGTGCGGGTGCGCGCTTCGCCTTTTTGGCTTTTTCTGCTGATTTCTGGCGTCGATAAGCTTGCGCCCAGCCAGACCTGGCGTTGCCAAAATACTGGGATAACGCCATGGCTGTTTCCGATCCTTTCTTATTTCTGTCCGAATGCGAAACAGAGCACTTGTCCGATGTGGGCTTTCATAAATGATTATCTGAAAATTTTAAAACAAACTATATATAAAACGTTTTAAAATGAGAAATATTAAGTGCACACTACCCTTTTTTATACTACCTTACGCTACTCAAATTAAAACTGTTACATCAAATATATATTTAATAGGTGAAAGTCAAATTGAGATATTGTAAGGTATACAATATTTTTTTTGTTAAGAAAAAAAAAGTAAAGTATGGAAGGAGTAGGACATTTGAAATAGAAGGTGGAGTAAAAGAACCATGTTCCAAAAGGACTCAGTCCATTCACTCATATATTTTCTTCTTTTTTATGGTTGAAAATAACAAAATAGATTTGATTGTATCACAGGAACACTCACTCGTTATATTATTCTTTTCTTTCCTTTTTTCCACCGAAATAGAAAATACCCGATCGTGACTGAAATTAGTTTTTATTTTATTGCTAGAAATAAACCAAAATTCATGGTTACATTGGCGAAGCATGAAAGCATTAACAATGCCCCTTATCTCAAGCGCCTTCTCCACCGTCACCGCGGTCTCATCGTTCCCTCCAAAACCTCTAAATTCAAAAGGGAACGTCTCCTCAAAACACCTCACTCTCTCCCGCAGAGATGTTGCTTTGTTTTCATTCCTTTCTCACATATCGTTCCTCTCTCTGCCTTCCCCTGCACCTGTCTCCGCCATTGGCATCTGTATGCAGCAGTCTTACGCTTTTTTTCCTTATATTTCTCTGTTACTTCTCAAATCTGTGTGTTTGAAAACCCTGACATCTCAGTTGCTGCGCAGCAGGACCAAAGGATTGGCTAAGAGAGCAAAAGAAGAAGTCCTCCAAGTTCCTATTGGCCCCTATCGATGCCTCCCGTGAAAGCCTTCGTTCGGCCTATTTCTTGCTCAGTATGTCTTTCTCTCTACCCCATCTGTGCATTGTGTATTAGGTTTGATTGGGCTTCTTTCGGTCCTTTACAGTGGAAAGAGATTCTGATTATACGGACAAGGATTTAGAGAAATTTCAGAACATCTTCAGGTCTGCTGCTAGGGATTGTGTTCCACAGGAAAGGAATTCTTTTGTAAATTTTCAAGCTAACACGGGAGTAGAGGTTTGTTGATCTTCTTAGGGTTTGGATGACATTGCCTATAGAAAAATAGAAGACAAAAAAACTTTTTGAGCATCAAATGGTGCGCATCTAAACTTATTGACATGAAAAGATTAATTAACTTTGTTAGCGTAGTTCACCCAATGCTTTATTACTTTAGAAAGATGATTTTGCACAGACTACTGCTATTTGACAGGGAAAGATTGATTCATCAGTGGTTGTTGGATAAAAGGAAGTGATAAGGACCACTTATCTATCCAAGGATTCTTACCGCATGGCAACAAATTTGAACAACTTTCCCTGGTCAAATATCATTTTCCTTTGGCACAAACTCCACTATGATTTTCTTTTTTAATAATGGAGTAATTGGAATTTTGGGATATGAGATTAAGGTAGTGTTTGGAACCTTTAAAAGAGATAGTTTGAAATAATGTGTAAATGAATTATCGTGTTCATAAAAAAATATAAAAATAATGACTTCAGTGAAATTGCAAATGAATTCTAATCTTTGGAACATATATAAAGTGCAAATATTGTGCTAAAAAGTGATTTATCAAAAATTATATAAAGCATGATACCTGAATTGAATTCCATAAATCTCAAGATTCCTAATGCACACTAATAGGTTTTGTGTAAAACACGTGACATATCTTTTAACTCCTTTGTTAAGCTGGATGTTTTATTCCCTTCCCCCTTCCTTGCAATCGCAAGTGCAAAGAACATTTGGGACAGAATTCACCTCCAATGGCTTTCATGCACAGGTGTGCACATTTCGACTGATTGTGAAGAATGCGGCCTCCTTGCTTGGAAATAAGGATCCTGTAAAGTTGAAAGCTGAAGTTTTGCTAGATGATCTTATAAGGTATTCACTTTTCAGCATCGGTGTGCTGCAGGCTACTGCACTAACGAATGTGCCCTCCTCCTCCTTCTTTCCATTTCTTATTTGTTTTTAGTGGTAAGCCTCTGCAATATTTAAGAATTCTGTATGTCCACTGTAACTATACAAGAAAATGATTTAGATGGTTATGTTTTCTGTTTAGATCTGATGAAACTGGCTGATCCCAAGCAAAAATGCTCTTCGTTCCACTTCCATGTATGATAACCATAGAATTTTTAGTTTGGCCTAGGTACCCCATGACACTTTGTATTTCTTTCTAATAAAATATACAGCATGAAGTGCAAGATGATTCTTGCTTATAAAAACTTAGCTGGCATATTCTGTTTTGCACATTAAATTATTTGGATGGTAGAAATCTTATTCCCAGTAAATTAAACTTTCCTTCATTCACTAACTTCTATTGACGGTGATGTTCTCTTTCCATATTCTAACTTTTTTTTTGTCAATTTCTAAAGCTTTTTCTTCGCTATCTGTTCCTTTTTCTTTCTTTTGACACCCTAAATGTGTGCCAATTACTTAATGTGGTAATAACTGGTGTTTCTGGTCTGGTATGACATTTATTTCTAAAACAACTATAACGATTGCTTGTTTCTATATTGTCTTAATGCTTTTCCTAATGCAGATCTTTCACCTCTGTCAGTGGGCTGGCAAGTGAAACCAACATCCAACTTGCTTCCAACAGGTATGTCTGTAATGGTAGCTTATGGGAACCCTGGGGAAAGCAGGTTCTCTTTTTTTCCAATAATAAATTAAAACTTAACATAGTTTAATATATCCTTTACTTACTTCTATGGTCGTTGTCAAGAACCAATTCAACCTAAAAGCTTAAGCTGTTAGGTGAAGGCCCATGAATGATTTTATATCTAACAGTAGTATTCTCATATTGGTAGATATACCCCTTCATTTTTACCCCTAACTTCATTAGGGCTCCATTTTAAATTAATTTCTTGATGAACTAGGAGGCCTCAATGTTTTGCAACCAGAAATGGACTTGCAACTTGATTCTCTGTGTTAATACACAAAAGATGATGGTTGTGGGTGGGGGTTGACATATACTAAACCTCTGAAAACCAGCACTAAAGTTGCAAAAAAATAGGGTCTGTCAAGATTTATTGGTCTATATTTTAGGATATAAATAACATGATCCTGCATTTTGGATTAAAGGCATTGTCTAAAGTTTTCAGTGTGTCATGATTTCAAAATAATGTATGGTATTATAATATTTCTGCTATATCTTTGACTACCGCTCCCTGAGCTACTTGTTTATAAGAGAAACTTCTGAATGATTTATAGACTTGGTTCCAATATAACTGTGTCACAACCCTTCATTTTAGCTATAGAGGCCACTTTTGAGTTTGATCCAACCAAGTCAAAATGCAAATATGGATTTATACTAGTTGATTTATCCCCCCCCCCCCCCNCCCCCCCCCCCCCCCTTCCCCTCTCTCTCTCTCTCTCTGTAGATCTAGTTGCCTATTGGCCTTTCTGTTGTTCCCTTGCTAAATTTTTAGTATCTGGATACTGGAGTTTCATCAGTTAAGCGTTTACTGCTGATTATAGTTAGGGATAAGCATATTCAATACTCTGCCGTCTCTTAACCAGATTATCAATTCATGGCTTTTTTGTTTTCCATTCATTTGTGCTGCAGGAGAAAGGTAGCTGATGCTGTTGGGGATGCAATATCTTCTCTTGACAAATTTGAGCAGGGAGTTAAGGATTGCCTTGAAATCTGACAGTTAAGTATAGCTGGTGCTTCTACCTCTTTTAAGTGGATAAGTCGAGGATTTGAAAATCACGGGAGTATATCCTTTTGGCTACATCTTTCAAATTCAATGTTTTATTATTTGCACTTTCCTTTGATTTTATTAACTGATTGTTTTTATCCTAGCGACTGCCATAATGTGAAAGGTTGGCAATATCTATATTCTGAGTTATTTCAGTAATAGGATATTGTAGCAAGCATCATTAGATATATAATTCATTAACTAAATAGATCTGAATCACTTGATCTTATCCCAAACTGTTAACTACTACCTCACCACCCAGACTAAGTCTCGGGCTTCGTTATTTTGCTAATACTGTCACACGTTCCCTGAAGAATTCTATTGGTGTGAGCGTTATTTCTCTGCCGTACCGATTTCGAGAATGGTACGATGACTATAAAGGAAAGATTACTATTGCCTAGCAGAACTACTATGTTTTCTCGATCTAAAATTTGTAAGCACTCTGTCATTACATATGCACTATTATTTCTTGTAAGGTTAGATGCTTTGAAGTTCGGAAATGGTACACCAAAATCAGCAAAAAAATAATAAAAGAAATTATCCATTTAAATTATTTGTGTTGCCTTTCTTGTTTTGGAACTGTGTGCTGTATGTCCTGTTTTCAGCGAAGGAGTCAAATGCATACGACTTTTACTGTTTTAATTAATATTCTGGATTTGTTAATGACATGTGGTTATTTTGTTTGAAGTATGCACTACGAAGCGGTGGAGGAGCATATTAATCTAACTTCATATTCACATGCTATCTACGCCTTGTTAATGCATTTTTCTTTCCTTTTCATGCTTTCTGAATAGCTTTCATTTTCTCCAAATTATGAACATGTCCTCATCCTACAAGTCTCAACATTAGTTTCTACATTATTAAAGAGACAGTAGTGTTGATGAAGCTAGGAGGTTCTTGCTTCCGACTTCCCGTATTTTATAACTACGTAGAGGAACAAGAGACACACTGCGAGTGGATGAATCCTGAGTTGAGACTCTTGCTTTAGAGCGAGTGGCGGGTTACAAAGTAGTCAATGGGGAAGAAGAAACCAACATGGACCATTTGAGCTCGTTTTGACAACTTTTCAGCTGCTCAAGGTACGAAATTAGAGATAGGTTTCTGAGCTAAATGGCTTCTTTTACTTGAATTTGTTCCGGGCCGTACGAAATCCCAAGAAAGGAAATATATATATTTTAAATCTAGGACAAGTTCGAATAAGGTCGTTTGGTTCCAATGAAAGGATACGCATAAAAGCATTCTTTATCTGAACAAAATAGCTAAATTCTATTATCAAAATGCTGAAAATCATTTCTTTATGTCAAAGGCTTTTTTTAAGTTATTTTCCCCTGTGAAAGAAATAATTGAGACAAATCGCCAATATTGTAGAAAATGTACGAGTAACATCACTCATCACATGGCCTAACTGTTGCAAGAATTTGCTATTAAAATGTGATATGTACTCTCCTTACACTATACTAAAAATAATGGCGCCTGCATCTAAACTATCAATACTGAGCCATTGGCTCTTTATGCACTATTTTGATCGGATGAGCCAGAAGCTTCCACCAAATATAGGCGACAGCATGGTGTGCCGTCATCTGGATGGGTTTGTACTGATCTAGGCACACTGCGAAGCTTGTTGAAGAGATTTAGCGGATCATTCAAGAGGCCAAAATGGGCATCTGGATCACCAATTTGTGAAAGTTTTACATGAGTGAAGCCAATTGATGGCAGGAGATGGTCTGGCCAATCACTGTAAAAGTCGAAGATAGAATTGGACAACGTGGTTGACGGCTTATTCATGAAGTCTGCTAGAAGGACTGTGTGGGTTAGGGGGCATTTGTCGGCTATGATTCTCAGCACTTGCATGGCGTGAGATTGAGTTAGGTAGTATAGGATACCTTCTAGAATCCATACCGTGTTCTTCTCTGGCAAGAAACCTGAAATTTGAAGCTTTTCGAGCCAGTCATTTTCTCTGATGTCAGCTGCCACTCTGGTTAGGGACTTTGCTTTTGGCATAATCTGTATGTGTTCATAAGTGGATTCCTTTGCCGCCTGCAAGAGAGTAGTTTTCACCTGCAAGACTTCAGGAAAATCAACTTCAAATACGTCACTGTCCTTCAAGCAACTCAAACGATAGGCCCTTGTGTCCATTCCTGCATAAAAGTTGCTAGTTTGTCAGTATATATAATTCCTATGTGAGAACATGATGAACGTGACCAAGTCTCGGATTGAATGAGTTTTAATCCTTGCGGTATAACTAGGGATGATTCTCTCTCAAATTTTCCCATCCCTTTTTGGGCCCCTTCTGGGAGGGTGGAGGAGAATTTGAATGCACATGTAATTCTAGGGAAGACATCTGTTGTCATTTTACTGCTAGTACCAAAAGTGTATGAGCAGTCGTGGTTATTGATGATATAAGCATGCATTTGTCGAAATAGTCAAGAATTTTTGCTTTAATTGTCATTCAATATGATCTTATAGGTGTGATCCACCTAAAATTTTTCATGAACATGTGCAAATTCTAAGTCGCCTTATGCGCCCTTTCCCCCTTCTTTGCAGGGGACTCTATTTTGGTTTACATGGTAAACGTAGTTCAGCTGGTTAACCAATATTATCAAAGCAAACATAACAAGAAAAAAAGAAGCAGAGTATTTCGTTTTACAATTTACAGACCTGCACCAAGGAGAACAACTTGTGCTTCTCTGCCATTGACGGAATTAAGAGCTTCCTCAAGCCTAGAATCAAACCAAAGAGTTCGAACTGCTAGAATGACTCCAGAAATTTCACGTGCATTATTGAGACGGTCTTTCTTTATCTTCTCATGGAGGTTTCTCAGGTAACTCTCTCCTGCGAGTAAGTCAGCCAGTGGATCATGGATTACATGATTCCACAGGGCCCTTCCAGCTGCTGTTTGGCATGCTGACCTTTGAAGGAAACCCCATTCCTTTCCAATTGTTGCATGCACTTCTCGAACAGCATCACTGTACAATAACTCTGGAAGCTTTAGCTCTGGCCATGTTGAGTCTTCAGTATTCAAGCCATTTACTTGACCTGACATGGCTCTAACTCTAAGTAACACAAACTTAGGGATTAAGAGGTTTCATATCAAGATAATGCGTACTATTATTATTTATATATAGAGAGAACAATGGTGGGTTTATAAGAGGAGTTAAAGATTGCAGGTAGGGATAAGAAAAGAGAACCACACACAACCAATGCTTGAGAAGATGCCCTTAATCGTATCCAGCTTCTTGGCCTTAATGAAAAGCAAGGTAAGAATTCAGTCCACGACTACCACAATTACATATCTTAAGCCTTTCGTTGTCGTCTTGATGTCTCTTTTCAAGTGAAAAAAGTGACAATGAATGGCTCCCACCAGAAAAACTATTTACTAGAAGTGGATGGCGCTGGGATAATAACAAGCAAGTCCACCAGAACATTATCAGCTACCAGGTACTCCTTTGTTTGTTTCTGTTGCATTTTGCCTACTGTCCAATATATATTGGGCTGCTTAGGAACTTGGGGTTGCCTTGTTTTTTTAGTTGTTTACCTGCGAGGCCACGAACA
This sequence comes from Cercis canadensis, assembly GCA_003255065.1. Taxonomy (NCBI): domain Eukaryota; kingdom Viridiplantae; phylum Streptophyta; class Magnoliopsida; order Fabales; family Fabaceae; genus Cercis; species Cercis canadensis. The sequence goes on along the minus strand of QAOA01007183.1, from coordinate 1,019,380 downwards.
CATTGGGCTCGTTTAACCAGGATTCTCCAGTTTGTGATGTGTGTCACTTTGTTCTTCTTTCTTTTCTTTTTTCCCGAATGAGCATTATTTTTTTGGTTATTGGTAAACGGCCAGTAATATAAGAAAATTAAATTTTAGAATAGAAAAATTACGATTCTATTTTGTCTCAGTCAACAAGTTTCTCCTTTTCTCTTGAATCTCACTATATTGTTACTGATCTGTGCTTCCTTTTCTTACTTGGGAGTTGGGTCAGATTTGAGTTCGTCACTTGATGAATGATGGTTGGGTCATAGACTCATAGCCAACCCAGGAGGATTGGCGTTTCCTTTATTTACTGCCAGTATCATGCGGCGTAGATGCTTAGGATATATATAAATTTGGTTTATTTCTTCTTAAAATTAATATTAGTTATCAACTATTAAATTTTATATATTTCCACGGAGAGACACAAATCAAAATAGGTCCGAATTTTTCTAAATATTTCCTTTTGGAATAATTGTTATTTGTTTCTAACAAATTTATTTTGAGTGGTTTATTCTAACAATTAATAGTGAATTTCGATAATGAATTATTGGAAGTTTTACCAAAATAATTGGATGATCTAAACAAATATCTTTACTCTTTTAATTTTGAAAAATGTTAAGTAGCTGTAATTTTAACTATCTGAATTAATCATTAGAAAAATATATGATTTTTATAATTTATTTTAGTCAATAACAATATTTAAATTTTGACATAATTCCAATGATTTTTTTAATTAAATAACATCACTCTTTTATTTTATGTGTCATTCGTGGTAGTGAGTTTAGTGACAGACATATATGCAGGAATGTAGACAAAGTTGACGTAAAGAAAATGTGTAATCCGATTGATCCGGTTTGTGCGAATATTGATTATTTTCCTATGTTCTCAACTTATATCCCAATCGAACGGCCAGAATATTTTACGCAACTCACCCAGCCAATTCGAGGAATATTCTTTTTTTTTTTTTGACGTCAACTGGAGGAATATTTTGTTCTTATCAACTACCATCTTTTTCCGTTAATTATATATTTTTTCATAAAATTATCATTAATTATGTTCCGAAATCAAGTAAGCAGACACTGTAATTGATGCTTGCAACTGTGTTCACTGTCCATTTGATTAATTTTATATGAGAATAATAGGTAGATATCACTTTTATTTATGTTTATATGATATTTTATGTAATATTATTGTGTCATATAAATTCATCCACTAGAGGGATTAGTGGATTTCAGATGGGTTAAGAAAGTGGGCGTGAGAACATCGACACTCATTACACGCCCAAAGAGGAAAGTTCAGGGAACGTTTTGTCGGACTAATACGCTGAAAAGGCCCAGGTTTTGGCTGATCAGCTCGAGGAAATTCGAGTTGGTGGAAAAGCAATAAAAGCAAAAATTTTCTTCTTCTTCTTCAACCAACAGAGAGAGAGAGAGAGGGATGGCGGGAGAAGTAGTGTGCTGTGGGACCCAGTTCTCATTGTACATACTGGTGATAGTAGGATTGGTGTGCTTTGCAGGGCTAATGGCTGGACTCACTCTGGGTCTCATGTCTTTGGGGCTCGTCGACCTTGAGGTTCTTATGAAGTCCGGCCGTCCTCAGGATCGTATCCATGCTGGTACCATGTTTTTTCCTTTTAACTTTTTCCTCTATTCCTTCACTTGCAAAATCAGTGTCCATGTAAAAATTGCTACTTGAATGCTAACTTAACGTAGTATAGTTGATTTATTTATTTTCATGACCCAGCTACATGCCAGGGCTCGCTAAATTTGGTTTTGGATGCCCTTCTGCTGCTTCTCATATACGCAATCTGGTTTTCTATAGGATTTGATTAGTTAGGTTTTATTTGAAACTTTATGCTTTTGACAACGAAACGTGCTCCTCACAGAAATTTTATAACACACCAGTCACCAGTGGCATAATATCAGCATGAAATGGAAAGTTAGCCTTCTACTTTCTATTTATCGTTTTTTTTTTTCATGTTGTTTGTCTTGTCTTTGAGATGCCCGGACTGAGATAAACTCTGTCTACTTGTCTATCTTTCTGTGTATCTAGTGGGGATGTATCCTAGTTCGACATATATGAATTCTTTGTGAAACGAGATTATGAGTCCTTTGTGAAACAAGATGATCACGTATCATGCGCTTCTTGATTGGTATATCAAACTGTCTAGAGACGTTCTTTTCTCCCACTCTTATCACTCTTGTTTAATTGTTTTCAACAGCTAAAATATTTCCGGTGGTTAAGAACCAGCATCTTTTACTTTGTACGCTTTTGATTGGCAACTCTTTAGCAATGGAGGTACTATTAGGCTCTTATGGCTTCAATGAAGCAATTTTACTGATTTTTGGTACAACAATGGTTGGATACTTACAAAACCCTCACTCCACCACCCTTTCTCCCATCTCTATTTTCGTTACAGGCTCTTCCCATTTTCCTGGATGCACTTGTCCCACCATGGGCAGCAGTCTTGATATCAGTTACTCTTATTCTCATGTTTGGAGAGGTAAATATTAATGAAATAATGGATGAATCTAGTGGTCTTTTGTTTTCGTAAGTTTCCTTATTCCATTATCATCTAGTTTTGCCTCATTGGGTGTGATTTTACAGATATTGCCACAATCAGTCTGTACTCGTTATGGTTTGACCATCGGAGCAACAGTGGCACCTCTTGTTCGTGTTCTTCTTCTGATATTCTTCCCCATCTCCTATCCCATCAGCAAGGTGCGGTTAGAATGTGATTTTCTATGTTATTGCAATGAATGTTTGAAAAAAATTTATTGATTGTTGTTATAATTTCAGGTTCTTGACTGGATGCTGGGTAAGGGACATGCTGCCCTTTTGAGGAGAGCAGAGCTTAAGACTTTCGTAAATTTTCATGGGAATGAGGTATAAAACTTAAAATTTCAAGCTCTAGAGATGTCAATTAAAAAAATGCCTTTGTATTCATCTAATGTTAAGATGTGTTTCCTTAATCTTATGGCTCATCCTTGTTCTCTGACTTAGGATGGTGTATACATTTATTCTCTTGTTTAGGCTGGAAAAGGAGGAGATTTAACACATGATGAGACGACTATCATAACTGGTGCACTAGAATTGACAGAAAAGACTGCAAAAGATGCCATGACTCCCATATCAAAGGCATTTTCCCTTGATCTGCATTCAACTCTAAATTTGTGGGTTTTTGAATTCTTTGTTGATCTCTCCGTCTTGTTTATGTCTTCTTTCATTCTAACCTCACGCCCTCTTTCTCTGCTTGAAGGGAGACATTGAATGCAATAATGACAATGGGTCATAGTAGAGTTCCAGTTTACGCAGGAGAGCCCACAAATATTATTGGACTTGTTCTGGTATTTTTCTTCTAATGGATAATAAGAATTGTAATTTGAGATTTTGCCGGTGACTGGCTTGAAATTGTAGATCGTTAGTATCAAATATCAATGATTATATGCATTGTTCTTCATCTGTTATAAATCTTCCAATCATCTTCCATATGACTTGATAGCAGGGTGAGAATTATTATTCAAAGTTCCAACTTTATTTGATATTTTTCATTATTTATGCTTTGGTGTGTTTGGCCTATAGTATCCATATTTTCATAGAAATTAGTTCCTCCTCTATTCTGCGATATTATCCTATAATGTTTTCCAATGATAATTGCAAGAGAGAATCTACTAGTTGAATAAATCAAACTATCATATGATTGTTTTGTCCCCTCCCCTCCTATGGTAGATCTCTTTATTCTTGCACAAATTACTCTGATCCTACACTTTGAACCACAAAGTTTTGGTAAAGGTATTCTGAATTGATTCACTCAAGCTGTTATAGGTAGTCAACAATATTTCACGAGGGTTGATGGTAGAAATGGTTCTTTGACCTACTTGTAAAATTTATTGCTCAGATTAGATGCATTGCCTTGATTATAAGAAATCCTAAGACATCTATAAATTCACACAGACAATATTAAGCCTAGATGAAGGAGGAAGAATGTGTCTATTGGTGTCAAACTTTACCCTTCTGTCTGATCCCCGTGATCATATCCTGATTTATGTTGTATATTAAATTCATAGCAATAGATTAAGTGGAGGGTATGCCCATAAAAAAAATATATGTATCAAGACTTTGCGAAGCAAAATGGATTTGTTTTTATTATACATAGCACGCAGTGCAATTCTTTTGGAACTCCTGCACTTTTTGTTTGCTCTTAACTCTTTCCCCACCCTCCAACCCCCAAAGTTTATGATAATTTTTTTATCCATTTATGTACTCAAGTAATTTCTTGTTCTTGATTATTGTATCCACTTGAACTTAGTGATTCCTCCACTTATACATGCAGGTTAAAAATCTTTTAATGGTTGATCGAAAAGAAGCAGTTCCTCTAAGAAAAATGATCATAAGAAAAATTCCTCGGTAAATTCATTTTAATACTTGTCATAAGAGATGAGACACAATAACCTCCTCACCTATTAACTTGTTGTCATTAGTATTTTTTCCTATTTGTGTATTGTCCTCAATATGCTGTTTCATCACTGGGTGTCACGATTTTGTCTTCATCTTGCAGAGTTTCAGAGAAAATGCCTCTATATGATATACTAAATGAATTTCAGAAGGGTCACAGTCATATTGCTGTTGTCTATGAGGATCTGAATGATAAAAAGGAAGTGCCAAAGAAAGTTAAAGATGGAGAACAACTTGGGTTTAAGGACAGCTGTAAGAACAAGGGAGAAAAGGCATCATTGGATAAAGGTGGAGATACAAAGGACGGTAGGAAACTGCAAATCTTTTAACAACGTATTTTAACTTATTATTGCACTGCAGATGCCATTCCATTTTTTTCTTTTTTCTTTTTTGGATTGTGAGGATATACTCAATGCTGGCGTTTATACTTTATTTATCCTGACAACAGTAAAGCTGCAACTTCATTTTGTTGCGAGCATGACAGCATGTTTTCCAAATATCCTGTATGGCTTGTGATTTAGGAAATTCACAAAATAGAAAAGACTTCTGCTAAATTATTCTTTAGTTCACTGGATAGGTTCATCTTTTGTCATTAGCTGACCTTATTGATTAATCTTTGAAACTTTGCACCCAGAAATTGTCAGTTGTCTTGAATTTATATTTCCTTTTTTCTTTCTTCTAGGTCATTTTGATCACTGTCTGGTCCATACTTCTCATGTTTGTGGTTTTCTTTCTGTATCTCTAAGACATATGCCTCCATCAATTTTTTGTCTATATATATCTATATATACCTTGGAGTTGGGAGTTATGATTCATGAGTTTTAGTCCATGGTTGTGTTCTTTGGCCTTTGTTTTATGAGTCTTCTTAGTTGATCTGCTCATTGGAACCTCAAGTGATTTCTAGGCTGACCTGACTGTTGCCATAAATATAGGTGCCAAATTGGAGTCGCATGATACTTTGACAACTGCTGCTAAGATTGGTGGGGGTCCGCAGCTCAAGAAAAGTTCACCAGTTACTCCTGCCTACAAGAAGCGACATAGAGGTTGTTCATATTGCATCCTAGACATTGAGAATGCTCCCCTGCCATCATTTCCACCCAATGAAGTGGTTGTTGGTGTTATTACAATGGAGGATGTCATTGAAGAACTTCTTCAGGTGAGAACCTTTAATGCACCATGGTGAGCTGGTAGTTTGGAATTACTTAATTTAGTTCTATATGCAAGTTTTCATATACATCTTTCTACTTCTAGTAATGAGGATTCAACTGTGGCTGTCAATGGCAGAATGATAAAGTCTGCTGTTTTTCTTTTTTTAACCAAACATCCGCCATATTTTATTGTTTTGGTTGCATATACCTCTCGCTCCAGTGTTCCTGCTATATGCATACTCCGCATACATGCTTAAACACAATATTTAAAATTGTAGTGCAGTTTGACATTCTGTAGAAGTGAGTATCTTCTATTACTGGTAGGTTCTTCAAGTTGCTGAGATTGTGTTTATTGCTTCTTTTTCCTTTTAATTCATTGTATATATTTCCTGATCCGTCTTCATTAAATGTTTGTTCATTTCAGGAGGAGATATTAGATGAAACTGATGAATATGTCAATATCCATAACAAGTAAGTTTAAAGCTTTGCCCCTTTATCTAATCTTGAATATTTATCTGAAGTCCACCAGTTTAACCGGATCACTTTGTCACACGTTTACAAGTGATCCAGAGTATTAAAGACTAAATGTGACGCTTGTCTGCAAATGCTGAGGGTATTTGATTTGGGCACCAATTGAACACTGTTGACTGGCACTATGATGCGTATAATATTGATCAAGCTCTTGACAATGCAGGATAAAAGTAAACATGCATGCTTCTAAAGAGAGGGCTTCTGATCCGAATCTACTGCAGCCTTCTTTCAGTGACTCATCTGGTGTCCGCATCTTGAACCCTACAGTGTCACCTGCAGGTTGTGCCCTTACTCAGCATTCTCTCAACTCTCCTTTAGCAGTTCCAGGTCTTACTCCGACAAACTCGTTTTCTACTGCTACTTCTGCAACGGGCTCACCCACCACGATTGATCAAATTTCTGAAAGCGGATCACTGAGGAATCAATAATTCCTTCGATTGAGAAGAAGACTAGGTTTGTGGCCAAATAAAAAGAAAGAAAAAAAGATTTAAATATATTGCAGGTTGTTGTAGATTTGACGAATTTTGAATTAGGTCCTTATAGTTTTTTTTTTTTTTTTTTTTTNTTGGAGATTTTATAGTTAGAATTTTTTTTAATTGGGTCATTACTATCATCTTTAGTTATAAATCTGTCAGTTTAGTGGTAACATGTCAAATAACTTGTTTATGTGATAATAAAAGAAATTAACGTGGCATAAAAATTGTTATCGCCAAAAAGACATAAAAATTGTTACCTCATCAACTTTTATATGTACTTTTTTGAGCTAAAATTTGATGAAATGATAATTTTTGTGCTACTTTGGTATTATGTCAATTTTTTTTATTGTCACATAAATAAGTCATTTATTATGTTAGTACTAAATTGTCGAAATTATAATCAGGGGTGATAGTAAAGACTCAATTAAAAAAAATTAAAACTATAAAGATTCTAAAAAAAAAAAATTATAAAAATTTAATTCAAAATTTGTCTAAATTTACAATACATTTAAAACAAAAAAAAAAAATACTAAGTTGGAATTGAAAAGCCGGAGCAAAGATAGCATTGCCCTGAACAATATTAATTATATAGAAAAAAAAAATTATATATAAGATGTGCTTTGGTGTTGAAAATTACTTTAAAGTGCTTTAAAATTTGCCAATAATTATTTGTTGGTCTAGTGACACTTAAGAGTTTCAATGTTATGGAATTTATTACTGTCATAACTTTTTTTTTAAAACATATTAAGCTTTTATATAACCAAAAAAAAATAGTACTCTAAAATTTAAAACAAAAAGTGATCATGCCGTGAAAAAGCCGAACATCTTGTTTAATATTTTTGGTGGAACCAAAATATTTTTGCATCATTTTGTCTAATCATTATTGAGCAAACAAGTTAATGTCCAGCCCGCTCTCTAGTTAATTACTGTCTAGATATCAACCAAGTGATTTCTACAGAAGTTCTTTGCTCCCACTGAAAAAGAAAAAGGGAAAAGTCTTAAAAACCTCCTTCAACTATGCTCTTATTACACTTTATCTCTCATGCTTTAAAAACGTAAAAAAGACCTCCTTGAACTTTCAAAATGTGCACTTTACCCCCCGACCCTGACGTCTGTCCATTAATGTGCACATAATGTAATTAATTTGGGCCATAGTGTAATTTTATAAGGGTATAAATAAAAATAAATTTATAAAAAGTGGGGTCAAAAAGTAATATTCAAAGAATTTTGAGGTTAAATTATAATTTTTAAATTCCTTCTTCCGTCTATTAATGGACGGACGTTAGGATCATGGGGGTAAAGTGCACATTTTGAAAGTTCAATGAGGTATTTCTTACGTTTTTGAAGCATGGGGTAAAGTGCAATAAGAGCATAGTTCAAGGGAGGTTTTTAGGACTTTTCCTAAAGAAAAAGAAAAACTTAAGGAACAAAAAAGAAAAATTTACCAAAAAAAAAAAGAATAAGTAAAATGTATTTTAAAAATAGAAATTAACTATATGATGTCTAATGATTACTGTATGTTTTCAGTGGTTTTTTTTTTATTTTTAAAAGAAATTCTTCTAAAAAAAATTTTAGTCAACAAAAAATTTGAAAAATAAAACTTGTACCTTGTTTACGTTTGCATTGGTGCACACTTATGTAATTAGCATAATTTAAACAAAAAATTAAATTTAAGTAAGTTTAATTAAATGCACACTAGTGTGGTGTCTTCTCCGTGAGTATTATTAAAGTAAGCAAGCCGAAACAAATCGCATACTTGATCTCTTTCTTTCTATTTCCCTGTTTCAGTTATATTTTTCAGAGTTTCAACAAAAACAGTTACATTTTTTTTTTTCTGAGAAGAGGGATGAAGAAATGCGCTGAATCGCAATTATGGCGAGGAATGAAGATGTTCATTTTTTTTATTTTTTTTGGTTAGAAAAAAAATGTTCACTTTACGTTAAAAAAGAATGCTCAATATCAAATAATTTATAATTAAGTGATATTAAAATTATTTTTAAAACTTAAAAAGTTTTTATGTTTCAATTAAATGATAGTTAAAAATAAATAAAAAATAGTCCACAGCCAAATTCTAAAAATATCATAATGATCAAGCAGTATGATTATTACTTTATTAGGACTATATCAATTTTTCTCTCAAGCCGAGGGGAAATGAGCAGCCAATTCATAGGTGCAAAGTGCTTATGTGCACAAAAACCGTAAAACCCGGAACCTAGACATGCGCAGATATGCTTAGTTCTTACAGTTGAAGCCGCTGACTAGTGACTACTCAATTAGACAATTACTCATATATCCTGCATCCTCAAAGGACCAAGGAAACCTCCGAGGAATAGGAGCTGAAGCTCTCTGCCCACACTAGCCTATACAAAGTGTTTCCTTCACAGAGCCTCCCTCAGCTAACTGCTATTCTTTCTTTATAGATATTTTCCCACATTGAAATAGACATTTCTCCTGAAAAAGGGAACAAAACAAACCCTGTTGAATCTCATCTTAATCTATCCCAGTTCTCTGGGTACTCCAATTTTTATTCAGTTCAGAAGCAATATCATTCATTATTCGGTATTGGCTTGGTTCGAATATCATTCAGATTACTTTTCTTGTTAGATGTGTATTTCTTAGAGTTACTTCAAACAGCAGCTACCTGGGGTTTAGATTACAGACATGGCCATAGCTCGGTTAGGTCGCCAAGCAAAACGACCATATGGTTTGTGTGTTAAGATGACGGCGGTGACCGTATTGGGCCTCTGCTTTATCTTTGTCTGGTCGGTGTTTTCTTCTTCCTCCACCTCTGTAACCACTCAAAGGGAAAGCTTTGACGACATTGCAGAACCCGTGTCTGCGAATATGAGGGAAGGAAATTCTGGTATTCAAACAAAGGACACAAAACAAGAAGAGCAGGAGGAGGAATCGAGCAAGGAACATAACACGCTGAAAGATGAATCTCAGATACAAGTACAAGACAAGAATAGCAAACAAAATAATAGGTCTGAATCTGTACCTGCAACACACCGAGAACCTAAGAAAAGAGATAGGAAAGGGGTAGTACATGAGAAGAAACAGGAACACAAGAAAAATAAAGAGAGCCCAAATCAGGGGTCAGGGAATTCCGATGGCGATGAATCAGAGAAGGAAAAGGCAGAGCAAGAGGAGAATGAAGAAGAAATAGAAGCTAATGAAAAAGGATTAGATCGGGAAAGTGGAACGGATATGGACATAGATGGTGGTATCGATTTAGTTGAATCAGTAGATCAGGATTTTGAGATGTTACAAGATGGCAATGCCGAGTCCAAAAAAGCAACCCAGATAAAGATAAAAGGGCCATTATTTGATCCAAAAACCAGCTATAAATGGAAATTATGTAGCACTAGAAGCAAACATAACTACATGCCATGTATAGATATTGAAGTTGGTTCCGGAAAGCTACAGAGCTATCGTCATACAGAGAGGAGTTGCCCAAAAACAGCCGTAATGTGCCTGGTTCCTCTTCCCCATGGAGGATATGGGGCTCCAGTGCCATGGCCTGAGAGCAAATTGAAGGTATATGAAAAAATGAATATGATTAAAAGTTGATGGATTAAAATGTAGGTTCCTTCTTTCTTATCTCATGGTAATATCTTCTGTCAGTACAGATAATGCACAAAAATGTCGCACACCCAAAACTTGCTGCATACATAAAAATACATAGTTGGCTGATGGAGTCTGGAGAATATCTTACTTTTCCCCAAAACCAGTCTGAATTCAAGGGTGGGATTCTTCACTATCTTGAGTCCATTGAAGAGGTAAGCCTTTTGTTATGTTGTCATCTGGATCATCACCTTATATTTGATAGCTCTTAAGCATAGTTATTACTGCAAAAACGTAGATACGCTTAAGTAAAAAAGGGGCAATGATTTAATAAGAGCTATTCGAATCACCCCCCCTAAAAGAGAAAAAAAAAGAACAAGACTGCAGAAATTTTAATTCTCATATATGAGAGACCTAAATATCCATTAGAGGTTAATTTGTTAGTAATTCTGTGGCTTATGCCCTTCATATTTGTTATACCTATGATACTCTGTGAGGTGGCAACAGTGGAATTAAGGTAAATTACCAAATACCGAATGTCCATCCTTTGAATGTTACACACGGACCTTATTTATTTAATGATAAGAAATAACCTTTTTGACTTTCAACCGAACAGATTGATTTTTGTTAACCTTGATTTTCATCCCTGGCAACATTTGTGATATTTGTTCTCAATTTGATAGATGGTACCAGACATTGAGTGGGGAAAAAATATTCGTGTTGTCCTGGACATTGGATCTACAGATTCGAGCTTTGGCGCCACTCTCCTTGATAAGGAGGTTTTAACTTTGTCACTAGGCTTGAAGGGTGACCTAGTGGATTTAGCTCAGGTGGCTCTTGAACGTGGTTTTCCTACTGTGGTGACCTTTTTTAGTAGAAGGAGACTTGCTTTTCCGAGTGGTGTCTTTGATGCTATACATTGTGGGGGTTGCAGCATACCTTGGCATTCCAATGGTTAGTGTCTCTGTGCTTACCTTCTTTTCTTTTCTGATTCTATAAGTGCTTTTATTGATATATTATAATAATAGCTGAAATTTTTTTCCTTTGTTTCAGGGGGTAGGCTTCTTTTAGAGATGAATCGGATTCTAAGGCCCAGTGGATATTTTATTCTGTCAACTAAACATGACAGCATTGAAGAATACGAAGGTTGGCCTCAAACTTTAAAATCAAAAAGCACTCATGTTTGAAATAATGAAACTCTGTACCTTGTGAATTATTTTCTGTTTTCTTAAGAACGGCTTCTATGGCTTTTTTGCTTGACATGATTTTTATTTACTTACCATCTGTTTCACCAAAACTCAAACGGGATGGTGAATTAGGTTTAAATTTATTTGCTGAATGGGATGTTAATAATGCATTTTTAAAAAATGATAATGCAATCGGCTGATGTTTTCTTTCTCTCTCCCTATCATGTCGTGTGTGTTTCTGTATCTTTCCATTTGTATCCCTCCTCTGTTTTATTCCTTTATAAAAATAGGTTTCAAGATTCACAAACTTAGCATCTGCAGGTTCTGATACCATATAGTTTATGCTGCTACTGGAGTTTGCTCATACCTTTTGTACTTAACAATAGTAGACCAGATGGATATTGGCTTTTTATAGGAAATATTGAAACCATTGTGAGATCTGGCATTGCTTTCTGGTGATTTAGACCTTATTCAGCATCATTGCCTGCCAATAATACAATTCAAGTGATGATGACACTTCTTTTCCATTCCAGCCATGACCACATTGACAGCATCTATTTGTTGGAACATTCTAGCACATAAAAGTGATGATGTTGGTGAAGTTGGTGTTAGAATATATCAGAAGCCTGAAGCAAATGACATATACGAATTGAGGAGGAAAAAGATTCCACCACTTTGCAAAGAAAATGAAAATCCTGATGCAGCCTGGTATGTTGTCAAGATATTACTTTGCAGAGTTAACTTTCCAGTAATATGGCCTGGCTTTCTACAATATATACCTGGTTGTAATTTTGATATTCGGATGTAAAAAATTATTCATCTTTAGAATGTGAACCTGATTTTCTTTTTCTTACTTTTTGTAAGTGGAACTCTTTTCATTGAGGAACACATTTGCATGGTAGTACACTACAGCCTCTGATTAAAATTTTGATATTATGTTGTCTGGTTACCAACTGTTTGTAAGGTTAGAGTTGATCACTTGAGCCTCCAGACTGAAGAAAATCAACGTAATGCAATTCCATCCTAGCATCTTTAGGCATTTTTAAGCATGTGGTCCTCCATGCAGTGTAAAAATATATTGATTAAAGCCGTATCAATTCTGTTATTTAAGCACAACTACGTTGTTAGATGTTTCCACTAGCTCAAATTATGACTGTTTGCTTGTGAAGTGAAAATGTTTTTTTACCGCATTGAACTTTACTTGGTGGGACTTGTTTCTTATTGCCCAAGCTTCTGCAAACGTTGGCAACTATTAATGTTCTTTGAATAGGTACGTTCCAATGAAGACTTGTTTGCACACCATTCCCTCTGCAATTGAACAACATGGGGCAGAGTGGCCTGAGGAATGGCCCAAGAGGCTTGAATCTTATCCTGACTGGATGAACAATAAAGAGAAATTGGTTGCAGATACCAGCCACTGGAAAGCTATTGTTGACAAGTCGTATCTCACTGGAATTGGAATAGACTGGTCAAATATCCGGAATGTAATGGACATGAAAGCCATCTATGGAGGGTATGTAAGCAAAACAGCTTTATTTTGTAATTGATTTGGAAGTCCTAGAGCTTGTAGATATTATTGATAAGTTAGTTGCATCAATGTTAGGTGCATTATTTTAATGCACTTGTAATTTCTGCTTGTTGAAATTACAAATTTCCAGTATATGTTAGGAAAATGAGTAATAAGACTTCTGTTTTGGAAATACAGATTGGCTGCAGCTCTCTCTCAACAGAAGGTGTGGGTGATGAATGTAGTTCCAGTTCATGCGCCAGATACACTTCCTATCATTTTTGAACGTGGGCTTGTTGGAATCCATCATGATTGGTGCGAGTCATTTGGCACGTACCCAAGAACATATGACCTTTTGCATGCTGATCATTTGTTCTCACGGCTCAAGAACAGGTTGAAGTGTTAGTTTCTTACAATTTTGTTTATATTTCTCTCCGTGTTCTTCTATGACTAAACTCTTCAGAATCACAATTCTTTCTGAATAGTCACCTATTTCATTTTTTGGTGCTTGGGTATAGTTAAGGTGTTTGTGGATTATGATGAAGTTGGAATTTAATGCTTGTGTGATAACTGCCTGCTGAAGTCTACTGTCCAGAACACCCACATAGGATGTCATCAGGTCGATGGTTAGCTAGCTTTTATGTTGTTTCCCATCTTGCATGATAAAACAACACCCATGACATTTTTTTGGCATATCCCTTAACACATATATGCAAAAGAGAGGACTGAAAACTCTACATCGTTCAAATCAGATAAACATTAGTAAATAATGTTGATAAATTTACTTTGTTTATTTTGGGAATAGTTTACCGATGAGTATCTTGAAAAGGTGAGAAACTTGTTTAAGACTAGAAACAATCAAACTCTTTTTTTCTAAGAGTTCTTATGTTATATCTTTGTTCTGTCATTTGCCACCATATAGGATACTGGTGTGTCTCATTTTTGTTATCTTATCTTGCATGTCACATGCTAATATCCTTGCTCCATAGACAGATTAGTTTGGCCATACACAGTATTGTCAAACTCTATTTTCGTTATTATGCTCTTTGGAAGTGTGTTAAGATGTGCACAGTCGTCACCCCCTACTTCTTCTCATGGCCATGGGGAATGGCTATGATGGCAGGAAAACATTTTCTGCTTTGATATTAACAGTATGCATATAACCCGAGAAAAAATGGCGAGATGATGAAAAGTCAATGTGATCTGTCAACCAGTTCTCTCTCTTATTGACCCTATGTAGTTATTGTTGGCAATTTATTTAGTTGCAGGTATCTATGTAATTTTCAGATCATTTAATAATATGCTGTGATGGATAATAGATCATATAATGTTTGATAATGTGCGCTTAAAGCCTCCCCTGGCTAGTTGAGACTTGTTTTTCAGATCAAGTTCCCTCGTGCTTCAAACCTTTTTTTTTTTGTTGCAGGTGTAAGCAGCCTGTATCCATTGTTGTTGAGATGGATCGTATATTACGCCCAGGAGGTTGGACGATCATACGAGACAAAGTTGAAATTCTAAATCCATTGGAAGAAATATTGAGAAGCCTCAAATGGGAGATCAGAATGACTTTTGCTCAAGACAAGGAGGGTATCTTATGTGCGCAGAAAACTATGTGGAGGCCTTGAGTCTACAATTTGCTTCTTATTTATTTCATTATCAGAGCAACAGCAACGGCCACTATTCAGTTTCAGTATTCGCCTTCACTCGAATGTTTACATGACCACCCTCTTCCTTCCTTTTCCTTCAACATAAAATGATGTGAAAGGCGAAGGCATCTTTTATTGGCTCCGTCTGACAAATTCCATTAATCTGTCTCATTTTTATTTTTTTTTGGCTGTTCTATTATTTCCAGCCTCCAATGTATAGAAGCTTTTCTTCGGAGACCTTTTTTTTTTTTTGGGCTAAAATTAACGATATTATGGTCTAGGACCTGTTGGTTTGGTTATTTCATATACAACTCATTTATTTTACCACCTCACTGCTTCCTATTCTGGAAGGCTTCCTTTTATTCTCGGTCAATATTAATAAGACCATGAAATACTTATTTTTAGTAGGTGGCCCAATCACAAGAGTGTTGCCAGGTGGTGTTTGTAACACGATTTTTTTTTTTCATTATAGAAAACATCATTCTTGATTTTGAAAATATCATTCACTGTTACAATTTATGTTTTATGTTTGGTTGGCTTTAAATATTTCTTAGGAATCTTTTATTCCCATACATTAGCTCAAAAGCAATATTTTTGAGAATCTCATAATTTTTTCCAAAAACACCCTTCTTAAGTTTAACTCAAATAACAAAATGAAAATAGTTTTACACATACTAAGCATTTTGGTAATTTAGTTTTATAATATTACAAAAAAGTCAAGAAATGTATCAAACATGAGAATCTTATTTTCTCAAGTTGAGATTTCAAGAAAACTAAAAATAATTTATGTACCAAACATCCCCGAATATTTATCAAACGAAAAAATAGAGTTGTGCAAATTTACAAATATTAAATGTATCAGTGGTAAAAAAGTTCTATTTAAAATCTAGTTAAATTTTATTATGTGTAAATCATTATAATCATAACATAAGAAATGTAATGTTAAATAAATTTTCTTACAAGAATAATTTAAAATAATTTGATGATAGAATTAACTAGCAAATAAATGAGTTTTATTAATATATAAACTTTTAACATTCTAAAAAAACACTATTAAAAGCTTTTTTCTTCCCAAAGAAAAATTATTTTTATTTATTCTGATAAAACACTATATAAAAAAACTTAAGTGGCCCAATTTTTTTTGGACTACGAATCTCACCTGACCCATATTTAGCCAACAGAATTTTACAGTCTAAAACCCACAAGGCCCACAAGTAAAATGATGGGCCCATAATCTAAAATACGGTCCCATAAACCTTGAAACCAAACGACGGACTTGTTCCTCCTCCGAGTCCTCTGGCTGTCGGGTGATCGCTTCGGCACCGTGAGCCGCTCTATACAGAGATGATTTATGAGCTATTGAGCTCTATACAGATTAGAGAGTGCTTAGTTACTTTGTCTAACTAGGGTAGTCATAGAACCAGGAAAGGGAACCATGTCCTTTTCCTCAGTCCCAGCTCGTCTTACGCTTCTCGCTCTTTTCTCTGCCACCACCTTCTATTGTCTCTACAAAGCTCGTCGCCTTAGACACCTTAAACTCTCCCTATACCCTAATTCTAACAGAGGCAAGATCCTATTCATTACTCAAACAGGGACCTCTAAAGCCCTTGCTCATCGTCTTCACCAACTTTTAGCGGCCAATGATCTCGCATTCGACCTCGTCGACCCCAAAGACTACGAGCCTGAAGACCTTCCTAAAGAAATTTTTGTCCTCATTGTAGCTTCAACTTGGGAAGATGGAAAACCACCTCCAACTGCTAAATTCTTCGCAACGTGGCTCGCTGAAAGTGCCAATGACTTTAGGGTGGGCTCTTTATTGCTTTCCAAGTGTAAATTCGCCGTATTTGGTGTCGGCAGCAGAGCATATGGAGCTACTTTCAATGCCGTGGCAAGGGATTTTTCGAAGCAGATGAGGGCATTGGGTGCGATGGAGATGCTTCCTTTGTGGGAAGGGGATATCGATAAGGGTGATGTAGATGGGGTTTTTGATGTTTGGTGTACAAAGGTCGTTGGGTTCTTGAAGGTTGGTGTTTTAGAAAATGGCGGGGTTTTAGAATCCAGTGTTGCTGGCGAATGCAATGCTCCAAGCGCTGAGGAGTCTGAAGGGGATTCCGAAGGTGAGAGCGATATGGAGTCAGAGATTGTTGATCTTGAGGACATTGCGGGTAAAGGTCCTTCTAGGAAGTCAGTGCCAGTGGTGGAGACTAATGGGGAAGTGAATGGCAAAAGGGAAATGGTGACTCCAGTGATTAGAGCAAATTTAGAAAAGCAGGTGCGCTTATTTATGCTGTGCTTTTGTATTGTATTGTTTCTTTTCTCCGTGGCTAGTTGCGATAGACTAAGTTATCATCGACATCCAAATGCCACACAAGTTAATTTGTATTGGATTGGATTTAAAACGAAGTATTAGATGAAAATTTTGCAATTGAATGGGCAAAAACATTATTAGGATCTAGCAAGTATTTTTATCTGGTATTGAAGATAATGTGACATTAAGTAAAATGAAACACTTTGTTCTATGCTATGATCAGTGGTAAATGGTAATTGATGCATGAACGAAAATTAACTCAGTAAGCAAATGCGTATGTAGAGCATGTTGGCGTTTGAAGAATGAAGACAAGGTATGAATATTTGCTGAGTGTTGCTGTTCATTCTGGGTCGGTTTAGTTAGAGCATTTAGGCATCCAAATACCTTCAAAAGGAGGATTACCTTTAAAGTTCCTGCTTGGGATTTGTGCCTAACAATAACATTACAAAATGATATTTTCTGTACTTCATGTATGGCACGGACACATTTGTTAATTTATCCTCTTTATAAGTAAGAAAATAAGCTGATACCCTTGGCTTCAGGCGTACAAATGAATTTAATTGATTGTAATTTCTTCTACTGCTTGAATAATTATGGTTTTTTATCAATTGAACTTTCTTTTATATGATACAGGTGCTTATTTTAATTGCTTTCTTAAAATAAAATCTATCTGCAGGGATATAAAATTATTGGTTCACACAGTGGTGTTAAAATTTGTAGATGGACCAAGTCACAGCTTCGAGGTCGAGGTGGTTGTTACAAGCATTCATTTTATGGCATAGAAAGTCATAGGTAATTATATTTTGATTTGATATTGATCTACATCCCTAGTTTATTTTTTGGTCATGCTACCGTCTTATAAGGTTTCCTTATAGCTGGCAACAATATACATCTAGATCTGTTAGCTTTGTTGCATGTTGTATGGATGCTTTATGGAAGACCTTTGGCACCTCTGTCCTTCAGACTTTCAATTGGCTGTTTGCTTGATGAGTGGCAAAATATGCTTTTTTCCCCCTTCTTATCTTCCTTCTTTTTATGATTTATTTTCTCGGGGTAAGTACCATTAAATTATTTACTTGATGATTATAGACATACAAGCATACAGGAACATCCAGATGCAGTTTTGCATGGCCAAAAATTTTATATTCAGATTATATTGATCTAATCTTCTGAATTTTGCGTTATCAGCTGCCAATTTCACTTTGTCAAATGCTTTGAGTGAAACAGGTGCATGGAGACAACCCCTAGTTTGGCATGTGCAAATAAATGTGTTTTCTGCTGGAGGCATCATACAAATCCTGTGGGGAAAAGTTGGCAGTGGAAGATGGATGATCCAATAGAGATTGTAAATTCTGCAATAGACCTCCATAAAAATATGATTAAACAAATGAAAGGAGTTCCTGGTAAATCTATACTTCTGTTATGTAGCTTGTAATCATTTCAAAGCAAGAGCCTGCAGTCAGATTGATGGACCTACATAACACAATAATGAAGCCGCCAAAGTAGCTTTTGGTCATATCATACATTCTATTAGTTGCAATCTTCTCAGTGAAAATATTTAATACTAAAACTTAAATTATGATCTCACTCCATGCATCTCTTAAGTGAAATATTTGATATTTGCTATTTTGGATATGGGGGCTGACATCAATCCCGACTGCACTTTCAAATATTTGCCTATGTGGGAATTCTAGATGGCAACTTTAAATCACCTGATCTAATACCGAAGCATATTAACAAGCGTTTTATAGGAGATTGGCATGTTTCATATTTGATTATTCTCATCTATAATACATGGCTCATAGCTTCTCCCTTAATGTTTCTCAGTATTATTGGTTTTCCAAAAATAAGGTTACAGGGAAAGACATTGAGTTTCATGTTTACATGATTTGTTAACTTGTTTGTGCTGCAAATCATATTGAAATATTAATTTTCATACAATATGTAATTTTAACAAAGACCCCTCCCAGTGGACCAAAAGAAACAAGGCAACATTACCCGGTTATGGTCCGTTCAACTGATGCAGGGTTTTTTGGGAGCATTTGTCTCAGTACAGTCCCACCCTTCAGCGTGTTACTGCATGATTGACTCCAAAATTGATCCTTGCATAACCAAAAGGTGTATTTTTTGTAGGAGTCACCTCAGAGCGGTTAACTGAAGGTCTTTCTCCACAGCATTGTGCATTGTCACTTGTTGGAGAACCTATCATGTATCCAGAAATAAATGCACTCGTGGACGAGCTGCACAAACGACGAATTTCCACTTTTCTTGTGACAAACGCTCAGTTTCCTGAGAAGATTAAGTTGTTGAAGCCTGTCACCCAGGTTTTGAGATTTTCTCAGTTTTCAGAATTAGAAATGTATTTTGGTTTTGCAAGCCAAACTTAATTTTATTTTTTGGCGCTTTCAGTTATACGTCAGTGTAGATGCTGCAACAAAGGACACTTTGAAGGCAATTGATAGGCCACTCTTTGGAGATTTCTGGGAGCGATTCATTGTAAGTGCTTTCCAAGATTCCCTAGGTGAAATGTAGAAGTATCCAGTCGTAATGCATTAAAATTACCATGTAAGAAACATATTGAAGAAGGAACATAAAGTGTTATTTTTCTCTTTTTTCAAAAAAAAGAAAAACACACACCCACACCCACACACCCCTTTAAACAACTCCTTGAGGAAAAGTTTATTAGAAATGGATTTTGCCTGATGTCTGAAAGCTCTCTTTTAGATTGAAAATCATTTTAGGGTCCTTAGATCATGGACCTTTTTCCCTCTATGGTTGCCATCTTGGGAGCTAGGATGTCATATGTTAGCATTTCCGATTTGTATTTATATTTTGCCATTTGATATATACTTTGTTATCCTGACTATCAATTTGTCTATATATTTGCATAACTATGTGGCAAGGAATCCTTGACTGCTCTCAGGGAGAAACAGCAGCGAACTGTTTATCGGCTGACTCTGGTTAAAGGTTGGAATACTGATGATGTAGACGCTTATTCTAAGCTCTTCAGCATAGGAAAACCTGACTTTGTTGAAATCAAGGGAGTGACATACTGTGGCTCGTAAGTTTCCTCCTCCCTCCCTCTCCCTCTCTCACTTTCTCTCTTTCCCCCTCCGTTTTTGCTGCTAGCTCCCTGTGTCCATAGCATTATCGTTGAAAGACAAATAATAATCTGTTAACAGGTCTGCTACATCTAAACTGACGATGGAAAATGTCCCCTGGCATACTGATGTGAAAGCTTTTTCAGAGGCCTTGTCTCTGAAAAGTCAAGGGGAGTATGAAATTGCATGTGAGCATGTTCACTCATGTTGTGTCCTCTTGGCAAAAACTGATAAGTTCAAGATTGATGGCCAGTGGTATACCTGGATAGACTATGAGAAGTTTCATGACCTGGTTGGTATCTGTTTCCCTCTGTTCATCAAGACTGCATTTTCACTATGGTTTTTCTTCAAGAAATTTATTCTTGATTAAAATGCAGGTGGCTTCCGGAAGAACTTTTGACAGCAGAGATTACATGGCTGCCACACCATCCTGGGCCATCTATGGAGCAGAGGAAGGTGGATTTGATCCAGGACAATCGAGATATAGGAAAGAAAGACATCATAAATCGAACCGGTGATCAATCAGGTTAGAAATTAAGTAGCCTTGGGCTGCCAACACTGTATGACTCAATAGGTTATACCGCATGTTTCTATCGGACAGTTTTGCATAAATTATCTTGACATAGGTACAATTATCACGATGTATTTTAAACACCCCTCCTCCTTTTACTTTTCCCAATCCAAGGCAGTGGTGTTGAAGGCAGCACTTCATATTCTTGCATTTACCTTAGAGATCATAGATGTGAATGTTGTAGTTGCAGAATTTGGAGTTATTTTACACGGCAATTAGTTGCACCTTATTTTCTTACCCTTGAGTTCATTAATTTTTATAACATTATGGTGATAACTTTTTGGAATATATCGTCACGATTTAGGCTTAAATTTGCACCTTAAAAAGAGTTATGCAAGTGGATTTGTTCTTGATCATACAGGTGTTTTGTCTTCCCTAGATAAATGAAAATTGTCTTGTATATTTTTGTCGACCAAGTGAAAGATGTAAACATCTTTAACCCGGGAAAAGTTTCTCTGCACATCTTCCAATGAGAGAGAGATAGAGAGGGGGAGGGGGGATTTCTAACTCTAGAACATAGCCGAACCAACTCAACCAAGTGGATTCATTTACTTATTATAAATAATTCCTTTGGTTGGCACTGTGTTTCTCGTTTTGCTCCCCCACTTCTTAGTATTATAAAATAACTTGAAGGGACAAAAATCGATTGAAATTTTGTCTTTTGTTTGGGGAGAGGTGGAGGAATAAAAAAGAATAATGTTCTTACACATGCATTTTGTCTTTGATGTCTTGACAATTTTTATTCCTCCTCATTTGTACCTCAGTTTCTTATTTACTTTGGAAGAGCTTAGATACATTGTAACAATCCGTTTACAAGCTGTTGTTTGACCTTACTAGCTATGATTTGACTCTGTCGGTTTATGCAATCCTAGTACTAATAATTCCATTTTTTTGATTTGTCAAATTGGTGATGAATCTGTTCTCTAAAGGTCAAAAGATTGGCATGCAACGCTGTTTCGGGGATGCTTTCTATGGGCTGTACTTGTGGAAATGTTAGCTGAGTCATAGCCCTATTTGCGAGGGTCGGATTTCCCTTTATACTGAAACATGCTTTCACACAGCAGCAACTATGTTCTGGCTATTCTACTTACGGCTCCCTTCAATTATCATATACCCGCCAGCTTGCCTTTAGCTGAAGACAACTCTGGACCACGATGGAATCGTCCCATTTGATACCTAAAACATGTCAACCTTTTATCATTTGGGGTGTAATTGTATTGAATTATTTTTGTGGTTAAGCTAAAATCCAAGTTGAAAATATTAAATTGTCGTAAATAACTACCCTCTTCAAGAAAGGTAATAGCTTCAGCTATGGCCATATAATTTTGCTTCTTTTCATCTTTTAAAACCATCTTCTACTTCTAAACGTTGCACTCATCTTTACTTCCAGCATGGATGCAATTCATACAGAATAAAAACCATCACCCTGTAGATCATTATATACTATTTTAAGGCATAAACATGAATTGCAGAACGACAGCGTAGCTATAATCAGCACTGAGAGTAAAGTAATATACAATACTGCATTGCAGTGCAGCTGTAACTGAGTACCAATACCCAGAGATGCTCAACATTCTGTCCAACGTCCAGCATGCAGCACAATAGTGGGGATGCGCAGAGTTCTACCAGAAAAGCGTGTTTGAACCCAGCTGGCCTCATAACCTCTTACACACCACACCAAGCTGGATTTACTCAAACTTCACATAATTTTACTAAAATTTTAAATTTTTAAACATATAAACGTGTGCCTGGCCAAATATAAATATATTTAAGTGTCATTTTTTACTTTTAAAATATCTTAATTCTTAAATTAATTTGAAATCTTCAAAAAAATTTCAATAAAATTTTTAGGGAAAAGTCTAAAAAAGTCCCCTAAATTATACACGTTGTGCGCTTTAGCCCTCATCCTTAAAAAAATAGGGAAGACCTCCTTCAACTACGAAAATGTGCATTTTACCCTCACGATCCTGACGTCCGTCCATTAATGGACGGAAGAAGAAATTTGAATATTATAATTTGACCCCAAAATTCTTTGAATATTACTTTTTGACTCTAATTTTTATAAATTTATTTTCATTTATACCCCTATAAAATTGCACTATGGCCCAGATTTATCACATCATGTGCACATTAATGGATGGATGTCAGGGTCGGGGGTAAAGTGCACATTTTCGTAGTTGAAAGAGGTCTTCCCTATGTTTTTTAAAGATGAGGGCTAAAGCGCGGGGCTTTTTTAAACTTTTTCCAAATTCTTATTCAAATACTTTAGTTAACCTAATTATCCAGTTATTAATAAAAATTCATACATGTCCTAATAAAAGACTTAAATTACTAATCTTTGAACAGTTGTTACTGTTAGAGACACAAATGATAATTTTCTCTTAAAATTATATCTAAAGCTTTTTTCCGAAAATAACTAGACAACTATGCACTGCGTAGGAAAAAAAGCTTGAGGATGTCTGTGCACTATTTCAATTCTAGCTGCCTTTACAAACTTTATTAGTCTTAAATAAAAAAAAAAAAAAAAAAAAAACTTTAGTGGTCTTATAATTTTGTTTTGATGGGATATAATTTTTTGTTAGTTTAGATTTAAATATTTGTGGAGGTATATTTCATTTATTTACATTAGAGAGTGTGTATTATACACTTAATAGTTATATTTGAATTTTTTATGGCGAATTTTATAATACACAGTTATATGTATGGTACAATCTAGCACAACAAATCATAAATGACAAAACTAATCATTAATTTTTATATCATTATAAATATTTTGAGAAACTATTCTCATCCAATATAAATTATACACCCAAATAACTAGTAAATTTTAAGTTTAATTTGGTTAAAAGTTTTCTTTTTACTTTAAGTCAATTTTTCCACCTAATTGATCTTAATCTATCAGATTATTAACTTTAATAATGCTTTTTTTTTCGAAAACTTAATTTCACAAATACTATACTTTTCAAAAGTTGGGGTCACTAATTATACTTTTCACAAATACTATACTTTTCAAAAGTTGTCATTTGGATAATGTGGTGCAACAAGAATTACACCATTTGGCAAATGATGTCACTATCATGGAGACGCATTATCCAAATGGCATCACTACAACAGTGACGCAATAAGCCTAATTAGAATACTTACTAGATCCCTGATAGAGCTACCATGGTGGAAGAGTGACGCCATTAAACTTATTATGTCGCCCTTGTAATGATATCATTTGACAAATAACATCACTCTTTTAGTATCACAATATACACAATTGTGTCACTAGTCTTATTCTAAAAATTAACATAATATTAAAAAAATAAAAATTACGTTTAGATGTGAAAATTATTTGAAAATATAATATTTGTGAAATTAAATTTCCAAAATGCATTATTAAATTAATTGACCTAAATTTATCAACTATTTAAATATTTAATACACACTTAAAGATCCTCATAATAATATTAAAATTAAGAATTAATTCTATCACTTCTTTTTTTTTTTAGGAATTAATTTTACCACTAATGACTTCATATCATATAAAAAAATAATCTACCACCTATTACCGTGTAACTGACTTTCTTTACTCCTAAAAATGTTTTTATGCCTCTATGCCGGTGTACGAGTACGAACTCTACTGTCGTTGCGATGAGAGAAAGAAGTCGGTATGGAGGCGCATTGGCCTCTCAACCCGCTGAGGGAGAGCGTGATTTCACGTCCCACGTAAGTCACACTATCAGCATCTGTTATTGGTCTGTTGTGGCGGCTACTAGACTGTTGGTTGGAACGTGCATATCACGCTCTAGAATCCTACAAAACGAGTTATACACTAATACTTGTCAATCGGCGTCTTTTTGTAATAAACACAGGTCAGAGCTGATAGCTAAAATCCCAAGAGGCAGACCTCCTGGCACCAACTCATTTCTCACCCTCTTCCCTGCATTCAGATTAGAATTAGATTACACACTCAACTCAGTACTCAGTATTCACCTAGTTAAAATTTTCTCTCTCGAATACAGCTCATCCCTATCTGTTTTTACCATTATTGTTCATATTTTTATTCGACAAAGGTTGCAGTGAACCACAAGCAAAAGGAGAAATTATATACCACAACTATGAAACAACCCAGAAATTGCAGCGAAGACTAGTGGGAGGACAAATAAAAAATAAAAAGAGAATAAAAGTCCATACTTTGACCATCTCAAAGCAGAATCCAACAAGGTCAAGAGACAACAATATATACTAGCTATCAAGATAAGTTCACATAATTTATGTAATCATCAAATTGATGATATAATATAGTAATCGTGTGGAGAAAGCCTTCACAGCTTTGAGAAATTGAGGAAAAGAAAGCCATGAGATAACAAACAAATGCTTGAAGCAACAAATACAACAAAACCAACAAGTTTTCTTTCTGTCCGAGAATAACAGAGGGAAACAAAATATACAACTAACTAGTGAGAGGGAGAACAAGAAACAAATAATCAAACTCATTTGGTTATAATACAATATGTCATTAGCAGAGATAATAAGATAAAAGAACAACTTGATTTCATGTTTCAGTTTCCCAATACGTTTATCCTTGTTTATATCAAAATCAATCCTTGATAATCATGATAAACCCAGAAACTCAAAAAATTCTTTTTTTCCCAAAAAAAGAAAGAAAAAGAAAAAGGGAGAAAGAAAGAGAATGAAGAAAAAGAGTGATAATTATGGTAGTCGTTTCAACTGCTCTTTCGGGGTTTGCTTTTCCGCCTAGCTCTGCTTCTCGAGGGCTGCCCTTTTGGGAGTTGCCTCTCCTTAGACACTCCCTCTTCTTTTGTAAGTACTCTCATGCATGCCGATGATCCCACTTGTTTTGTTTCGTCTTGTTGCCGCCCATGCACCTCTTTCTCTTCTTCTTCTTCTTCTTCCTCCTCCTCCTCCTCCACGGTTTTACCTTTTTTCAATGAACTCTCTGTACCTTCTGCTGCTGATTGCTGAATCGGTTCTTCTTTTTTCTCTTCGGTTTCAGGTTTCTCAACGATCTTACGAGGCCTACCTCTCTTTCGAGGAGTATGAGATTGTTGCGGTTTGGTCTCATCTCCTGTCGATGAAGCCTCAGCTATTGCTACCGAAAGTTCCTTCGTCTTTTGAGGCTTCTTCTTACCCATAAATCTTTCTTTGTCGATACCGATACCCACTATTTCTGGTTTCTAAATCATCAATTTTCAGAGATCAAACCAGAGCACACCAGTCACCGGACCATCCAAAATCAAATCTTTAATAGCTTAGCCTATCTATTGATTCCCAGAAAAATCCAACCGATTCACAGATGTTTCTTTTTAATGCAAAAAACACACACACACACATTCTATCTCTCTCAATATGTTAAAAGCAAGTAGACCAATATCTTTGACCAGAATCCAGGTTCTGGAAACCCTATTAAAGCATCCTCTTCTCAACTACGGCAGAAAAAAAATATAATAACTACAGGTCATGATTCGGATACGAATAGAATAAACAACTCATAAAAGCTCAAAAGCCATTTAAATCATCTTTCCCTTTCTTTTTGTCTATTCGTCCCATCTATTGCCATATAAATATCCCTTTCTTTCTCTTGCCGCAGGGGAAAAAAAAAAAGACGTAGGGAGATAATAGCCAGATAGTGCTTGAGAGCAAAGTTGAGAAGAACCTCTTAGACTGGAGCTTATGCAAGTTCATAAACTAACCCAAATGGTAGCCATCCAGGGAAAGGGGGGAAAAGTGATAGTAACCATGGTTAGGGTGTGGACCAAAGGGTGTGTTTGTGAAAAGGGCATGTGGGTTTTTTACGAGGGGTAAGGTTTGGTGTATTGTACTACTCAGGCTCAGTGTTTCAGTCTGACCATTTGTGTCGCTTCCCGGGTTTCGCGTCCTCACTCTTCAGCTTTAATTGATGGGGTCGTCATACAGGTGTACCTACGATATTGACCGTTGATTTCTATCATCAATGTAAGCGAAAACAGTACTATTATTCACAGCACAGCCACAGTTTGTGATACGGAGAAACCCGCTTATTAGCTTGGGGAATTACATGATTGGATGTGTAGGCACGAGCTTTCATGGAACGGAAATTTAAGGTCAAAGGTGGGATTCGGAGAATGAACAGAACACAGAAAATGGTTTGCAAATTCCTGTGGGTCATAGGCCCAGCAAGAGTGGTATTTACAAAAACAATTACAGTCCTGTATTGTTTTAATTTGTTTTTGGTTGATTTTTCCCTTTATTAAATTCATTTAATAAGGAAGCCTACTTTTCTACTCTAAAATAAAAAAAATAAAAAAGTGCTGGGACAGGTTTTGCAAATAGTTAATTAGGATTATATGTAATCCAATCCAAGGAATGAAAAAGGGTTTTCTATGGCAACTTGAATCCCACAAAGGATATATGATAACACATTCGTGTGAGTTTTCTTTCCCAAACAAAAACAAAAGGAATATTGATAACTATAATGTATTATTTACTTTTTGACCCCATGATTCGTATCAGTGGGGAAAGTAGCTTTTATAACGTTTGAGATGAAGTTTCGTATTTGAGTTATATAGTCAGGACGTGTCAAATGAGTCATAAGCAGGCTTATTGGTTGTTGACAGACTATATCCTTATATAATATGTGAAGGAAAAATCTTGTGAAATATAGGACCACTAATTATATTAATCTTTACAATGGTTTAATCAACCCAGTGTTTTTTTATCATAAATTATTAGTGGTCGTGGACTATATATATAATGCCCAGTCGTATCAACATCTTGGCTTCTTCTGTCTTATGATTGTCAATAAATACATATGTACATGTGGAAATTTATCATAAAATAAAATTACATAGAGGTTTGAATTTTGAAATATGATAAGCGAAAGTTAAATGCTTCTTCTTATAATAAAAATATAACATTTAAGTAAATAATTATAAATTATTTTAACATATAAAGCGAAATTATATAGACAGGGATATATTATGGGATTCTGCAACGATATCACCACCAAGCCTCAAGACTTCTCACTCCTGCATGAACTCATTGAACTCGCAGTCGCAGCGCCTAACCAAGCATCTAAAATTGGTGGCGGTTTTCATCGAGCTAGCGGCGACGGAGCTATCGCGGGGTCTAGGGTGGAGATCAGAGTGAATAACAGCCGAGCGAGTAAAATTGGTGGCAGTGTTACTAGTTTATATTTCGTGGGTCCGATTCATCATGACCGTTAAATATGAATCCCAGAAAATCTTGCGCCGTTCATCAGCGGGTGTGTATCTTGTTCAGAGGAGATACGGTGCTTCGGTGATGCCTGTTTCAGAAGTTGGCTCGTGTTAAACATCAAGTAGGTTTATATAACGTTGCAACCCTGAGACGCCACATAGCTATGCCA
This sequence comes from Cercis canadensis, assembly GCA_003255065.1. Classification (NCBI taxonomy): domain Eukaryota; kingdom Viridiplantae; phylum Streptophyta; class Magnoliopsida; order Fabales; family Fabaceae; genus Cercis; species Cercis canadensis. The sequence continues at coordinate 991,490 of QAOA01007183.1, read as the reverse complement.
TGTTTGTCCAATGACAATCAGGTGACAGTAACGCCACCCTATTGCCTAGTGGTAAGGTACCGACGTAGTACGTAACGTCAGTAATGGTCAAATATTATGGCGTCAGTGTTAAAGTGGGATCCATGAGCCCAAGTCTCATTATTATGTCTTCGGCTGAATGACAACCTTCATCGGTTGATCATCTGATGATCAAAATTAAGGGTATTATGCTATGCTGATTTATGTCATATTTTGAATTTTTTACATGATTTTAGTTTTATATTATATTAATAAAATATAATTTATATAATTTAAATTTTATTAAATTAATATATAAATTATATTAAAAAATTAAGAATTCAATAAAATATAAATTATGTTAATTGTTCTAGATTGATATAATATATAAAAAATTATATAAAAAAAAAATGTGACTTGTGTCACAATGTAGCATAGCATCTCAAAATTAATAGTAGGACTAGGAATTAATCCACATTGTTTCGTATCTTACTTCCAAATTCCAATAACTAATTGTCTCTGACCATTTTGATTTTTGCTGACAGTGATTTATTTCTTCTACTCGGTTTCTCCTTAATTTCATTTCTAACCTTGTTTTTTCGTCACAAGTCCTTGAAGTAATGTACTTGTTTCAAAGGATATTACTTAAAGATTGTTCACTTAACTGTCATTGTGTATAATCAATTCACGTTCATTGTGTACCTCTAGTTCTCAAGGTTGTATGTAGAGCTGGGTTCATGGGCTAAGTCTGGTGGGCCAGTCCGTTGGAGCCTGGTAAAATAGTGGGCTAAGTTCCTTAAATGCTAAAATTGGGCCAATTTGGCCCGTGACCCAATCGGGTTCATGCTAGATTGGCCCAATTGGCTCGATTAGCTTTTTTATTTTATTTTAGCTTTCAATTACTCTCATTTTGAAATTTGAATGCAATCCCTAACTCAAAAATCAAAATTTCATATTTCACACCCCACTCTCCTTAAATTTGACTCTCCTTTTACACGGTTCTACCCCTTTCCCCCATGCTCAATATTAGATGAAGTGTTTTGAAGTTTGTTGTTGTTAGCACAAAGTAAGGTTGATGGGTACTGTTTCTTTAATGTTCTTTGAGGTTTCTTAGTTTTTTATGAAGTGTGTATGATTTATTTTCCATCTATATTATGATTATTAGGCAAAATTTGTTATTTCTAAACTCCAGTGTTTGGCGTTGGCATTTTGACTTCAAATATTCCTTCGCTGGACCCCCAGCGCTGAGCGCCAGCNTCCGTTGGAGCCTGGTAAAATAGTGGGCTAAGTTCCTTAAATGCTAAAATTGGGCCAATTTGGCCCGTGACCCAATCGGGTTCATGCCGGATTGGCCCAATTGGCTCGATTAGCTTTTTTATTTTATTTTATTTTATTTTAGCTTTCAATTACTCTCATTCTGAAATTTGAATGCAATCCCTAACTCAAAAATCAAAATTTCATATTTCACACCCCACTCTCCTTAAATTTGACTCTCCTTTTACACGGTTTTACCCCTTTCCCCCATGCTCAATATTAGATGAAGTGTTTTGAAGTTTGTTGTTGTTAGCACAAAGTAAGGTTGATGGGTACTGTTTCTTCAATGTTCTTTGAGGTTTCTTAGTTTTTTATGAAGTGTGTATGATTTATTTTCCATCTATATTATGATTATTAGGCAAAATTTGTTATTTCTAAACTCCAGTGTTTGGCGTTGGCATTTTGACTTCAAATATTCCTTCGCTGGACCCCCAGCGCTGAGCGCCAGCACCCCAGAGCCTTCTATTCACTTGATTTTTCATATTAAGCCTTCAACTTTAATTTTTCTAATACCCTACCTGTAAAAACAATAAAAATAGGTACATTTAGGACATGAATTTGAACTATCTTATTTTATTATAACATAAGTATATTTCTTTTATGAACTTCATTAAATCAATCTTAGAAGGACTAAGTAGTAAGAGATTTAGTTTCTCTTAAGTTTTAGGGTATTAAAAAGGAAATTATTTATTTGAGTTTGTATTTTGATTACGTATGTTAATATTTGATGTTTCATAATTAATATGTTCTTATATTTTCTTAAAAATAAGGATGACAAAAAAAAAATTTAAAAAAAGATTTTGGCCCGTTATAGTCCGTAGCCCGAAGTGGGCTGGGTTAGACTGAGAAATGGCTGACTCGATTAGAACTGAGCCACGTTGTCCGGACCCGTTTAAGCCCGTGGCCCGGCCCGTTAGCCAGCTCTAGTTGCATGCATGTACTATGTAGCAAACTTCTATGATATACATTAAGAGGTTCGGGTGGGCAGATGGGCCGGGCCATTCGAAAACTTTCAGGGCGGAAAATTCCAAGGGATTAGCAATTTGGCATTGGCTGCGTCCTTTCAGGCCCAAGAAACAAAATATCAGATCTAGTACTGTAGCTTTTTAAATTTTATCAATTCTTCGCGAGCCCACTTGCAATTGAAAAATCAAGCCCACTATGGCGGTTGGCGCACCTGTTAATCCGTGCACTATATGGAAAATATACACTATTGCTATTTTAATTTTTTATAATAAGAGTTGTTTATTAAAAAAATTAATCCCAGCAATTACAATTCGCAGAAGATGTAACATAGGAATATAGTTACATTATATCTGTCTAAGACAAAAAATAAGAAAAAGGGAACCTGTTCTGAGACGGGAACAAAAAAGTAGGGCCATACAAGCAGTAGGTTATAATGGTGAAGCCAAAAGCATAAGGGAGAATCGTGATTTACTTCTCTGCAAGCTAGCTTGAAGTGTAGTGAAGGGAGTGTGCAAAGTAAGACGAGAAAACACAAGGGACAATATTGTCATTTAAATTTTTCTACAAGCTAAACTTTAGAAGCCAAGTCAGGGACACGTTCGTAATCTAACATTATCCTTTTAGGAACCCGTAATGCCCACCAAACAAGAGCCGTCCGATCATAGAAACCCGTTGGCTCGCGTACAAAACGACGTCAGTCGAAGACGTTTAGGACATCCTCATTGCCATCGGGTTGTGGTGAAGTGCGCACCAATGGATGTAATCGAAAAAATACGAGGGAAATCATGACAGCACAAATCCTTCACACCACCAAATCGCGTGTGTAACACGATCATTAAAATTTAGCGGCGTGTTTGTCACGATAATGTTTCTGGCGCGTGGATAATTTTCCAAGAATCATATGAACTCGTCCATCTATAACCTGGGGTCAGACAACAAATCACTACCTCAAACTAACGTGAGCTTATGAGTTACATCCTTCTAACCTGTACCCTCACATTTATCGTCCTTTGGGGCTTAACCTATATTCCCCCCTCGCCCTTCCGTTTCCTTTCTCTCTCACCTCGTTCAAGCACAATCAAAAGCAAAAGGGTTTCCGGGTTTCCTTGGCTCGCTCACTTTCTATTCTCTTTCTGCCTCGGCAACTCTCGCTGATCATCCATGGCTGAACGCAGCAACTCCGATACCCGCCTCCACATCTCTGCCGCACCTCCGTACCAGATCTCCAAAGGTATTCTGTCTTCTAATTTTTTTTAGCTAAAGTTCCTTGTAATTTTTTATTTTCTTCCATTTGCCTATTACTTCCACCGTAAAACCCTAGTTTCCCTCAGCCACCTAGGCCATTCATGTGTATTCCTTTCAGTTGATGTCAACAACAGAAATGCAGTTCATTTATGTGATCGAGTTTAGGGTTTTGCTTCATCTTTGAAATCTCTTATTTCTAAAATTTATTTCTTGTTTAATCACATTTGATAGTTTCAGGTCTGGATATTGAGTCCGGGAGGTGAGTAACATTGACGAATTGGTTGCTAACCGCCGTGGGGGGCGGGGAGTTTACTCACTCTATTTCGTTCATTTCTTACTTGTTTCAAGTATTTGAGCTACCTATTATTGGCGTCATTTTAGTTTTGGTTTGTGGCACTGATTTGTATTATGAAAGTGTTTGTGTTTCTTTCTGCACTTAAGTACTTGAACTTTAGACCTTTAACTTGCATTAAACCTCCCTGCTTTTGTAGAAATGAAACGGTACTTTTATACTTTTTAGTTTTCTACCCCCCCCCAGACACACACACACAAAAAAACCCAAACTGATGTTGTGGTTATGTTTGCTAATCAGAACAGATGTAACTCTTTCTGATTAATAATGTGGTGCTAGGTTATTCAATTCTATGTTGCTTGCTACATCGACATACAGTGTTACTTCTACACAGCAGTTGATAATCACATACAGGCTTTTTAACTGAATGAAATATTATCTGGACTGGTTTTAGTATTAAAATTTTGAAACGAGGTCTGCAGACATTTAGGCATAATAAATGCACATTCTGTTCAATTTTTGGGTTGTAGTCTAGCTACTCTTTAGACACTAACATGAATTGTGCATTCATCATTTTCATTTTGAGCAAATTTGTGTGCTATTTCCCTCTCCTACCCTCGTCCCTCTATATCTTTTTTAATTTCTCTTATTTCTCTTGCGGTGATATGGATGGCAACCCCGGCTTCCTCCTCTAAGAAAAGCCAAATAGTGATTAGCTCTAATGCGTGATTTTATGGTCTTCTCTGTGCCAAAGTTTAGAGGGCATGCTTTTGCTAAGAGCATATCTAATTTATTCATCCACTAAAGAATAATTTTGATAAGTTTTACGGGTCTTCATTTTCTTAAAACAATTGACATAATATTATACATTGTGTTATCTCTTTTACAATGCACCTTAGCCTCCTAATCAGAGGCTATGATTTAATGAAAATTATGATAAAGTTTGATAATGATTGCTGGTTGAATATTGTGCGAGTACAAAATAAATCTTGGATATTTTGACCGTTTTAATAACTGGGCAGTTGTATTGCCTTTAAACATTATTTCTCTTGGGTCTAATATTTGTGCTTTACCTTTTAGTCACATGACTGTGTTGGTCAAGCTAGTGGCTGGTGTAGGTCACGGAACTATCAAACTACTGTGGAAAAAGAGAAATTTTCTTTCTTTTTCTTAACTTATTTTAGTAGAAAAGAAAAACCTGAATTTACTTGCACTCTAGAGAATCCTGATCCATGGAAACCTGGTCTCATCAACTGATATCAGCAATGCCTAATGCCATAACTGTCTAATGTAATCAGACATATTTGGATGTCTGATGGCATGATTGTATAGAATAGAACTGCTTCTGAGTAGAATCTTATAAAGGATTGACTTCGTTTATGGTGTCAATATTGTTATTCTACCCGTCATTTTGCAGGAAACTGTCAATCCATAAATTTTATCATTTTTTTTTTAAAAATTATCTTAAATACACATTTCTTTCCTTCTCTTTTTGGTATGAATTTGTGCTTGTGTGTTGGTTTTTTACTATTCATTTTTCAATTGGAAGGAACAATGACAGAAGTTTGACAAATTTTGTTCTAACTCCTCTATTGGCAGAAAGGGCTATTATCTTTTCTTCTGTCATTCATGATTTTATGTCTTTTGTGGCTCTTAACATAAATAGTATTAAGCAGAATTTTATTTTATTGAAGCTTCTATCACTTTTATGCAGATTTCCAAATCTCTGACAATCCTATTCCGCTTTCGCCACAGTGGCTTCTTCCAAAGCCAGGGGAGAGCAAACCTGGAATAGGAACTGGGGTGTGTATTTACTTTCTTTGGATTTTTCATTTTTGTCTGTTTTTACTTTTGTAGAATGCATATATGCAAAGAAAATTTCTGTGCATCTACAGTATATTTTATTAGATGCAAATTCCTATTTAACCTCTCAGAAATAATTTATAATTGCTTCTTTCCTTTTGTTTTGTTGCTCCGCTTTTATCTATCTCTCCTGACTCAGGAAAACCATGTGATCTCAAATCCACCATATGGTAATCGCTCAGAGACTGTCAAGACATCTGGAAATGGAGAGGATTTGCACGATTCTCATAAGAGAAAGGATGTCTTTAGGCCTTCCATGCTTGATTCAGAAAGTGGTCGCCGTGACCGTTGGCGTGATGAAGAGAGAGACACTAAGTCCTCAATACGTAAGGATCGTTGGAAGGATGGGGACAAAGACCTTGGTGATGCGCGGAGAGTGGACCGATGGACAGAAAATTTGTCTGCAAGGCACTTTGGGGAAGCACGTCGTGTCACATCTGATAGATGGAATGATTCAGGTAACAGGGAAACTAACTATGATCAGCGGCGTGAGAATAAGTGGAACACACGTTGGGGTCCTGATGACAAGGAGTCTGAAGGTCTGCGTGAAAAATGGAGTGATTCTGGAAAAGATGGTGATACACATATGGACAAAGGATTGTCTCACATTTCCAATCATGGAAAGGATGAAAAGGAGGGGGATCATTATCGGCCATGGAGACCTAACACCTCACAAAGTCGTGGAAGGGTAGATCCTCCCCACCAACAAAACTTAACACCAAACAAACAAGGCTCTACATTTTCTTATGGGCGGGGCCGCGGGGAGAACACACCTCCTTCCTATACTCTTGGACGTGGTCGGGTTGGATCTGGTGGTAGCTCTATGAATAGTATCTCTTCATATTCTCCATACCCTGGGCCCGTATTGGATAAAGTTGAAAGTGGCCATGGAGAGCCTGAGCCGTTTAGATATAGCAGGATAAAATTGCTTGATGTGTACAGAGTGACTGATGTGCTTATGAGTAGAAAATTAGTTGATGATTTTGTGCAGGTGCCTTATCTTACACAGGATGAGCCATCAGGGCCTCTAGCACTTTGTTCACCAAATTCTGAGGAACTGGTAATTGTTTTTTTTTTTTTAAATTATTAATTGTTCTGGATGCCATTGTTATTCCTGGTAGTTGATTGGATTGCTGTACTCTTTGAACTTTAAACAGGCTGTCTTAAATGGCATTGACAAGGGGGAAATAGTAAGTAGCAGTGTACCTCAGGTGCCAAAAGATGGACGGAACTCAACAGATTTTACACATGCAAGACGAATGAAGCTTGGAAGTGCACCACTTCAAGGTATATGCAGAATAGAAGCTTTCAGATAGGTTTGGGTTGGGATTAACTTAAGTTGGAAATGGATTGTTTTAGCAGGCTCTATTGATGATTATAAAGATGAAGGTTCTGACAATTTGAAAGTTGGTTATATGAATTGCTCAGAAGGCCCTTCAAATGAAAAGCAAACACTCAGTTTTAGCTCCCAAACTAATATGGAACCTATACTGGATCATAAGTCATCCAGTGACAGGTTAAAAAATGAAGGTATTGCTAATGGAAAAAGTAAAGAAAAGCCTGGGAATTAGTGTGTCTATTACTGAATTACACAAAACAAGATACTTTTGGTCTGATTTGGATTTTGAAGGAGATCTTCTTATAAACATAGTGCAAGATGTTTGAAACCTAATAGTTTCATTTTGAAGAATAATGGGTCTGATGAGCATGTTCATTTGGTCGAATTTTATCCTGTTTATTGATCCCCCCTACCCCCAGCAAAAAAATAAAACTTCCTCTTTTGGTACATTTCCCAAGTATAAAGACCTATTTTTTTGTGGCATCTATGTCTCTGGGAGTTTTTCTAATACTTTCTCTGTACAGATAGAGGTGAAGACGGGGGTGCTTACAGAGCAGGTGATGAGGTGCCCAGTAATAGAGAATCAACTCTTGAAGGAAACAGTTCTGTTCATCCTGGTGCTGCATGGCGAGCCACAGCAACTGAACATTCAAACACTCTTTTGCAAGATAGTAGAGAGATGTCTCATGATCTGAGGTCAAGAAACTTAGATATGGGCCGATCGCATCACTCAAAAGATCCTCATAATCAGTGGGAAAATAGTTTGGGTTATTTATCTGACACCAAAGATGTAGCTAAGTGGCAAACTAGTGAAGCTCCCATTGTTAAGAGGCAGCCACCTGGCATCTTGGACAGTGAACTTGAAACCAGGAGAGTTCCACAGACTTCTCCTGAGGAGTTATCCCTTTTCTATAAAGACCCTCAGGGTCAAATTCAGGGCCCATTTAAAGGAATTGATATTATGGGATGGTTTGAGGCTGGATATTTTGGTATCGATTTACCTGTCCGGGTGGAAAATGCAGCACCTGACTCGCCATGGTTGTCACTTGGTGATGCAATGCCCCATTTACGTGCCAAAGCCCGACCACCACCAGGGTTTTCTGCACCAAAATCGAATGACTTTACAGATGCATCTGCCCGGCAAAATTCCAGCACCTTTGGGAATGTTCATGCTGGCTTGAGTGAGATTGAGATTATGAGAAATGATCCCAGGCATAGACAGAGTTCTACTACTGAAGCTGAAAATAGGTTTTTGGAGTCACTAATGTCTGGTGATAAGAGCAGCCCTCCACTTGATAGTTTGACATTAGCAGAAGGTTGGGCCTTTCAATTTTAGTTTTCTTTATATAATTGGATATAAATGTATTGCAATGCATTGTTTTTGCCGTTCGTATTTTTATCTGCTTAATGTGTTGATTATGTTTGGGAATGGCATTGTTTGACTCCAATTATGGTCTGTCCTTTTAGGTTTACAAGGGTTCGTTGGAAATAATTCTGGTAATCTGGGCCCATCAGGAGTTGATAGTGGAAATAACCTATATTTGCTGGCCAAGAGAATGGCAGTTGAAAGACACAGATCCTTACCCAATCCTTATCCATATTGGCCAGGAAGAGATGCGGCGTCACTAGTATCAAAATCAGATATTGCCCCAGATGCACCACCACATTCAAAACTCTTGTCTTCTGTGAGTGACAATTCACATCAGCCTCAGTCCCAAAATGCTGACTTGTTGTCAATAATTCAAGGATTATCGGACAGGTCATCCGGGGGTTTAAATAATGGTGTTGCTGGCTGGCCAAATTACCCTGTACAAGGTAGCATGGATCCCCTTCCGAATAAGATTGACTTACATCATGATCAGAATTTTCCTCAAGTGCCATTTGGAATTCAACCTCAAAGGCTGCAAGCACAAAATCAATTGTCTTTAAACAATTTAGTAACTCAAGCTGTAGATAATCCATCTGTTATTTTAACGGCAGAGAAGTTACTCACTTCTGGTTTACCCCAAGATCCACAGATATTGAACATGTTGCAACAGCAATACTTGATGCAGTTGCATTCTCAGGCTGCTGTTCCGGCACAGCAGATGTCATTGTTAGATAAATTTTTGTTGCTGAAGCAGCAACAGAAGCAGGAGGAGCAGCAGCAGTTATTACGGCAACAACAGCAGCAACATCTGATATCTCAGGTGCTGCAGGAGCATCAGTCTCACCAGCGTTTTGGTGAATCATCTTATGGACAGTTGCAGGGAGGTGGAATACCAATGGGGAATTTACGTGTGGATCCCTCTCAACTTCAACCATCACAAGAGATTTTTCCAATCAGCTCACAGACACCAATTTCTAGCTTGCAAGATGAGCTTAGTACTAATTTGAATTTACCTTTGCAAGTTACCGAAGACACTAGTTATAATGTAAGCAGTGAAGCTTCTGCTGTACATCTGCCGCACCAATTGTTTGGCAATGTTAGTCGTCAGAAAAGTTGGGGCCCTACTCTTCCGGTTCCGGAACAAATTAATGAAATGCATCAGGAATCCTTTCCTGCATCAACATTTGTTGAAAGTTCCCTATTGCATGAGAACAGATCCAAAGAGGAACCCCTCATTCTGCAGAAATCTCTTTCTGCGTCCGACTATACTCCTAAATCTGTGGAGCAGATGCCAGATAGTAGAACTGATGATGTTGTCATGGCTGCAACATCTAAGTCTACTGAGCATTCTGTTCCTGTACCGTATGTTGTACCTGGTGTTTCTGTGTTGTCAGCTGCATCTTGTGGGATTAAGTTACCAGCAGCAACTGATCTGGATAATAATGTGAAGCTTCAATCAGATAATGCACTTGAAGAGAAGCAGGTTGGAAGAGAAAAGTCCATTGCTGAGCCCTCTGTCTCAGATCTAAAAAGTGTTGAAGTACGTGAACCCAAAAAAGCTTCTGAGAAGAAATCTAAGAAGCAAAAATCTTCCAAATCTCAGTCTTCTGATCAAGCAAAGGGGTTGCTAAAGAATCTGCCTTTGCAGCAGTCAAAGCAATCGGAAGCTGAAAAGCCAAATGTTAGTGACGTGAAGTTGGGGGAAGCCAACAAGGGAGAACCAGTTTATGAAACATATCTGCAACAGACAAGAGATAATGACAACCAATTTAGAACTGCTACCAAAGAGGTTATTGATCATCAAGAACTTAATGGCCTGCCTGCTATTGTTCCTGGAAGCTTTACCGAAGCTGTTCTTGAGGGTGACTTGAAGGCAGTTAGTTCTGTTTCTACACAGAATACTGAATTGCATGCAGGGCAACGAGCTTGGAAACCTGCTCCCGGTTTCAAGGCGAAGTCTTTATTAGAAATTCAGCAGGAAGAACAAAGAAAGGCCCAGACAGAAATGCTTGTAACTGAGGTTGCTACTTCTGTCAACTCTCTGAGTCTGTCTACTCCTTGGGTTGGGGTTGTGGCCAATCCAGATTCTGTGAGGGTATCTAGTGAAAGTCAGAGAGAAGTAGGGAATACTGAATATTTGGGTAAGCCCGAAACTTCCCAAAATTCGAAGAGCAAGAAAAGCCAACTACATGATCTATTGGCAGAAGAAGTTTTGAAGAAATCTAGTGAAAGAGATGCCGAAGTTCCAGACAGCATGTCATCCTCCCAAAATATAGGGATCCATTCAGAATCCATAGATGATGACAATTTTATTGAGGCTAAAGACACCAAACGAAGCCGAAAAAAGTCCACAAAATCAAAGGGTTCTGCGGCTAAGGTCTCACTGCCTGCCAGTTCTTGTGATGTGCCAATTGCTTCAAGTCCCCTAGAAAAGGGCAAAAATTCCCGCCTTGTGCAGCAGGAGAAAGAAGTATTGCCTGCAATCCCTGCAGGACCCTCTCTGGGAGATTTTGTTCTTTGGAAAGGAGAGTCAGCTAGTCCATCTCCTTCTCTAGCATGGTCTACGGATTCTGGTAGGGTTCCTAAACCAGCTTCATTACGGGACATTCTAAAGGAGCAGGAGAAAAAGGGTTCTTCTGGAATACAGGGAAACCAAGTGCCTACTCCTCTGAAATCACAGCCTGCCCATGCTGCTCGAAGTAGTGCTCCTTCATGGTCTATGTCTGCTTCCTCTCCATCTAAAGCTGCATCTCCAATACAGATAAACTCCCATGCTGCTTCCCAGTCAAAATATAAAGCGGATGATGACTTGTTCTGGGGTCCAATTGAGCAATCTAAGCAAGAAACTAAGCAGTATGACTTCTGCCTCTTAACTACATGCTTATTTGTGTTTTAGAAATTTTGGCATATGCTACTTTATGGTTGCGACTATTTAACTAGTCTTACTAATCTTGTTTAGTGTCTATTAGACTACATTTTGGATTGAGAGTTTTGACATTTCTCAATTATGCATGTTTAGTGTGAAAGAAATTAATCTCTGTTCTATATCACAAGCAACAAGCAAAGTACACAAGAATTTATGGGCAAAAACAACGGATTGAAGTTAGGAGATTTTTTATTTTTATTTTTAAATTATTATTGCAATCTTAGCATGAATGTCCCTACATCAAGCCTTGGATTCAGATTATGGCATAAACTATGACTTGGACTTGGATTCTTGGTAGGAGAAAAACCATAGAGCATGATGAAAATTGATTCAGATCACAGCCGATTCAAAAACTAAAGACAAACTATTAACTTACATTTCCTCATGGTGAACTTAGGGTCTGTTTGATTTCAATTTTTAAAAACTGTTTTTTGTTTTTGAAAAAAATAAAACAAAAAAACATGTTTGATAGGGCTGTTTTTGTTTACATGTTTTGAAAACTTATTCTCAAAACATTGTTCTAAAAACAAGAAAACAAAAACAAGAGAGGGCTGTTTTCAAAAACAATTTTTAAAAACAAAAACAGAATCAAACACACCCTTATAATTCATGCTGGAGATATTCTCCAGACTGCCTTGACATGACCTCCATCCAGCTCCAGTGTTTCATTTTAAAACTTGAGCATTTGAAATTACTGCTTATTATTTTCATGAATCTCCAGTTTTGCAGGACAAGTTGTTGATTTAATGAGTTGTGGCTGATGTATTTGTTGTCTTTGTGAGCAGGTTGGATTTCCCTCAGCTTGCAAGCCAGGGGAGCTGGGGTTCTAAAAATGTTCCCGTGAAAGGTAATTCACCTGGACCATTAACTCGTCAAAAATCAGTGAGTGGCAAACCAACTGAGAAGTCTCTATCATCATCACCTGCTTCTTCCCAATCATTGCTAAAATTGAAAAAGGATGCCATGACTAAGCATTCTGGTAAGATGGAATGTTCTTTGTTTCATTATTTCAATTTCAATGGTGTTAATTTGACTTGCTTGGAAGTTGTCTAATTGAGTCCTTTATATGAGATACTCTCTGATTGTTGGCTCAATGATTATACTCCAATAGATATTGACTTAATTTTTTCCTAATGTTCAGAGGCCATGGACTTCAGAGATTGGTGTGAGAATGAGTGTGTTAGGCTTATTGGGACAAAAGGTAAATTTCATTTTTATTTATTATTATTATTTTTTCTTCTGTTTCCATGCATTATTATCCTGATCAATTAATTCAGATATAGTTTGACTTAAGAATGTATTGATAAATCCGTTTTGTCTAAATCATGTCTCCTAGAGAACAGGAAACATTTAACTGCATATAGTCTGGTGGTAATTGTCAGATCAAAAGCAGGGTTGCCTTTAGTAAGGCTGAGTATACTTGAATATGTTAGCTTTTATTAGGCGTTTGGCTTTCAGTATGCTAATCTTGAATTCGTTGTGCTGTCTGTTTTGACTTTATTCGCAGATACCAGTTTCCTTGAATTTTGCTTGAAGCAATCCAGATCAGAAGCTGAGATGCTTTTGATAGAAAACCTTGGATCATATGACCCTGATCATGAATTCATCGATAAATTCCTTAACTACAAAGAGTTATTGCCATCAGATGTCCTTGAAATAGCTTTTCAAAGTCAGAATGATAAAAAAGTTACTGGATTTAGTTCTGGAGACATGAATTTTGGAAATGCAGAGGATCTGGACCACAATGTTGGTCCTGAAGGATCCTCAAAAGGGGGAGGAAAGAAGAAGGGTAAGAAAGGGAAGAAGGTTAGCCCTTCAGTTTTGGGATTTAATGTCGTAAGTAACCGGATCATGATGGGTGAGATCCAGACGGTAGAAGATTAAGATTGATAGAGGTTGTTGCGGCAGATGTAAATACATTTTGGCTGTACTTTGTAAATGTTTTTTGTGTTTTAGGAGTTTTTACTATTTATACACAGCAACAGTAGCAGCACTAGTTAATTAGATCGGCTCAATCAATTTTGTCATGTTAGTGTAGAATTTGTTTCGACGTCTGGTCATGCCGCGCAAGCAATAATCATGCGTCAATGTTAATTTAATGCATTTGCTTATCATTTTCCAATCGCTTCTTTTCCGTTTCTTAGGATGTAAATTAATACCTGGATTGGATATTTCTTTGTAGCCCTAATGGAAATGTGTGAATGCCAGGACAAACCTCTAGTACTTACGGAAGAGTAACGCTATGTATATGCTGGTTACTCACTTGGGCATTTGAATTTAACCTGGCCTATAGTTTTAACTAAATTCAATACAATTTTTTTCGGTTCAGATCTCAAACGTTATTTAAGATTCTGTAAATATGCATTCTCCTCAATTTACTTTACGGAGTGTAGCAGTTTACATGTGTACTCAGTTTCAAGATGTTTAATCAACTTTGAAGAAAAAATACCGTTCAATATTTTCTATGTTTCGAGACCAGAAGCTGCTTCTTGTCGACCGCATATTTTGGGATTGTTGGACACTGGTTCTTATGCTTGAATAGGTACACAAAGTTTAAGTTACCAAGCATGATGGTATCTAGGTTGCTATCTATGAAGCACCGAAATGTGGAAATGAGGGGTGTATCCAAAATGCGAAACGTGTCCCCCTCTAAAAATGCATACCAGCAATTTTTTTTTTTTTTTGGGTTCTTTGGCTCTTCAAAAAGAATAATTTTCAACTGGGGAAAATTTTCTAAATTTGAGAGATGGTTTTTGTCTGTTCTTTTTTATTTGCTTTTGGTTTTTTAGTACTTTGCTCCTATGGGGTTTGGTATGTCTTTATGCATATCACCAGTTTTGGGCATAACAGTAACGGAAGAAAAGCTAGATTACGCACGTGTTTTTGGGCTTGTTTTGTTGAACACTTGATGGCTAAAAAAAAAAGGATATATTAAATACTTGGGTATAAAGAAAAAGTTTGTGTTCAGTAGAAGCTTGCGTTCAGCTTAAAATAAAGTCCAACGCCAGTAGTAGCTAAAGTTGACGAAAATTTAGAGTGAGAAACTTCTTGCGGGTGGAGCTGAATGGAGCTCCGATGTAACTATCTAGTATAAATGATCAGCAGCTAGAGCTAGTATTTGTATTTAATAAAGAGGAGACTAGATAGAGAACATTTGGCCCACCGCAGTCACGCGGAAACAATATGAAAATCATTTCTAGGATCCCGTTTGGTTATCAAGGCGAGAATCCGCATTTATCAATTGAAAGAAGAAAGCAAGAAAAGGAAATGCTTGTTACAACGTAAGAGAGCTGAAAACAATTTTGTATTGGTAAATCCATGACATTACTAATGTACATACAGCAATATACAATCATTAGTGACAACAGTCAAGCAATTTTACCGTGGTAGGATTTACACAAGGAACACATATCTTAATGCTGAAGCCTATAAAATATTAGCTATTTATTCATTTGGGAGAAAATTTTATCTTATTTTATTTGTTTGGGGGAAATACTTTGAAATGCGTGTTCTCCATAGATGATCTGCTTCACTCAACATTGAATAGAACACTAAGTGAGTAAAATACGATTTTCGTCTCTCACCTTTGGAAGCGCTATCAATTTCGTTCCTAAGTACACTTCGTTATCAATTTCGTCATTCACTCTCTTTCAATGCTCACTGGCAAAAAGAAGGAAGGCTTCTTTTTATGAGTTATTGACAACTGTACTGATCACGTCATTCTCTCCTTGCTTAATTTTTCTTGACCCTCTGGTACTCTGAATATGCTGATCATGAATAAATAGTTATACTTTAGTAGGCTAAGCAAGCGTTTATTATGGCTTTCAAACCAGTAACCACTATGCTATATAGCCAATTCATTCCAAAGGAAAAGTTGACAACGAAAGAGCAAAGCACATTCTAGTAGAAAAATTCATCAAGCAAATGTGAGCAAACATTTTCATGATAGCAAGAGAAGATTATTATCATGCCAAGTGAGAGAGATGGAAATATACTTGAGCCTGAGAGAAGCATATGCCACATGGTTGTTGCACAACAAAAGTCTAGATCAAGAATTAGGCTCCATTGAAGTTGAGAACTTGAGTACTTTGGATGCAGATAATTAATGCAAGTCTTATGTTAAATTAAACAATTGAGGTGGTGAGTTTCAGAACAGATAACCTGGTACCGATACTAAATACTATGGATTGTTTTAGAGCACTCCAAAAATCAAAGGATAATAATTGCCAACGAGCAAAATCTGATTTCCTCGTTGGTGCATGTCACTCTGCACGCGTCTTTCCCCGTCGAAGTAATTTAAAGGAGCTCTAGAAGGTGGGGCATATTTCCCTCTTATAATGATGAGGGATTTAGCAAAAGCTAGTTTGACATGTAGCTGAGATGTATAGTTATTTCGTGATACATGGAATTTTATCTTGTAAATTTAAAACACTCAAGAAGCTTACCTTCTTTACAGCTAAACAAGAGGCTTGCCTACTGAAAAATCATCAAGCAACTAAAAGGGAGCATGCCAGATGCCAAAGAAGGTCATCAGAAAACTCATGAAAAACCCTCACATAGACCAAAGAGAAAACAGGTCTAAAACATTTTAGAAGTGCCCATGAACATCTGTCAAAGTCTACGTACTTTATTTTAGACAAGGGATCTTCTTGAAGGCTTTAGCGGGGTGTTCAAGAAAGAACGGACAGTGTTGGATTTGTGAAAAAATTGTACTTAAAACCCACATTGAAAGGAAATCGATAAAATTGCAGGCAATGACTCTGATAGAAACCAACAATTTGTACATTAGGTACAGCCTAACCTTTTTGCTCAATTCACAAAGACCAAAACCCAAATTGTAAATATAATCGCATATCACACAAGTAACTTTTTTTTCGTGAGGGACAGTGGAACTATGATGAAGCGAGGAGCTTAGCTTACCGAGTCTGATTGAAGAGGAAGATGATCTAAATTGAAGGAGCGCAAGGACATCTTGGCAATTTCTGAAACGGCAGCATCTCGAACGCCTGGAACATCACTGACTAAGTGCTCGTAAGCAGCTTGAAAAGCTTCCAGCCAAAACCCAGGTAATCGAATGCTTATGCTGTGAGTGTAAACATCCCACATGCGCCTCACCACTTTCTCCCTATCCTCCACTTCCTAATCCCAAAATGCACAGTTTAACATTAAAAAAAANAAAAAAAAAAAAAAAACCAAAAAACCAAAAAACGAAACAATTTAGTGAAGAGCACCCGTGAACAATTACCAGCACATCGAGATCGTCAAGAATCCTAGAATCAAATTCATCGGATAAACGAGCAAGGTTGCCGGCGGACCATTTGAGAGTGACGGAGCCAGTGAACACTGACCAAAGAGATAGAAGGATAATCGCCGTTAAGACCCATAATTTATAGTGGGTCTTGCCGACAAGTCCAGCTTCCGAGCTCTCTCTCTTTGGAATCATAGTTGTAGATAAATCAGCCACTGATGAATCTTGGTCCTTCATATTGTTAAGTTCAATAATGAGCTAGCTACTGTGTTTCACAAAAAGAGAATATGTGAGCTTCACAGGACAGAAGCAGATAGACAAATAAGGGGAAACAACACAAGTAATTTTGTATTGGTGGGTAATGCAATGTGTTAGTTGAGGCCCGCAAATGAAATAATAATAATAGTAATGTTTACTCGCTTCTTGTCGTTGTCAAAGCCATTGAATAACGGGGGCGGAATTTATGGAATGTGGTGAGTGGGTTGGCAGCTGCAAGTGGCAATTACAATTCACAGCTCTCGTCGTCCCCGCGCAAGCCGCGTCACGTTTACGCTTAGACGTCACTGGTCACACTACATTAGTTTCAGTTTCAGTACGGAGATTTGTTGAGTTTGCTCTTTTACTGGCTTTCCGGAAGAGCAACTTCACCATTTACAGGTTGGGTTCATTCTGAAAACAACAACCAAAATGGGATATTCTTAAAGGAATAATAATTGACATTAATGATTCAAGTCCATGGGGCCAATTAGGATTTATATACCATATACTATGTCGTCTAAACGTAAAATTTTTCACAGTTCATTCTTCAAAATTAATTCTCTTTAGAATCCACCTTTACAGAAATTTAGACAAAGTACATACATTATGATCAAATTTAGACTTCGCCAATCATAATGACGGAAAAAAATTATCACTATCGTCATTACTAACATTCAAAAGTAATCCTCCAAATTCAATTATCTCAAAAAACATAACTAATTCTTCAATAGTGAATCTTCCAGTTTAATTATCTGGCGCTATTATAAATTAGATAAAGAAAAAAAATTCATATCGACCAAGAAATTAATGTATTTCTTGAAAAGACCAAATGAAATGTCACTAAATTCAAGATTAAAGACAATCTACTACAACAGATAAACCAAAAATTATGAACACTAATTAGTGACCATAAATTAAAGAATATTTAAGTAAAATTTTGTACATATTAAAGATTTAAATATTAAATATAAAGCTTGTAGCTCTCAAATATATAAATCGTGTGCTGATGATAAATTATCTTCTGAACCAGAATTCCTTTGAACTTCAAACTTTCTGAAAAGATACAAAAGAGAGTGGTAAATTCGATTACAATCATTTCGGTCATGAGACCAAATCATAGATAAGCTGCCTTCCGATTACTACAAACTACAAACTCTGGGGTTTAAAATTAATGTAGATATTCATCCTAGAATGAGTGCAGCCATTTCAGTGGTTGGCATCGAACCAATTTAAGAATACAATAGACTAGTTACGTCATAATGCGGCTCAAAGAACAGACCCATCCTTCTCTTACAAACAATTGAACACCCAAACTTCAAAGATGAGATCCTCACCGAAAAAGATTCTTCATATCATGAAAGTCAAACTCCCTTATGGGAATCTTCACATCATGAATGTCAAACTTCCATATACCTCATGGGAGTTGACAATTGTGTGCAGAAGGAAAGCAAGTTGCGTTTAACACAACTTTGGAGCACAAGAAAAGACAAGTTGCGCTGATTAACAAAACTGGGTTGACATTGCCAAATGCAAAGCACAAAACATAGCAAATGATTTTATGTATATATATATATATATCTCTCTCAAAATAGCATAATGAACAACTAATCATCAACCACCTACATTTAGAAACCATACGTTAGAAACAAGACCACTTATAAGCAAATTAGAAAATCCATGCTTTTTTCAAATTTATATCCAAACATCCATGATCAAATTTTAATTGCAATTTTCACCATTACATAAAAGGACAAAATTTAGGTAAAGTTCCATAAGTGCTAGTGGTGTTGTTCCTCTATTAAAACATAAAATGTGTATTATTTTTTACACATTAGCGCCACCTCATCCTCCCTTTCCATGTACACACCGTTATCTCAATTTTCTCTATTAGAACACAAAATGGAAATTATTGTGGGCTTCTTCCTTATGAACAACCTTTGCTTTTTCCTCCACCATGACCGAAAGTCTCAATCTCATTATGCCTCTAAGAATTAAAAGATAGTGGCTTCTAGGGCTTTCACTTCCTACCTTTCATCCTCTAAGATTCTGCTCCTCTCTACTCTTAGGTTTTCTTTGTTTCTCTGCAAAATGTTCACTTTCTTTCACATTTCATTTTTCTGCTCTTCTGTGCACTCTATCTCCAAATATATAATCTGTGTAAATTCCATCAATTTCTGCCAAATGGGAGGGAAAGACCAGTACACTTCATTTTTACCACTGAAGATGATAGGAGGAATTTGAGATCTTAATTCTTAGAGGCATAATGGAGAGGATGCTGATTCATAAAAAATAATACACATGTTATGTTTTAATATGGAAACAACACCACTGGCACCTATGAAACGTAGTTTGTCCTATATTAAAACACAGTAAGATTTGGCCTTTTAACATTAATGATACAAATTTGGAAACATACTGCACAAACCAAGTGGAGGAATGTCATTCCAATCTGACAACATATAAATTCCATCCAAGAGAGCAATAGTGTCATCATTATTCATAAATTAAGACTAATTCATTACTAAGAATCAAATTAAAATTGGCCAAATGTTCAAACAGCATCACAGCCGTAGCCATTTCAGCAATGAGTGACAACAGAGTAAAGAAAATAAAAATAAACCCACAAATATTTACTACAGTCAACCCAAGGAGAATGTCCAACACCAACAGCAGCACTAAAGATGCAGCTCAGAAGAGGCAGATGAAATCATAGACAAATCATATGTCCAGACATAGCAGCCAGCAGGCTTATAATGATAAAGAATTCATAGACACAATTCTCTAACTAAGTATCATACCCCGACCTGCAGTATATAAAGAAAACCTTGTTACACCTCAGAGATATTCCAAAAATGGAAATGGCAGACAATCAACACAACATCAGATTCAGACCGCCCGTCTGCATTTTCTCATCATTGGGTATGTTGGTTATGTTCAACTTGAAACTATTAACAAGTTTCTATCAAACCAAATCGAAAATAATAAGTGACTCATAACTCGAATGTTTATATATTGAAAAAACAGATAGAAAGCATTTCAAGGGAAAAGAGAAGACAGGGGGAGGCATCAGATAATAAGCGGAGTTTTTAGTCTTCATGAATTTCAGTGTGTAGGATAAGAATTTTTAACATCATTTGACAGCCCCTATCGCACTGCAATTCAAACATGCAATAAGCCAACAACAATTTAAGGATCCAGGAAATGAACAAATAACAAATATTTGGAATAATTAAGATGAATGGCATCAGATAATCAGAGTGGTTCAGCACAGCTTATCAGTATATCAATAAGCGGATTAAGTAAACTCGTCATATGCCATTTACTCTTGGTGCACACACATCAACGCAGAAACAGAAAAATACAAATTCTTAAGGAATATGTTTCGGTAGGTCCATTTGACCCTAAAGCAAAGATATAAGCGGTGCAATGGGCTGGTAAGCCAACTACAGTCAACCCAAGGAGAATGTTCAACACCAACAACAGCACTAAAGATGCAGCTCAGAAGAGGCAGATGAAATCATAGACAAATCATATGTCCAGACATATTTATGCTACTTCATCATAGCAGCCAGCAGGCATATACTGATAAATAATTCATCATAGAAAACCTTGTAGTTTTACACCTCAGAGATATTCCAAAAATGGAAATGGCAGACAATCAACACGACATCAGATTCAGACCGCCCGTCTGCATTTTCTCATCATTGGGTATGTTGGTTATGTTCAACTTGAAACTATTAACAAGTTTCTATCAAACCAAATCGAAAATAATAAGTGACTCATAACTCGAATGTTTATATATTGAAAAAACAGATAGAAAGCATTTCAAGGGAAAAGAGAAGACAGGGGGAGGCATCAGATAATAAGCGGAGTTTTTAGTCTTCATGAATTTCAGTGTGTAGGATAAGAATTTTTAACATCATTTGACAGCCCCTATCGCATTGCAATTCAAACATGCAATAAGCCAACAACAATTTAAGGATACAGGAAATGAACAAATAACAAATATTTGAAATAATTAAGATAAATGGCATCAGATAGTCAGAGTGGTTCAGCACAGCTTATCAGTATATCAATAAGCAGATTAAGTACACTCGTCATATGCCATTTACTCTTGGCGCACACATCAACGCAGAAACAGAAAAATACAAATTCTTAAGGATTATGTTTCGGTAGGTCCATTTGACCCTAAAACAAAGATATAAGCGGTGCAATGGGCTGGTAAGCCAACCTTTCAATCTCTGCATCAGTTATAGCTCCACTGGCATTGAAACTTGCAACAGATGGAGAGGGTAAACAGATGCAGAACATTTTTAAATACAACAACTACAAACAGTGACGGATCTATGTACAAGGATGTGGGGGCAAATGCCCCCACAACATGAAATAATTTTCAATGGTTATATTATCATTTAACAAAGTTGTCCCACCAACGCCATAGCATCCAAGCTTTTCCTCAGATACCACTCGGGCAAGAAATAAAAGCATACTTCGTACAGATCTTCTTTTTTTTCTTTTTCTTTACTTAGCACAGATTCATAAAGGAGACAGATGATTACCCAGAAGTAAGGAGACGAAGGATTACCCGAACAGAAAATCTGAAATTTCAATTTCTCTTTCTCGATCTGCTTCCTTTCTCCCTGCTTAGCGGTCTCTATTTCTATTCCTCTTGCTTTCTCCCTGCTTAGCGGTTTCTATTTATATTAGCTCTGTCTGGATCTTTATTTGATACTCTTTCACTCTACCCTAGATTCTTTCTCTCTATCGTTCTCCTTCTCTCCCACGTTCCCTTCACTTTCTCTTAGGGCTGCTCTTGGGCTGGGCTGGTTTGGGTTCAGATTCAAACCGAATCCAACTCAATAATTTTTTTTACATTTTACAACCCAAACTAATTCAAATCACGAGAGTTATGACTTGACTAAATCAAAGTATGAAAAGTTGATTTGGATTAGGTTAGTTTTTTTAGTTTGAGACAAAGTTATATAAAAATTCTTAAAATAAGAATACTATAAAAAATTAAATAAAAAAAATAAATATGGATAAGTTTATACTTTTAAAAGAAATAAGAAAACATATGACAATAAAAATCTCAACTACCATAACATTAAAAAAATATTCAAGGGCAAGCTAATTATCCACAATTTCTTATTATAAGAGAGGTACTGTATTTTCTTTAGAGCTTGGAGAATATATAGGAGTTTATAAGGAAAATTTATTAAGATCAACTAAAATAAAAAAAATTCATAATTAAAAAGAATTAATGTTTTAAAGTCTAATTTTATGATGAACTGATATATTGCATATATTATATAATAAATTTATTTAAAATAATAATAATAAATAGTTTGGTTGAGTTGGGTTAGATTAGTTTACTATTTTTGCTAACCCATATCTAACCCAACCCAATATTTACTAAAATTTTTAACCTAACCCAACTCATATAAAAATTTAAACCAAGCAAATTCATCGATTTGGTCAGGTTGGTTTGGGGTTTAAACAGTCATACTTTCTCTATTGTTCTATTCTGCTAGACTAGCTTTTTCTTTCTTTCTTTTTCCCCTATTTTCATTTAATTGTAATTTTAGATAGATTTAGTTTAATTGACTGAAAAATTAATGATTCATTGTAAAAAAAATATTTTTCAATACTACAACTAGAAGATAGTTAGGATAAAGGACACAATTATTGCATTTTGGTAACAACTAGAAGATAGTAAGGGAGGAGGACAAAATTATAACACATTGATAAATAGAAGGATTAAATTGTTCGAAATTAAAATAAAGAGACTAAATTATTCATTCAAACAAAATAAATAGACTAAAATTATAATTAAGTTTAAATATTACATGAATCTTATACTTTTTTTAATAAACAAAAGCAAAAGCTTCTAAAAATAATTAAGTGAATTTAGTCAAAATTATATATAAAAAAAAAGATTTAGTCAAAATTATATATATATATATATATATATATATATATAAATAAATATTTAAAGAAAAATGATTAATATATTTCTTATATATTTTGAAGAAAATGAGAGGAAAGTTGAATCTCCACTGTCCATTTGAACTAATCTCCACCATCCATTAAGGAGGAAAGTAAGTACAAATATATGATGTTTCTCATTTGGCACACTAATTAATATCATGCATTTTTTGAGGCAAATTTTATCTAAAATAAAAAGATATTAATTTTCTATGGGTATATATATGTTGCCTCTACTACATAACATTTCTAAATTTGCCCCTGACTACAAACAAGTTTATGTTTTATACTAGGGAACCAAATGAATACATAAAAAATTTAAATTTTACAAGTAACCAAACAAAGTGATTCAGAGATTTAGATATTTATGGTAACTTTTATAAAATCGAAGTAATTGAAAGACGAAAGGGATGAAAAATATACATCCTGAACTATATGAGAAAAAGATAATAGCTGCTGAAATCCTTACTAATCAAAGCTGTCAATGATGGTAGAAGCATTCATGAGTTATCCTGGAACAAAAACGAAGCCACTATGAGAGGCGGCCAGGTGAAAAGTGATCAAACCACTTAAACAGGGTTTTAGAGGGAATTAGGGTTTCACACCTTAGGTTGCGGACCAAGAGGCAACAAATAAAAAGATATTTGTTTTCTATGCGTATATATTCAACACAACATTTCTAAATCCGCCCCTAACTACAAACAATTTTATGTTTTACACTAGTGAACCAAATGAATACATAAGAAATTTTAAATTTACAAGTAACCAAACAAAGTGATTCAGAGATTAAGATATTTATGGTAACTTTGATAAAATTGAAGTGCAATTGAAACACGAAAGGGATGAAAAATATACATCCTGAACTATAAGAGAAAAATATAATAGCTGCTGAAATCCTTACTAATCAAATCTGTCAATGATGGTAGAAGAATTCATGAGTTGTCCTGCAACAGGAATGAAGCCACCATGAGAGGCGGCCAGGTGAGAAGCGATCAAACCACTTAAATAGGGTTTTAGAGGGAATTAAGGTTTCACAGCTTAGGTTGCAGACTAAGTGGCAAAAAATTGCAAAACCGAATCCGTTTTCCAAACCTTTTCATTACTTATTCAGTCGTTTTAAAATAAACTAAACGGCGTATTCTTTGACCATGCAAGACCTTTTCTTGGATGCAAACAGCAACGAATTGCTATCACTCATATCTCAAAAATCTTAGAATTAGGGAATGATGTTCAACAAGTCAACTACTCTTATAAGTTATAATAAGCTTAGGGTTTTTTTTCTTTCTTTTGTAACTCAAGAATACTTATTTTTAGATGGAACCAAACTTACTAAATCTTAGAGATATTTCTTTCATATTAAATGTGCAAAATACATTTGTGATAAAAAATTTGATTATTTGAAAATCAAGATGCTGATTTTTTTTTTTTTTCAAATGAAAGCATAGTACACTTTAAGTTGTTTGTATTTCCCTTTATTATATGATTATATATTTTTTCTTTTATGAAATTATTGGGCTATTTTCTTTATCAATAATTTCTCAAATATTTGTCATATGATTCCTCAACGGTATTGATTTAGCCATGAAAAAGCCAAGTTTTGATGTATAAATTATGGAGGTTTCTTAGATATTTTTGTTACGGATGTGGCATGTCATACCATATGAAAACAACTAATGTTTGAATGACATATGTAGTTGACAATCTCAAGTCAATGATTTTCAAGTTTATTTAAGAGAATGTGATAAATTATATTTTGTATCTAGTAAAATATGAAATTTACGTCTTGATGGTAGATTTTTGCCACGTCAATGTAGTATAATATACATATGTGATACCATAGAATCCTCGATAAATTATATATTAAAGAAAAATCTCTTTCAAAATTGTGTATTTTTGAAACAAAACTTTCCTATCTAAAAAATCA
This sequence comes from Cercis canadensis, assembly GCA_003255065.1. Taxonomy (NCBI): domain Eukaryota; kingdom Viridiplantae; phylum Streptophyta; class Magnoliopsida; order Fabales; family Fabaceae; genus Cercis; species Cercis canadensis. Next base: position 966,764 of record QAOA01007183.1, on the reverse strand, counting down.
ATTAATGTTCTTTGAAAATATGGATAACCAAGGGCTAGAAAAAAAGAAGGATAGAATATAAAATTTCATCTTCACCTATAATTGTTTATGTACACAATTTTCGTTTTAGTTGACATGTTGAGGACAAAAAGAAGGGGAAGCAAAATCCTAACTGTCTCCTACTACTTGCTCTGCACCATCCTGTTCCCTCTTGAGATCAGAAGGAGGCAGAAAGCAATCCATGGACAAGCCACAAATATTAAAATCAACCTCTTCAATCCTCCATGTCTCCTCGATCTTCCGCTTGTGATTATGCGCTGCACCATACCTATAGAGCATAGCTATCGTCTTCCCACCATGCGCTATGTTAATTCCATCAATATATCTATAATCCTCAATCACAGACTCGATGGTTGTTTCCCAGAAAACAGATTCATTTCCTTTAGCAGGCTTCATTCTTACCAACTTGGTGTCCTCGAATTTGATGAGTAGCCCCGTCCGTTGGCTAAAGTAGCCCCAAATGGTGTGTCGTACAAGTTCAGTATGGGACGTGCTTTGTACTTGGAGGATGTTTTGTGCTGCTTCTATCTTGAGTAAGAAACAATCCTCATTGCTAATGGTTTTCTCTCCTATACACACAGCCTCTAGGAACAAGTTAGCTGTACACCTTGGGTCCAATCCCTGCTAATACCAAACCCAAATGACCAAACCTTATAATCAAGTGCAATGCCATTCTATGATGTCAACTTGTAATTAAGTTGTTGAGGCTAGCTATTTAATTATTTGTATTACTATTACCTGAAAGAACCGGCGAAGAGGTCTAGGAGGGCCTTTGTTAGCATGACAAGGTTGAGAAGAAGATTGATTCCAAGCCACCTTGCCGTCGCTGCCTGCACTAACCTTGAAACCGGAAACAACCAATTCCAAGTACCACAAATCTGGGTTCTTTTGCCATAGCACAAACCCCCCCGCTTCACCCCTGCCTCCTGTGTGCACACTGTCATCACCCTTGTGCATTTCCGAGCCAAACATCTTCACTTGTCCAACTGCATACATACTTTTCAGTGAATTTAATGCACCTAGTCCTCCAGTGGCAGCTATGTACTGCTGTACTATATATTTGGCAGTGGAAGCTTCCTGCTCAATTCATGAATTGCATTGTCATTAAAAGTGAATAAGAAAGCAATTTTGTGAGGGAATAACAGCGATAAAATGGACCTGGAGTAAAAAGTACCAAGAACCTACCCCTTTTGGCTGATGTTATATATAACAAGCATGTAGAAAGCATTAGTTATTTTATGTTGAAGATTTACATGATCGATCAAAATAGTCATTGAATTGATTGAGATAATCAAGATATTGACTAATGAGAATAAATGAAAGGTTAATCGTGCTTTGAAATTTGCTTTTTGAAAGTATGGAATGTTAGTCTACGCATAAATAAATGAGCAAAGACTGATTTAAAAATGTATGGCAAGATTCTAGATGCACAAATTCATATTGCTCGGAAGAAAATGTATTGAAATTAAAACCACTAGCCAAAACTGAATTCAATCAAATGAGGCACAAAATATAATAGCATTGATCTGACCATACGTGATAATGATTAATGCCTCTGTGAGATTATTTATGTATGCAGCATATATGTTGTATACATTACTGTCGCAGAATGATCAATAGGAATGTAATTGCATGAGGAGCAAAAGATCAAACAGATGATGAACTATTGGGCACGTATATATTTGTTTGTAGATAATAAATTTGGTCGAAAAAGGAAGGAAGGAGGAAAAGGTTGATAAAATGCTTACGATTGAACAATCTTTAAGGGGGCGAGTTAATAAAGCCTGTTCGGATTGAACCTCAACAGGAATAAGGGGAGAACCCACAAGCTTAAGCAATGCCAGGAATTCATTGTTGGACGCAGCTGATAGATGCGATGACTTATCCCCGGATTGAGCTTTCATGAGAGCTCGCAGATTCTGCCAACGATTAGAAAAAGTGCTGCCCATGCTGGTCAACATTTCCTCAGGAATAGGCACTTCCAGGACCGTCTCCAACCCATCTTCCTTATCAAAATTAGGACAAAGTTTCCTCATGGAAGGAAGTAATTGGCCCAAATCTTATACGTACCTATTGCTATTAGGAGACGCAGAAAAATTAAACAAGAAAAAGAAAGAGGAAAAAGGAATCCCCGTGAGAAAAACGGAATCCTTCCTCTTTCTCACAAAAACCCTAAAGCCTGCCTAAACAGAATTTGGTTGTGTAAGATTTTTATGTGTATGGATTTCAGTGCCAAATGCTACCAAATGAGAGGAAAGCAAGAAGGAGAATGGAGGCGTTGAGTTCTGTTATTCGTAGGTGCTCCTTGCGCGTAGCTGTCGTGTGTGGGCACGATTATAGTGGCATATATATATAGTTTGCTTTCTATTTTTTTTTTTTTTGTTCAATAGTTTGCTTTCTATTAGGGTACTTCCTTCAGGAACCTTCTTCTCGGAAATTTAGCATGCACCAAATAGATGATATATTATACAGGTTTACTTTTTTTTTTATTTTTTTTAAAGCAGAAGGAAGTTTGTTTGTTAAGATTTAGGTGCTAAAAAGGAAGGAGACCAGCATTCCGAAAGCTGAAAAAATGAAATCTGTTGGTTCATGACGGTTGTTGTTTAAACCAGGTGATCGTAATTTGTACTGCTAACTTGAGAGGTTGCAGCAAGATAGTACTGCCATGTAACGACGGCGGAACCGCAAGCTGCCAATCTATTCAATTCATAATCAATATGATGGGAAATTGGGAATCAAGCATTATGTATGAATTAGCTTAATTACACCTTTGAACCCTCTAGTTCTGCAATTGTTTGATTTTGGCCCCTTTAATTCTAATTGTACCAATTTAGTACTTCTATTTTTCCAATTGCTATAATTAAATTCAACTTTTAGTCTGTCCTCCAAAATGTGATGGCATCTCCTTTTGCTAACATGGAAAATGAAAATTGAGATGGATGGCATTAAAAGAATTTTTAAAAATTTTTTTTACAATAACAAAAAAAGTTATCGGCCACCTCATTATATTTGGGATGGAAAACTAGCAATTGGACTTAATCGAAATTAAAGGGACCAAAATCAAGTAATTACAAAATCAGAGACAAAAATGTAATTAGACCGTATGAATTTTGGTTCCTTCTAACTTCTTTATTTGGGTTTCAGTTGATCTTATCAGGATGCTCCCAAATCATAATTTTTTGGGCCTGCATTAAACGACTAACTTGGAGATAATCATCATCATTTTTTTTAAAAAAAAATTCCTTGATGATGAGAGTGATGATTTTTTTTTTAAAAAAAGGACATACATCGTGGAAGCAAATAGCCCATCTTATTGCAGTATAAAAAGCCCAAAAATGGCATTGGACCGGGATCCCGTTTGAACGTGTCGAAGAGTATATTTTATAGATTAGGAGCTCATCTTATTTATATGGACTTGTAGATGCAGAAGATTTGTTCCAGTCAATTTGTCAAAATTCAGAAGGCGTGTACAACTGTGCATTGTAGCAGGATTTTCCCTATTGTGTCTGGAAGTGATTGTCTATTTGCCCACGTGTGACTTGTTCGACCAATTCAATTGCCATGTCTCACGTATGAAGTTTGTCCCATTGTGTAAGGGAGACAGTGACACGTTAATTCTTTTGCGGTTTGGTGGGAATATGTGATAGTTGAACTTGTCAACGTATTGCTGGATAACCTTGTTTTACCTCTATATCTCGGATCATATTTTTGAATCCCTGTATATTACCCTCGGATCGTATTGCTGCGAGCTTAAAGCTTTGCCCCTTCACAAGTAGCGAGACAGAAAATATTAAGGCATGTATAGCTCTTTTTCATCACTTATTACCATGATAGTTGAAAGAAAGTCACAACAATTATTATTTGATTGAATAAGACTGCAAAAATAGCAATACACTACTATAGCTCTTAATTACTATGATGTGCTTTTAATTAGACTGATGTTCTGACTTCTGAGAATTACCACTCAAGTACATTTGAGTCACAAAGGCTATAACAAATAAAATTGTAATATTTTTCTACGTGATAGAAGGGTTATATATATATATATATTATACTGAATTACTGAAACAAAATCTAATTTTTAAAATTTTAAATTGATTTGGTGTTCGGCGTTGATTATCATCTATGAACACCTTTCAAGTAACACTTTGGCTATATTTTCCCTTAGCTGACGCAAAGGTTTGTAGAGTGCTAATCTCTTTTGCTTATGTTTACGTAGGTTCTTGCACCTATGTGGGTGTCTTCATTTTTTAACTGGACCTCTAACTTCACAGCCATTTTCGATCAATACATTCACTAGGAATTCCAGGTCCTTTTCAGGCATGTACCACATGTTCACTGGTCACTAGGATTGAGTCAAGAGTGGGTCCTACGATTTTCTCCTCCCTCTGGAAGCCGGCCTTTCTTTTCCTTATAAATACTCTTAACCATTGTTTAAAACATTAAATCATTTCAGGGTTCAAACATTATAGTAATATTACCTTAACCCAGCAACGATTAGCATGGCTAAACGCTTCAAACTCAAATTCACTGTCCCTTCTTTCCAGATATGTCGCTCCAAAAACCTTTCCAATTTCCCTGGAAACCCAGTTCCCGCCATCTACCGTCTTTCTCCTGTTAACCCGAAAGCATATGATATCGGGTACCCGAGCCTGCCGGGTCCACCACCATCAACACCCGAAGACCGTTCTGCGATCCAATGCAATAGCAAACTTTCCTCAAAAATCATATCCATGGCCGATGGATGCCAATCCAGAGCATGCAAGCACCACGTTCCCTTCTACCACCCCACCGATTCTAGAGACAGCGCATGCCGCCAGAAAATTCACTGCGAATCCGTCTTTGCCGAAAGGAACGATAATAAAGAAAAGAAAGTGAAAGCAGGAGGCATTTCATCGGGGAGAAGTGACTTGTTAGTCAACAAATTAGGCAAGAAAGACAACAACAATAACAATGAAAAAGGAGAAGAATGCGAGGCTCTAATTTCTTGTACGACAAGCTTCTCCGATGAGTTTTTTGATGAAATCGATCATTCACCGGAAACTGCAAGCCCCAAACCGGACAAAGAAATTGGGAGGCACAGAAGGAGGATAAGCGGCATAAAAAAATTTCGGAGACTGAGATTCCAAACATCACAGAATCAAACAGGACTGGAAATTGGAGAGACGAGGAAGACGATGATGTCAACAAAGACTGGTTGCTCTGTAACGTACAGGGGACCAATGAGAAGCTGCACAGTGGAGGGGAAAGTGAGAGAGAGCTTCGCCGTGGTAAAGAAGTCGAAGGATCCGTGCGATGACTTCAAGAGGTCGATGCTGGAGATGATAACGGAGATGGAGATGTTTGAGGCTAAGGATTTGGAGCAACTTCTGCAGTGTTTTCTGACTCTCAACTCACGACGCTATCATGGAGTTATAGTGCAAGCTTTCATGGAGATCTGGAAAGAATTGTTTTACGAATTTCGCGTCGACCCAAAATCTTCTAAAAAACCTTGAAATTGAAAAATAAATTGTATCTTTTGTTTGTTATTTTAAATGACGATGGATTAGAGGGTATGTTAGGCTACTATATCTACAACTGAGCGATTCTACAAAAATATTAAATTGATTTGTTTTTTTTTTTTTCGATCACTAAGCTGTGTGCTTGGTAGAGGCAAAAGTGGAAAGATAGAAAATGGGTGTGTTATAAATTTAAGATGTAAATTGTTTTATATTTTGTTTAGTACAACAAAGATGAGGGAATGTTAAAAATGACATGCTCTCTATTTTNTTTTATATTTTGTTTAGTACAACAAAGATGAGGGAATGTTAAAAATGACATGTTCTCTATTTTTATTTATTTTCTCACTTTTTTTTTTTGGTATAACTTTATTTTCTCACTTTACCAATAACGGAAGAGTGGAAATCAATATATTCTTTCTATTTTCAATAGTTTTGTTTGCTATTTATTTTTCAATCTTTTCATTTTTTTTCCATATTAGATACACCTTAATCTTGATATATTAGTGGTAGGGCTGCATCTGTACCCGTTAGCAAATGTGATTTTTGCCGTATATTTGTATAAGCAATCCAAGAAAAAGTGAGTTTAAAACCAATAGCTTCCAATCAATCCATACCAAGTGAAAAATACAAACCACCAATGCATTCTCCATTATTTTTATTGTCAGGTCCAAGCTCGAATGATGGGTGGATATCCGACAGTTCATGTAGCACATTCTTTGACGAGGTATGCAACATTGGCTTTAGATTCATTGCCTACCTAATTCGTCAAACCAAGAAATCAGAATAAACCTTATATATGCACATACGCATTCATTCATGATTATTCCAAACGGTATTTAAATTTGTCCTTTACATACAAGCATAAAAAATTCCTCCATCAAAAACTTGATTTAACTCTACAGGTTATAGAGGATAATATCAATGAATTTGAAAATAAGCACTCTTCCCCGCAGAATAAAGGAACCGTGGAACCAGCAAAGTTCCCATCATAATTGCAACTGCGGCACACTTTGGACGCAGTAAATGTAAGACAAATTTCTAGGCCGAGCTATTCCCTGCTTCAGTGTAAGAGCATGATATTGGGCAATGAAAAATAACAAGCTAATGTACAAACGGTGGCAAGTTATCAAGGCTGCAGCTCCTTTCTGTGAGAATCTAACAAAGATACCCTGTCATCCTCATAAAACCTGATATCGCACAGCCTTCCACCTGCTTCATCAGCAAAGGCTATCTTTTTCCTCTCTTTACGCACATCATCTTGAGAAGCAGGAGGACCATCATCAGTTAATTTCTGTAGTTGATCAAGACAAGTAATTAACCAAAAATCAAAGAGACAACCACAAACGATAAACAAGCTGTTCAAATCAAAGAGCCCGAGTGCTTGACTGCTCTTCCTTTCAAGAGTGTGATAGGAAGAACTAACCATAAGCTTACAGAAACGGCTGCAATTCCTTGCCATTGTGGACAGGCATCGTCTTGTAGTTTCTTCAGCTCTTGTTGCATTCTTAACTGCCATTGTTGCCTGCCAATGTCAACAATGTTTAAAAAGGTAAAAAGAAATATCAATTTGAATGCAGGCCTCTGCATACTTGAAAAAATCGAAACATTACAAGAAACTTCTACAAATTTGCAGTTTCAAATGTGAAGATTAAAAGCTACAACTAATATTAGCCTGTGTACACTGATGACAGAATGAGAAAATTATGACAAAACATGAAGGGTAGATTTTAAAGTTAAAACCATATGTAAGGATAAAAATGTTGATTTTGGCAGAGATTATGGACACCTTTAATATGTTAAATGCATAATTCAAGACCGATTTTACAGAAGCTCCATGTCAAAATCAGATGTAGGACATCTTAAATATCTCCAACTTTAAATTGCCCTAGTTGTCTACATCTCAACGAGTATGGCTAAACATATTTTCAGCTGCAAACTGTATAATAACCAACTTGCCATAAAAATGTGAAAAAGAGATAAAGGAATGTCTTGCCTTTTCATAGAATAATTAATAAACTAATTAATTAGAAACCTCTAGCAAATTTTCGTCCAATAAAATACATTATAAAGTACCAAAAGAAAAATTATTAAGTTAACCCTCATTTGCCTTACAGCAGAATTGCTCACCAATTTGATTAACAAAGACAAAATGAAAAGAGTTTTCCTGTTACATTTCGATCATCAAGACTGTCAGTCCTTTATCAAAGACCGGATTCCCATGTTAACTTGTTAACATTTTCACATATTCTTGATGATAAAAGAAATTTTATCTGAAATAATTTTAGTGTTAATAAGCCATCATAAGACAGTNTCCTTTATCAAAGACCGGATTCCCATGTTAACTTGTTAACATTTTCACATATTCTTGATGATAAAAGAAATTTTATCTGAAATATTTTTAGTGTGGGGGGGGGGTTTAAGAGCAGAAAGTGCCACCACTAACAAGCCAACAGATTTGCTATTATCATACCTCATTTACTTTATATCTCAGAGATGTGTTTAGGCAGAATTCAGAGCGTAACATATCATCCATAATGTCCCTCATTGACTTCAATTCCTTTGTGAGTTTCATAGCAAGGCATTCAACTTCATGCATCTGCCGCTTTGAAAATGCAACGGCACTCTCTGAGCAACTATGTATGGAGGCGCACCCAGTGCTAAGATGGGGTGCTGGAGGAGAAGGATGAGGAATCTTGAGAATGCCTTTAGGAGGGGAGCCTCTTTTAAAAGTCTTAGGTTTCATATTAATTTTGTTAGGATTATAAGTAAATTTTGCTCTGCTAATCTCATTAACCCCTTCATCAGTACCACTCTTATCAGTGTGCTTGCCAAAGGATAGTTTTCCCCTGCGTTCTGCATCATAAATATAATCCACTATAAGTCGATGCAAAGCTTGGGAAATGATTTGAAGCGTCTGGAAACAATAAAATATCATAAATTCTTTCTTGACTTCAAAGCATTTACACACACATAAAGAACCAGAACCATTTTCGTAGAAATTTAAGTTATATTTGATAGAGAGCAATGAGCTAACGAAATGAAACTCACTAAGAAATGCATATGTTACTTCATAATATGTTAAGATAAGCAATTTTCTGTTTCAAGCACTAGTATGACAGCAGCACCCACCCCAACAAGGCTTAGCTTTCTCTTATCAAGATACTTCTCATGTACCATCATTTCTATTATATACTTTGCAACAAAGGGGCACAGACATGTCTGTGTGATCTAGGGATCTTGAAAACTACATAATACTAATAACAAAATGCAATATTTTAGACACTTACTCAAATAGTCTCTGTCATGTAAATCAACAGACTGCATGGCTTTACAGAGTCTTTCCTGAGAAGATGGCGAAATGACCTGAAGAGAATTCAACTAATGAGAATCAAACAACATAAACCAAATAAAATAGCCATTTAGTAATAATTTTGCACCTTTCTGGTTGATAACAGCCTTTCAGGGCGATGAAGCTTTGATATACTTTTATATCCATCTGAAGATGTCAATTTGTCAGTAGCCTCTGTGACATGTCTCTTTTCCTCAACACATATGGAAGCAAGTGATTGTTTCTCCTCAGTTTCAGGTGAGTCATCTGAAGTACAAACCAGACATCCATCAGGATTGTAGCTATTTTCACTGACAGAGCTAGTTTTTGCCTGGACTTCCGCACCAGATGTAAATTCATCTTTACTGCAGCCACCAAGGAAAGTACCATCATCTAAGCTACCTAGATCTATGCGGTGAAGGCCTTTATCAGTAGTCACATAGGGCAGTTTGAGTTGGGTGTCACCATTAGGTTGAATATGACAAATATCGAAGTTATGATCTTCAGCAGAAGAGATTGCTCGTTGGGAGCTGAAATTGAGATCCGGATGGATGATACATTCATCACTTTCACATTCTATTGCTGGCAAGTATAAAGACTGGTTACTGGTCAATTCTGAATCACATACCACAATATCTGTGCTCGAGTCCCACACCATTTGAAGCGGAATAAGATCAGCATGCTGTTCCCACGCATAATATGATTCATTCTCCAAAATACATTCACTGCCCATCTCAGGCTCTTCTTTGACTACCAATCCCGAAGAGTCCTCTATCCCATCCCAAGCTGAAGAATTATCACTGAGCTTGCTTAACTTCTTCAGGTGATCCAAACAATCAGTTTCAGGAACCTGGAATTTCACTTCAACAAGTGCAGCTGAATCCCCGCTAGAGGTTAGGAACTCGGTACTATTTTGGGTCTCGTCAGATGTAAAAACTGGTATGATCTCTTGGTTAAAAGTGGAGACAGGATCTTTTAAGCACCTCGTCTTGGCCTTCATATTCTTTGATTGTTTAGATCTCCAGTTACTGAGAGTCTCCATAAAATCAGAATCATCTGCAGCCATTTGATTCTCTGTGCAGTCTTCCAGAGATGAGGAAGCTTCAATTTTTATTTTTCTTTTAGAGGAGTCAAGACCTTGCGAGTGTTTCCTCTTCCTTTTTTTGCATCTTTCTTTAATTTGCTTTAATGTAATATTGCCAAAGCTATTATCATCCAAGTCACAGCTTCTCTTGTCATTACCATCTCTCGCATTGCATGCAGAAGCCTCAAGTTCGATTTTGACTGTTCTTTTCTCCGTTGTCCGTAGGCATGGCCTTTCAAACTTAACTTTATCGTCGTCAATCTTGAAGCTGTCACAGATGTCTTTAACGTCCTTAAACGAAAGAGTTGGCCTTCCACGAGTAATATTGAGGACTTTCGTGACTACACCTCCTTCGATAGTCTGGATAAAGTGCAGATTACTGCAACTCCGTAACTCCATTTAGTTCTTACTGATAATCTTGTCACTAATTCTCAAATTTATACCGAAATGGAAAAAAAATTCTTATCCTGGAAAAAAAAAAAAGCGAATTCCCTCAAACAACCAGCAAGAAAACACAAGCCTGACATTAAGTTGTGCAAATAGAGTGAAGATAAAAAAGAAAATTCCCCAACTAAATAATGCAACAAACGAATCATCAATAATAGCAAATGTGGAATTTATACACGAGAAAAAAATATATAAAAAGCAAACATTCGAAAAGGGAACAAGATACAGGCACCTCATTTTAATTTCATAAAATAAACCAGAATCATAATTCAATGAACCAAATTGTAAACAAGACGAAATAAAGATTAAAGACTGCGATAAAACCCTATCCCAGCTCAAGAATGAAAGCAGCATCTCCTTCGCAAAGAGAAATGTAGGGAACAAGGGAGGGAGCATAAATCGGAAACGACGGTGTGGAATTGAAACATTATCAAATTCAGATCTGTCGCATAAGAAGTTGTTCGTCTAATTAAAAATAAAACTAAGATTGGGTTTTCATGAAATTACCTCAGATTCAATACTTTCCCCAGGAGGATGAGGAGATATAGATCTAGGGCGAGCGCTTGTGAGATAGAAGGTTCCACAAGACATTGTGGGGAAGGAACTTTGGGGAGGTAAACTTGGAATTGATAGCGCGCCAATTCGATTTGGCGGGAAGCAGAGTATCGTCTTGCGATTAAGAAAAAAAAAAAATTAACAATAATATTTTTTCTAAACAGTAAATATATAATAAGAAGGTTAGCCTCCCCTAAAAAAAAAAAAGGTTAACCGTGGCCAAAAGAGTCGACTTTATAATTTACATATTTTTTTAAAAAAATCCTGAATGTTAATTCTTTTCAAACCATTTTTAAAATTAATTACTTTTAGGGACAATTATTTTTAAATTATAATATTTGAGAAAAAAGATTAAGAAGTCTTAAAAACATATTCTTTCTAAAAAAATATTTATCACACGTGATGAAATGATTAAAATATTTTTTTAGTATTACGTGGTTATTATATTTATATATATAATTATTCTATATAAAATATATAATTATTTTATTTAATAAATAATTATCATATTTAAATATAAACAAATAAGTATATATAATACTAAGGGATATTTGATTTTTTCAGCTTAGAATCTCTTGGCCTTTTCACTCAAATATTATAATTTGAGAATAATTATCCCTTATTTTCATTTAGTCATTATTTTTTTTTTCACTTGATATATATGTATTTTTTATTTAAATATTTTGATGCCTTTTAAAAGTATACATAAATTGCTGTTTCTTTTTTTTTTTTTCGTTTTATCTCTACATAAATCGTTGTTTCGAATAATAAATTCTTTAACTAAAAATAAATTTTTGAAAATGGAGACATCTTTTAAAAAATATCATGATATTTAAAATAAAAATTTATATTTAAAATTTCACTACAAAAATAAATTAAAAAGAATTTTAGAGAAAGCTACAACTTAAGAAAATCTTTTAAAATATTCTTTTATATAAAAATCGAGGAAATGTTCAAATAAAATAGCCAAAAAGTATTCCCATTTAAGTAAAATTTTAAAAAATACATAATATCAATTTCAATTAACTTTGGATTCATGAAATCGTGTTGTCAATTTATTTTATTTTATTTATACATAGACATAATTACCTTTTTTAGTTGGAATACGAGATAATAGAAATTCAAACTTAAAATTTCAATATTTTTTTAAAAAAATTAAATCAATTATATTGTATATGTTTATATATGTTACTTGTTTGATTTTATTATATATGGAATTTAGCTTTTAAATTTTTTAATGATTATCTATTTAAAACTTTGCTTATGGTCATGTTGTCCGCCTAAATTTGTATTTTCACTTATTGTCTTATACACACCAAATCATTATATCTATTTTCTTGTATAGCATAAATTATTTTGTCAATGTAAGTTAATACTTTATAAAATGCATAATTTTTTTTACGAAAATAATTGTCTTGTATAATACAAATTATTGCTCTATAAATTGTACAATTTATTTTTTAGAAAAACAGAAAAAAAATGATTATTTTTATATTATAACTTTAAATAAGAACAAATAAAGTTAAAAATAATTTTAATACCACTCAATTAAAAATTAAAAATTGTTTGATAAAAAATATTCCTCTTTCCAAAATCAATTATCTCCCCATAAGTTATTTTTAAAAACAAGTTTATCACTATCCGTTCATAACCTCACTGGGCCAACTTCAAAACACTCAGGCCCAGATACAGATGGCCTTTTGGGATAGAAAACACCATTGTTTGGTGGGGCATTTTGCATTTGAACGTCATTCACGAAGACGCCGTCTTAATTATTTTCATCCCCTCCGTAGTTAACAATGAAGGCGGCTTTGAAGGGCAGGTATGACATAGACAAAAATGGCGGAGCCGCTGCTACTCTCGCCGTCAACGCCGGCGATATCAAGCTTCGAGCTTCTATAACAGACGCCACAATCGTCAATGGTCCCAGCTTGACCGGATTGGCTCTTGCCATCGAAAAACCTGGCGCCTTCATAGTCGATTACAATGTTCCCAAGAAGGTACTTCAAAATTACTAATTAGTTTCCCGAGTTTAGTTTGGTGGACGAGAAGTCCAGCCCAACTATTAGAAGTTCTAATTTTTACATGTATGGCGCGGATTTCGAACTGTCTAATAGTAAAATATTTCGCGGTCTTTACTCGTTCTTGCAATACACACGCTTCGGTGTGGCTTGCTTTGATTTCTGAGTCACGAGGACTATCATGTTTCTTAGCACTCTGCATCTTACTGCTAAACTTCGTTTCTTTTGGCGATGCAGGACTTCCGATTTCAGTACATGAACACAGTTAGGGTTGCAGAGAAGCCATTGAATTTGACTTACATACATAGCAGAGGCGACAACAGGACTATTTTGGATGGAACATTGGTGCTAGATCCTGCTAATAAGGTGTCCGCCAATCATACGCTTGGAACAGGAAATTCCAAGTTCAAGTATACTTACGTTCATAAGGGAATGACTACGTTTGAGCCCTGTTACGATTTGGCTAAGAATTCATGGGACTTTGCGGTTTCACGGAAAGTTTACAGTGATGACTCCCTGAAGGCTTCATACCAGACATCGACCAAGATATTGGGATTGGAATGGTCGCGAAACTCAAAGCAGAATGGGAGCTTCAAGGTGAATAATCCTCGTTATTTATTGCATTGAAAACCTTTTTTTTGGGGCCCCGGCGCGCGGGGGGGGGGGGGTTAACCTTTTTAAATTTAATATTATGTTCGCAAGAGTTTATGGAATTTGAACACGCCCATTATGTTTTATAGTCACTATAAAACATATACGTAAGTAGTGCTTTTATCTACCCTTATCAAATGGTTATCCGAAACAGATCTGCTCAAGTTTTCTTTGTAGCGCCCGGGTAGAACACTGAATTTTGCTATAGCTGATGCTAGAAAGCATCATGTTTCATAAAACGTAAGTGAAGCTAAGAGAGGAAAGCAGTTAGTCTCTTGTTTGTTAGTGTGTAGGCTCAATTAGAGTCGCCATGTTGTATAATTTTGTTCTTTTCCTGCATACGTTGAAAGTTTGGACAGCGATGGAATGACTATTGGTTTATTCATTATTATAGTGAAGTTCCCAGATTGATGTCACTCAAATAGTTTTAACTCTTCAACTGCATATTAGTTACAGACCGAGAACATTGATGGCTTTTTTGAAGTCTGATTTTGAATAGGATGCTTATCAGGGAGATTGGATCATGTATGGGTTTAATTGAACATCCATTAGTAACAGTTTCTACCAACACTATAGAAGCTTCAAGGGCTCAAATGGAGTTGGATTTTTGAGTTTGCTGAATTTTTCTGTCTTTAGAGATACTTAGGAATTTACTAAAAGTAATTGGTCTGCATCAACAGAGGCTTTTTGGAATGAGGATGTAGGCTTGTAGCCCTTTATCTAGGGGAGGGAATTCCATTTGAAAATAAAGGTTGTACTTTTTTTTGAAGTTGGTTATCTAGGAGAAGGCACATTCAGGACTTGAAGATGGAACAAGGGAAAAGATTTCACTTTTCATGCTTGCTAGGAATAAGATCATTTACAAGAAATGCTTGGAGATAAACTATACTTACGTAGCTTAGTAGATCACATTTTCATTTTATTTCAGAGTGAAAAAAAAATTGTTAAAAAAGGATTGAAAATGGCACTGACATATATTCTTCTGGATTTGCTCTTGCTATGAAGGATGAAGCAACCAAGAGTTGATTAAGGGTCTTGATTTTATTCCTCTTCTTTTCATTCCTTACAAGTTTATTCCTCCCAAAAGCAACTTAATCAGTTCACTTACATGGTATAGTTTTGATGGTGTGGATTGAGTACTGGCCAAAGCTTTGGTAGTTTTTGTTTTACAGAAATAGAAAGAATCTTATAACTGGTTTTAACCGAAGTTTCTTGTGGAAGTCTTGGGATGTGTATCTGTTGCTTTAACCTTATAGATGGTTTGTCCGTTATTTTGTAAAAGGGCTCGACGAATTGAGGTTTCTACTACAAATTTTCTCGCTTGAAAGTTGGTTGATGATTGGCTTTTTCTTATATAAGTTATTTTGGAGTATATTCTGTTATTTCTCGCGAAGAATGAATTAGATTTTCTAACTTCAAGCTTTGTGCTTTTCAGATCTCAGCATCCCTTAACCTGGCTGAGGAATTGAAGGTTCCTAAAGTGAGCGCCGAGACCACATTGAATTTTGAAATGTAGTGCGTTTACAATGTCTCGTTTCATTTGCTTGATAGGTTCTCATATTGATCTCATATTTTGCCTTTAGATACTGTATACTTGAAAGTGACTTGTTCACATTGTAATGAACAACTCTGTGGCATTGATTGTCTGCCTGCAATTTTCTTCTTGATTTTTGAACTATTGTCCCTACGCTGCAAAAACCTTCTAATTGTTTGCCTATAAACTGGTACAGCTTTTTTATATAATAAATTCCTTTTTTTCCCCCCTCTTTTGTTACTTAGTACATTTAGGGCTGAGAAGCAAATAAAATTTGGTGTGATGTGGGTTTGGAAGCGTTTTTCTTCAATTGGAAGCTGGGTGATTTCACAGTTATAGCTACTGCTGGATTTACATGCTTTTACATCGTATTTTCTGCATGCCAGAATATCATAATAGGCATATGGTGATGGATTATATCCCTTTTTTTTTAAAAGAAATAATATTTAACGGAAGAAAAGGTTGAATCTCTATGTTTAAGAATATGTATAATTAATACACATGTAATATTTTAATAGTAGAATAATACCACCAACACATATAAAACTTTATTTAAGTTTTGTTTTATGTATAATTGTTTAGAGTAAATTTACATTTGCATATCTCAAAAATTCAGCATTTAATAAAATCGTCCTTGAAATAACAATAATAATAAATTGGTCATGAAAAAATAAACATTCATAACAAAATAATTATTCTTTAATAAGATTTGTTAATAAGTAATAAAATTGATGATGTGTCACTGTTAACTACGTATATGACACGTTAAAAAGAATAAGTGCCAATTAGACTGATGATGTGTAAAAATAATTTAAAAATGGCACCGTTCTTCCTTCCTTCTTTCCATCGAACAAAGGTGGGTCATTGCCACCTCTCCCAAATGATAATAGAGTCTTCGCTGGTGGGTATGACCAAAATGATTTCAAATCACTTAATTTCTTCCTGATAAATAGTGTCAAAACAAAGTATCAAAAGTTTCAATAATGTATAGCCAAAAAAAAAAATTTGATCAAATTTNAAAAGTTTCAATAATGTATAGCCAAAAAAAAAAAATTGATCAAATTTCAATCATCCTTCAGAGCTCAATGAAATTTACTAGTGCTCTAGTGGAAGACCCAGATTCTTCTCCAGCAGACAGAACCATTTATCTCATATTCCAGCTTCTTTCTCTCATCTCTCTCCCCTTCTTAGATTCCATCCATTCTCTCACCCTCTTCCCAAATTTTCTCCTATTGACGAACCCATCTTCCTCTCTCTGCTCCACACGAATAGCTATCTTCATGTCCTCCACCAACACGCTCCTGTTTAGATGCTGCTCTGCAAGAAGTGGCCACGCTATCATCGGAACTCCGGCGATCACCGCTTCCAGCGCCGAATTCCAACCTCAGTGAGCCACAAACCCACCAATCGACTGTCGATTTAGCGCCTCCACTTACGGCGCCAACGACCTCGCCACTGGACCCTTCTCTTTGGTTCTCTCAAGAAACCCAGCAAGTAAGATCGAACCCAAATCGAATGGAAGAGGAAGATAATTGCTATGTTAAAATGTTGTTTTGATTCTTTGAATGTAGGGGCATTTTTTAAAAAAAACCAAAATTTTAAAAGATTAAGTTTTATACGTGGCGGTAGTGCTGTTTTTTAATTAAAATATAATATATTACAGGGATTATATGATGCTACGTAAGTATGTTATATTACATTGACGTGATAAGCATACATAATTTTTATATTTTATTATATATAAAATATAATTTATTTAATTTTTTAAATAAATTTAAAAATAATTAATTTGTACACATGTCATTCATTTATTAATTATTCTTGTATAATATAACATACTACATAAATACTAAAAGTATCTAAAAAACCTCCTATATATTATTATGTACATTTCAAGGTTACCTCAACATCACGTATTATATAACTCTATTATCCCTTTGTTCTTCACTTTCTCCATCTGTCTAAGAAATTTTAACAATATAACACAAGAAGCAACAATCTTTTCAAAAAGATAAAATCTTTTAGACCCAATTCTGCATCTCTTCCTCTACAGCTTTTAATCAAACCCATAAATGAAAAGAAACCCCAAAGGTTTCTAATCCGGATGAAATCACAAAAGGGTCAAAACCAATGGCAATGAATTTAGGGGGATTTGCGCAATTAACTCAGGAATCAAACAAAAGCAAAGGGAAAAAGATTAAGAAAGTGATTCTTACCTAGAGCCGAAGAACCAGAGGAAAATAATTCTAGGGTGGAGAGTTTTGACCTGGGCACCGGCGTGAAAGAGAAATAGAGAAGGTGAAGAAAAAAAAGAATAACGACAGTACGTTGAGGTAGCGTTGAGTGTACATAATAATACACATATTATATTTTAATTGAATAATAATATCATTNACATATTATATTTTAATTGAATAACAATATCATTAATATTTATAGAACTTTACCTAAATTTTGTTTAATTTTAAATTATATGCATCATCGGTCTAATTGACATTTACTCAATTATGTCACATAAACAAGTAATAATGACATGCTATCAATTTTGTCACTTATTAACAGATTTTATTAATAAAAGACTAATTTGTTATGAATATTTATTCTTTCAAAACCAATTTATTATTATTGTTATTTTAATGATAATTTTATTAAAAGTTAAATATTTGAGAGAGATAAATATAAGTTTACTCAATTACTTATAACGAATTTAATATTTCAGCACAAAAAAAAAAGTTGAAGAGAAAGACGGTTTTTGTTTTTGGGCTAACGAAGTAAAGAAAGAAGACAAAGCATAGGTCTGCATATCGAGAGTAAACCCTTCAGCCCATAATTGAGGTCATTGATGGAATGAGTGGCTTGGCTCGCCAATTAAACCGGTTAATTTTGGCGGTTCAATTGGCATTCCGAAATCATTAACCCTCCAAATTCCAAAAGGAAGATAAGGAAATTACGAAAGCCAACTCCCAGTGCGCCTTCGCCCAAATCTCAAAAACATTTCCCGCCATTTCTATCTCGGTTTCATATTAGAATCATTGGATCCATCTCCTTCCATATTTGAGGTTGTAGACATTTGTTTTCGAAGCCAAATTTGTCCTTGCCCTTGCCCTGCCATCCATCAGATCAAGATATGGAGAGCGACGACGATTATGAGCTATTGCCTTCCTCTTCGTCTCCGGGACATCAACGAAAGCTGAAGCGGTTGAAGAAAGCAATTGGGGTTCCTGAATACTCCCGTCCTAAGCCGTCGGATGATGACCCTTCTACGCCTCATGCAAATTCTTCTCAATTTGGAAGCCTGAATTCCGATGGCTCCGATGACCGAAATTTTGAGGAATCGAACCTGGGATCTGGACCCGGATTTGAAACTTCCAGTGACAACAACGGACTGAATATTGAACCCGACGGTTCCACAAGTGTCAAAAAAGGTGGTTTGGGTGCGATGAGGGTTTTGGAGTTTGATACTGTTTCTGAGGAATTTGATGGAAGGAATGAAGCTTGCTCTATGCAGATGGAAAAGGGGGAAGAAGCTGGGGATCTGACTGAGGGACTGGATAAAAAGCGACGTAGTTCGGATAGCTTTGAAGACAAGAACGAGAAGAAGAAGAAGAAGAAGAAGAAAGTCGACGATGATCATGGCGAGAAGAAGCTTAAAGAATCTGCCTCTAATAAACGAAGGGCTGAGAAGGTCTGTATTGGCTTCCTTATTTGGCCTCCTTGTTTACAATAAATCATTCTGATGCATCTACTGATTGATTCGCTAACTCCTAGTCCCTGTAATTTAACAGGAAAGACAGGATTATCTTAAACAGCTTCGAGCTGATTCTCAGAGATTGCTGCGAGGTATGACTATTAAAGGAACATGTGTTCATGAGTTCACAAATTTTCTCGGATTTAACTATTTGTAATGTAATTTTCTTTTACATTTCTACTCACTTCTGTTGTGCATCATCCTTTGGCTAGAAACTAGAGATGCGGAGTTTAGACCTATCCCCCTTGTTCAGAAGCCCATTTCTTCAGTTTTGGATAAAATTCGGCAGCGACAGTTAGAGGTTTTGAAGAAGTAAGTGGATTACGTTAAAGTTTTGGTTTAGACACGCACTTTGGCTTGGATTTTAGTATTTCAAGTTAGGCAACATAGTAACTCTTACTTCTCTGATTCAGATCTAGCGTTTCTAGTGATGATAATGATGGCTTTGTAATGGAGTTGATGGTGGATGGTAAACGTGTCGGTCTTGGTGAGGATATAACTGGAAATATTGAAAAAGTTGAAGGTCAAGAAGCATTTACCTGCCCTGCAGTCACGAAGACTAATTTAGATGCATCACATATTTGTGGATCTAATGATGCTGCCAATTACTCAAGCTGCGAAAGCATTCCTTCCTCCATGGTTAGTCAAAATAATCATTTTATTGGAAAGCAATATACCAGTTAAATCATTCATGCTAACATGAATTTCAACGGGAAAAATTAGATATTTGACGCAGCTTTTGTGGCTATACTGGCAGGGCAGTACATACCATTATGCTTTTCATTAAGATTTGATAATGTGATCATAGTGTATATACTGAGACTTATTTGAAATTTTTAAGCGGTTATAAATTTAAGATATCTAATGATAGTTGTGTATCTTCTGAATTTTATGTCTTTGATTAGTTAATTTAGGGGAGGTTTGTGCAATCAGCATACTGTGATGCACTTGCAATCTGATTCAATGATTTTCTCCATTGAGTTTCAGGCCATGGCTCCAGAATCTGAGCTGGCATTTCGAGCTCCTATTGATGATACTCAGGTTTTTATATCAGCTGTTTGTGAATATGCTAGCCTCTCACGATAGGTTCTGTATACTTATTACTTGTCTGTCTGCAATTTGTAGGAGCTCTTTTCTGATTCTGAAAGAACTGATACTAAAGATGAATGTGGGAATGAGAAGGCGGATAGCCCTTTAGAAGAAGTTTTCACACCATCCACGCTTGTAATGAACTTGAAACTTGATTCTGCTCCTCCTGATGATATGTAAGTGTTTAAAGGTCTCTTCCCTTGTGGTTTTCAAATTTGGTGCCACTGACTATTGATCGCATTATAATTTGTTTCCATTATATCCTTAAGATGTTGCTTGTTTGCTACTGGGATTCTGATTATGGAAAGGCCTTAATGGTTATTATTGTTAAATGCATTCACTTATTTTAATAGGATATGGGTGGTGTTTTGAATCTTTTGATGTTGAAATTTTTTTGTAATGATATATGACATCAGGTGATTAGATATTGCAATGATGATTGTATACTTTTCTCTGACATATCATGACCTATAAACTTGCCATATTGCCTCCCTCTTGCTCTTAAAGTTACATATGATTTGTGATTCTTCTCTCCAGTTCTTCCGATGAAGAGGATAATGACAAGGAGAACATATATCAGCATCTACATGGATCAACTAACTTGCCTTCACCTCCAAGTGGTGATCCTATTAAGGCTTTTGTTGATGTTGAAGCAGAGGAGGAAGATGATAGTGACAACGACTTTCTGCGTTTCCAAGATCATGAAGAAGAAGATGATGATGATGATGCTGAGGAACTTCATAACATGATAGCAAGTGAATATGAAGAAAAGCCTATTGATAGGGAAAGGCGTGATGAACTTCACCAGCAGTGGCTTGAGCAACAGGATGCTGCTGGAATGGATAATCTACTGCAGAAACTTAATTGTGGTTCAAAATTAAGAAAAACAAGATCAATTGACAGAGAAGAAGACGAGGAAGAGAAAGAAATCGAAAATGATTCTGATGATGAAACTGAAGATGTTGCTCCATCAGGTGCTGTTCGGGTCAATCTGAAAAAATTGAGGCAGATGATTCCTCAGATGTTTACAGATAAAGATGATGCGTATGTATCATCTGATGATGAAGAAACTGAGAAGAGGCTAGCTAAGCAGTGCCTATTTGATAAAAGTGTGAGTTCTCTGCAATTTCTGAAGGTGTCTGCCAGAGTAGGGTTTACTGTTACTTTGCTTTATTGGAATATTTGACCTTGTTATGGTGTTTACTGCAATTGCGTTTATGTCTATTGCATGCATTGAAGTACTAACATGAAATCATATATGCATTTATTTTTGTTATGTTTCTGACTCAAAGTGATGTAGAACAGGAAGAGCAATCAACATTCTTGTCACCAGCAGAGGATGAAAGTTGTAGGGAAGTTTTCAGTCTTATAAAGAAACTGAATATCGTGCCTGAGACCAAAAGAAAAGGCAGAATACCTTGTAAGAGTCTAATGGTTTTGCCAACTTGTGCAATTAACAAAAACATATGCAGTGTTGTCAACAAGGCTGCTAGATTTTGGGAGAATACTCACTGTCACTCTTGTTACTTTACCTTGCAGCCTTCTTGGATACATCACTCGTCGGACAAAACATAAGCATATCATCAAAGGTAGGCTGGTTTGAACTGCTGGATGTGCAAAGAACGAAGCTCGTTACTTTTTTCTTCTCAAGTAAAGAGAAAGTAATTGTTATCAATTCTTGTGTGCTGAATAGCGATGACATAGGGTACATATTGGAGTCACTCTGTCAGATGAGTGCTTGCTGATGCCCATTCCATTTCTTAGCAAGGGCATGAAATAATTGGCATGCATTTGAATCTATAAGCAGATACTTTATCTGCAACCTTTTTAAGGATATCTTTGAATAACATGATTGTGTTTCTAACAACAATACATATGTGATAACTACATTTAAAATGCCGTATATTGAGTTCTCCCATTGTAAATATTGCAGTCATCTTTCCTGGGTCGGGCTTCAAATCATTCTTTGCCCTCGTCTCAAAAGCATGGATCAAGCAAGGTTCGTTCTTTTGTTTTTGGACGAGACGACAGCAATAGCAGGACATCAAACTCAACGTCAGAGGATTCTTCCGATACGGTAATCACTATTAGAAAATAGTAAACTAGCACAGTATACAATTTTCATTATTTCAGATTTCTTTATTAGTAGGTCCCACTTATATTACTCAATTCATTTGATATTGACCAAGAGTTCATGAAAAACCAGCGAGTAGAAGATTTAAATAGAAGTTTTCCGGAGAATGTTTTCTGCATCTAAGATTATGTTATAGTAGAAAGAGTATGACAACTATGCGAGTTTAAGTCGTCCTCCCCTCACTGCGAAATTGCAATATCTTGGGTTACATAATTTATTTATTGACAGTACAGTGCTGAATTCTTTGTCAATTTGCCAATGGCAATAATGCTCTTTTGTTACGATCTAACATGCAGATTCAAAGGGAGAGTCAACCACCAAAAATTGGCAGTGCCAAGTTCAAAGGTAATACACAGAACAAATATAGTACCTTGAACTCTGCATCTCAGAAGTCAAGTACTTCACTTTTGGAGATATTAAGAAGATCTTCACTGCAAGCAGAGCATTGTGTCCAGAATACTATAGTTCAACAAACCGAATCGGTATTTGCTGCATTCAAGATAGCAAAGAAGCCAATTAAGACAGAGGGAAGAGTATAATGTATAATTGAAAATTTTGATCATTCTTATGATTAACATTTTCTTTTCGCTGTCAACTTAATCTATTTAGATTCAGTAAAATAAGTTCATAGATTAGCATTTGCTAGTCTTTCTGTTGATCCCTTGATTTGGTCTTCTAGTTTGTTCACTTTTTTGTGGATACGGCGAAATGAAGGATACACCTTTTTGTTTTGTCAAGTCAGTTTTATTACACTAGATGAAATAATGCATTAATGCCTCAGTTAGTGTATTTAGCATTGACATTTCATTGAATATGCAATTTTTATATTTTAGATTAGAAATAAATTAAATTGATAAAAAAAATTGAAGACAAAAATAAATGTCTTTGAATACTAAATATTAATTATGTTTAAAGTCTCATAACTTTTAATGGAGAAAAAGGTAAAACAAAAAATAATTATTAATTGAATAATTTTGAACGAAACAATTTTATTATGATACTTTATGAAAAAGATATTAAATTCAAATTTCATTGAATATGTGAGTGGAATAGAATTTTAGAAAAAAATAAATTATTACTATTATATATAGCGTTCATAAAAAAAAAATTCACATTGTGCTTGGCAGTATAAATTGCACTTCGCAGTTCGTACTTTACATTCTTATGCATACGCAAGAACCCGAAGTATTAGGCGGCAAGCATTAAGACCCCAACGTGTCAAGGTTCTAGAGAATTATTTGGTAAAAGAAAAGTAAAAACGACCTGACCAGATCATCTCCTCTTATTACATTAGAACTGACTCACCCGATTTTCCTTCCGGTTGGAAATTCCAATTCCTTGCCCTAATTCAGTTTCAGCCTACAGACCCAAGTCAAAACACACCTTAGTAGACGGTCTCAACTCTTAACATCTGTAATATCCCCCTATTCAGATTCCTCAAATCTTAACATATCTTTCAGCTAAATTCTCTATTCCAGATCCATCTTCCGGACGTGTAAAAAAAATAAAAATCTGAGACTCACTCCAGCTATGATGGCAAGATACTGATATAAAGCCCTCACAGTTTCTTCTTCAATGGCGTCTTCTCAGAAAGGCAAGTTTTTTTTCATGCTCTATATCTTGTTCTTTTTTCCTTATCTACACGTTTCTAGTGACCTTGTAAAATCTGAATCATGTTCAATACCATACAAGCACGACCACAATCCACCACTTGGAGCTGTTTCTGAACCTGAAACCACAAATCATATGAATCAGCAAGTGTTGTTAAACAAACTGGAGGAATTAGTGAGAAATCTTAGTGAAATAGTTACAAGATTAGAATCAAAGGTAGCGGAGCCTCCGGAGGTGGCTCCTGTGGATGAGAGATCGGCTTATGAGGAAAAGGGTGGGTTTACTCAAAAGTATGGTAAAGAAGTAAAAGTTGAGGGCAAAATTCGAGATGGGGAGAGAGGTAGGGGAGTTTCTGTGACCAAGTACACACCGTTTTGGTCAGAGAGGTTCCAGTTTGTGTCAGCTGTGAAATTAGATTGGGATGCCACTTGTATTAACGTTTTGCCATTTCGGGATTACGAGGGGCTCAGTAAGTATGTAGCAGTTGGGGATGAGAGAGGAAGAGTTTATGTATTCTTGAGAAATGGAGATGTGTTAATTGAGTTTTATACCTCGTTGGAATCGCCCATTACGGCAATGGTTTCATACACATCGGTTCACAAGAATGAGAGTATTGTGGTAACGGGGCATGGAAATGGTGCAATCTTGATGCATCGAATTTGGGAGGGATCGAGTGGAGAAGATTGGAGTTCTCTGTTCATGGAAAATGTTGGCAAATTGGAGTCACCCAAAAATGAAGATGATGGGCTGCCTATAAATATCTTGGAAGTTCATTATGTTGGGAGGATGAAGTACATTTTGTCAACTGATAGTGGTGGGAAAATTAAGGTTTTCAGGGAAAATGGCACATTTTATGGTTCTGCCATGCCAAGAGGTAGGCCTATAGCATTCTTGAAGCAACGGCTTTTGTTTTTGACCGAAACTGGCGCAGGTTCATTGGATTTGAGGGGCATGAAAGTTAGAGAATCTGAATGTGAAGGGTTAAACCATTCCCTTGCTCGAAATTATGTTTTTGATGCCACGGAGCGTTCCAAAGCATATGGGTTTACATCAGATGGTGATCTGATTTATGTATTGTTTCTGGGAGATATAATGAACTTCAAATGCAGGGTTAGATACAAGAGGAAGTTTGATATGGATGAGCCTCTGGCGTTCCAGGCAATTAAAGGCTATTTGTTGGTTGTTAACCCAGAAAAGGTTTTTGTGTATAATGTTTCATCTCAGCATTATGTGAGAGTTGGTGTGCCTCGGCTTCTTTTCTCTTCAAGTCTTGATGAGATCAGATCGTCATTCTTGAATTATCCATCTGTGCATGTGGATGCAGAGAGAAGAGTAATACCCTTGATAGCCACCGATCATGAGAAGCTTGTTATTATTGGCCTTGGAGGTGGCTATGTTGGAATGTATCATTCTAATCTTCCTTTATTTAAAGGGGAATTCAATACCATGCTTTGGACCAGCCCTGTGGTGTTCTTCATACTTTTTCTATTTGGGGCATGGCATTTTTTTGCCAAGAAGAAGGAAGCACTTACATCTTGGGGACCAGATGACCCTTTTAGCTCCACATCAGCTACAACTGGTGCTCCCTTGGGATCAGGCACTGGAGACAGATCATTTGTAGACTCTTCTACAAGAAGTGCTGAAGTGATGGATCTTAGAAGTGGAGCTCTGAGGGGTCCAACAAGAAGGTTTGGCTCTCCCACAGGATATCCTGGTGGCGCGGCAAGTTCATTTAGGCTCAGTTCTGCAGATCACAACTCTAGGCCAGCTTCAGTTGATCCAGATTTTCGGACAGCATCAGAGCTTAAATATAGGGGTTCAACTATAGAACCTCCTGGTTTTTCAAAAAGAAGAGATAGTCTATTTGTTAGCAATCAAGTTGTAAATGATCGCAGTTGACTTGTAGAGTTAATTGCGTGAGCTTTCTAACTGGTTTGAGATTTCTTTAAATGCCACTCCTAAGACGATCATTTGGCATCACACTGCCATTTGGCTTCGAAATCTTTCACGTTGTTGCATAAAAATAAATAACAGTGAGAAGCTTTTTTTGGGTTCTTTTCCTTTATTAAGGTTGCGTTGCGTAGATGATTAAGCTGTTTTAAGCGCTGTATGATTGTTGAAGAGTGAAGATGCCCACCCAAAATATGAAAGTGGGGATTAGAAAAAAAAAACAAACTTCTTTGGAAACAAGAAATTCAAATTTGAAGTTTACAATCCTTTTGTAACCCAACATGTCACATATCCGAGAATCATAAATTCCTATTAGGACTTATTTAAAATAGGTTTTTACAAGGACCAAAGATGTTTGTGAGTTATCCAAGATTGGCTTGTCAAAATTTTCACTTGGCTGAATTTGTATATTAAAGAACAATCTGTATACAGAGAAAGGATTTAAGTTCCTATTGACACTTGTAGGAATTTTGACAGAAATTTGTCCACGACTGATATTTGAGTATAAAATTTGAACAAATTAGTAAAATTAAAAAGAAAAATACAACCTTTTAGCTTATAAATTATTTTCACATATCTAAATTTGCTGTATAAAGAAAATGCTTAGTTGTTATAATTTTATTGTTAAAATTGTTGCTAAAATAATGTGGACTTATAACCACCATTGAACAAATACGTAATTTTTATCATTTTATTTTATCCAACAACTACATCAAAATTTGGTAAGATTATGATAAATTTTTCTTCAAGTAAATAGCATTACTCATAACACTAAAAATAACTATTGAGGCATATCTAGAAAAGTAACGCAACATAATTCATATAGAAAACAACTTATTTTGTGCTTCCGGAGATTGTGCATTACGAATTTAAGATTATTATAATAAATACATGGCATTCGTGTTTTAGCAAAAAGTATTGTAATATTGGTAATCACTATGTAACTATTTTATTAGCAAAAACTACTAAATAACTTTTAAAAAATATAAGTATCTTATATTTGATCAGATATATAATTTGAATATGCATAAATAAGAATTATGAAATTAATGTTTACAATGCTTTTAGGGAGGGTTATTATACCCTTTAGCATATGAGCTAAATAAATTGAAAGAAAACACATAACATGCACAACGGTATTGATTCGAGTGTACTGTAAGGTTGAGTTATCATCTTCAAATTTGTGAATATTTGATTACTTCATCATACCACCTTACCACGTGTGTTAACAAGTTACCTACGGTTCTATATAAATTCTAGAAGATTAACACTTGGAGGTATAGTTGGTAAGGTAAGGGAAATAAAATAGTAAAAATTAAAATATATTTATTTTAAATATATTTTGGTGAAGGCTAAGTTACCATCCCTTATACTACTTTCTTATGTTATTACCTCCACTCATGCATGTGACCTAGTGAAAGTTATAGTGTGATTTTTGTATCATTACGAAAATTTCAAAAAATTGAATCACTTAATATGTGGCAGAACATACAGTTCCTTATAAAATGTAAAAATAATATGATATAAAAAAACGTGTCAAGAAATAATTTTTTCAAATTTACTTATTAGCATGTTTTCTTATATCGTGTTGTTCTTATATTTTATAAAGAATTGTGTGTTCTGCCACATATTGAGTGATTCAATATTTTAAGATCTTCACAATAACACTAAAATTATACTGTAAGTCTCACTGAAATTCTATCTAACTANAAATTATACTGTAAGTCTCACTGAATTCTATCTAACTAAGGGATATAACATAAAAGATAATAATATAGTGCTCACTATATATTTTATTATTAAAAAAACTATTAAAGTAAATGAGAGCTAAAACCCACGATATTACAAATTTTGTAGCATTTGGCAAAGGCAAAAATCCATTTTCCTTCATATAAAAAAAAAATTCCATTTTCCCTTTACCGAGAACTGAAAACACACGAAGACGACGGGACACATGTCTATCATTTGGCGTTCTCTTGTTTAGGGAAAAAAATAAAAATAAAATTTTTCGGGCCAGATTGGGATTCAGACCCTAGTCCCTCCTTAGCTAAAGTCGTATGATGGTAATATGGTATGCTTTTAGAAAAGCCTTGGGTGGAAAAGGAAAGAGTGCGTAAAGCAATAACTTGTAGTTACATCAACATGCTTCTCTTTGTTTCCTTCCTATAATTACCGAGAGATTTTCATTTCCTCCACTCTAGAACGCGATAATTTCTCTCCGGCCACATTGCTCCGGCGACGATCTTCGTAACGATAGTCACCATACCACTCAATACTCCACCTAGATGAACAACTCCGGTTAGTCTTGCCAACTCTCTACTCTTTGAACTCCTTTCTCAAACTTACGTCCATGGCGGTTTCCTTCTATTTATAATCTATATTGTCTTAACACTGTTACTGAGTTTTATCTTGTGTTTTCCTATTCTATTTATGCTTTGTTTGTGGAATAGAATAAGAATCTGACAACGAAAGTTTTCTGCTCTCACTGGTTGAGTTATCCAATTTTCGTTTCTTTTGCGGTAATTTGTGTTCAATCAAATGGATGCTCTGAAGTTTTATCAGCTTAGGTATCCTTAGGTATCCTCGAAGTTTGTGTGATATAAGCTAGGATTTTGGTAGATTGTCTATAACCTCCTTTCTCTCTCTCTCTCTCACTGTCTCTATTCCACTTTGGATTGGACCTGAGTTGAACCGTAAAAATTGTCTATAACCTCCTTTCTACAGAAAGCAAGTCAGACATAATTAGATTTTTGTCTCATTTTGACTAATTGTTGGGAACAAATAGAATGGATTATGCGAGAACATTCTATTTTATTTGCAATTATGTCTTTGATCTTGAAATGACACCGTACTAAAGTGTTTCGGCTTAATTGCTCCACCAAATGGTGATGCACCTGGCAGGAAATCATCAAGATGTTGTTGTACCACCAGTTGAAGGTGTTGCTGGAGGAGGAACAGCTTATGGATGGAATGATGGTGGCACACATAGTTTGAATCCACTCAAGGGATCAATTGACCCTACAGAGATTCCAACTAGACATTTAGTGCATGTATGGTGCATGCCAAGCACATCGAATGTTGGACCACAAGATATGCCTAGACATTTGGAACCTGTTAGTACTATAACTTCATAATATAATCTTTCTATGGGTAGCTTATGTTTATAACAATACTCTACTCCATTGTCTTTCATGATTTTACAGTTTTTTTCATCTACGAATATGATATACATATTTTCTGTAACTCCTGCAGTATTTGTTGCTTATGCATAACACTTACAGTATGATGTTAGAATGAAAAAATTCTAAATCATTTGCTTTTGGTATTAGAGTTATCTGGCTTCTAAAATTTGCTTTATCTTGAAGATAAACCTGCTGGCAGCTAGAAATGAGAGGGAGAGTGTTCAAATAGCTATTCGACCAAAGGTTTCTTGGGGTTGTTCTGGTGTTGCAGGGATTGTGCAGGTTCAGTGTAGTGATCTATGCTCCACATCTGGTGACAGGTTGGTGTTATATAGATAATATTGTTTGGAATATATGATTTACTTTGTTTCCATGCTGATGTTGGTGTGAGCAGGTTGATTGTTGGACAGTCATTGCTATTACGGCGAGTAGTGCCCATTTTAGGTGTCCCTGATGCTCTTGTGCCCCTTGATCTTCCAGTTAGTCAGATAAGCCTACTTCCAGGGTACTTATTAGATCAATAGGTCTTAAGTAGTTCTTCAATTGCAGTGTGTAGAAGATTCTAAATGAATTACTGTTTTTGTCCATGCATTCTGGTATTTATTTACTTCTTCAGAGAGACTGCTGCTCTTTGGGTATCAATTGATGTTCCAAGTGCTCAACCCCCAGGACAGTATGAGGGAGAGATTGTCATTACTGCTATAAAGGCAGATGTAGAGTGAGTCTATCTTTTATAACTTTGTCACTTCTGATTTTGTCTTACACTCTTCAATCAATACATTTCTTTGGTTGGCTGTTGTTAACTTTCTCCATTGTGTAGATCTCCAGCTCAAAGTTTAAACAAGGCTGAGAAACATCAGTTGTATAGGGAGATCAAGGGCTGCCTTGATATCGTGGAGCCCATTGATGGAAAACCATTAGATGAAGTGGTGCGTTTTTATCGCTTAGTATATTTCTTCCACTCAACTTGTACATTGGTGTTATCATCTGTTCATATTAGCATTTATTTTTGTAGGTAGAACGGGTGAAATCTGCAACTACTTCTTTGAGAAGGATTCTGCTGTCTCCATCATTTTCTGAATTCTTTTCAGATAATGGGCCAGTAGATATGATGGATGAGGATGCCATTTCCAGCCTCTCAGTACGGGTGAAGTTGAACCTGACAGTTTGGGAATTTATACTTCCTACAACTCCTTCACTCCCTGCTGTATTTGGTGTATCCTCTATTTATATTAAATGTCAGTCATAAAAAATTTCTTTTGGTGGTACCTACAGTGAATGGTTACCAGCTTGCACAATGTCTCACCTGAGTTATGTGAAAGATGGCAGATGCTTACTACAAAAAAAACTCAGGAACAACTACACTTGGCGGGATGCTGCAACTGTGTTGTTTGATTAATACTGCTTATTTGCAAAGCTATTAATAAGCTTATGCACATTGGTCTATCTTTGTGAAATTAGAGAAGTTTCATTGGTACATGCTTTGTTGTTTCCTTGACTCTATTCTAGATATCTGATACTGTAATTGAGGATCGGTTTGGTGTTCAACACGGGACAGCTGAGTGGTATGAAGCATTAGATAGGCATTTCAATTGGCTTCTTCAATACCGAATTAGTCCTTACTTCTGCAGATGGGGTGATGGTATGCGTGTTTTGGCATACACCTGTCCATGGCCAGGTATATTAATGAGGCAAGCAAAATACTAGTTACTAATTTTATATGATAATCTTGCATTGCTTTTAGGTCTTCATTGTTTATAATTGTGAGAAGTTAATTGCAAAAGAACATATTATAGCCTTGCTGAAACTGTTTCCTGCTGTTGCAGCGGATCATCCAAAATCAGATGAATATTTTTCAGACCCACGATTGGTAGCATATGCTGTGCCATATAGTCCAGTAGTCTCCGGGTATACAGTCAGTTGTCCCAGTTGGCTTCTGTCAGGTATATTTGCGATGAAAACTGATGAGCTTGAATCCACCTGTTGATGTGCTACAGTAATGATGCAGCGAAGGATTACTTGCAGAAACAAATTGAGATATTGAGGACAAAGCCTCACTGGAAAAAAGCTTACTTTTACTTGTGGGATGAGGTATAAACAGTGTCTTGCAGTTTACCATGATAATAAGAACTCTTCTCTAGGATGACATCTTGGTTTGTTATCTACTTTTATTGTAATTCTGGGCTAGATAGTGCTATGAAAAAAGTTAAGACAGGTATATTTTACAGTTGTCTCAGATTAAATTATTTTTGTTGCCTTTTTTGGTCAATTAGGAAATTTATTTAATAGTAGCTTCAGTATATGTTGATCGTCCTAAGGTTTTAGAACTACTAATCTGATGCACTTAATTATGATCCTCTTGATGATAAGCTGATTTGCTTGCAATATTTATGCCAGCCGCTTAATTTGGAACAATATGATACTGTTCGCAACATGGCCAGTGGGATTCATGCTTATGCTCCAGATGCTCGTGTTTTAACTACATACTATTGTGGTACATATTATTTACTGTAAATTAGTCTATATTATGCATTGACTACATGCTATTTGCTCCCTTCTGGTGCCATTTTAGTTGTTTCACCTCTAGGCTATGGCTTTGGCTTATGTAGTCAATGAATATCTTAGATTGACTGAAGAAATTGCCAAATGGTTTTAATAGCTGTCATTGATGTTATCTATACTTTTATAGAGAGGGTTCCCCTTTTGGTGTTAATTTTTGTTTTTACTAAAAATCCAATGTTGTGTATCTAATACTAATATATATGGCAGAACTTCTGTTTGGTGTCTTTCATGTCTCCTCATACACCAATTTTATTCAAAACCTATTTTATAGTGAAAGTTATCTGTTAGTTACTGAAAACTTTAAACTTCCAAACGTTTCTCTCCTTTTCTTATGCTCTTAAACATCAATTATTCTTCTAATATTAGTTAAAATTGACTTAAAACCACCATTAACTGCATACCTCAAAATTCATAAAATTAATTCAAAAAAGCGCATTGACATGCATATCAAGATAAAGTTTTTAAATTATTGGAAAATGATAAGAAAACTGTGTCTAATGGTGAAACATGTAAGCGCATATTGTTGACAATGACAAGCATGTAATCCTTATCATTTTTTATATTATATTTCATGAACAGAATTACAAGTGTTAAGCATTCAATTCTCAAATCTATCATAATTCTGCATTTTGCTTTTAACTACAGAACTAGGCTTTATTGATGATTTGCTTAGCACTTAGCAACTGTTCACGCTTCGACAATTAATTCTGGTCATCTTTGATTACTCTTTAAATTGTCACATATTTTTCAGTTATCTCCACCCAGTGGTTCAATTTTAATTTCTGTAATTGATAGATCTGTATTCAGGTGATGATTATCTTTTTGCATGCTAATTGCTTTATGTAGGGCCTAATGATGCGCCTCTTGCACCTACTCCTTTTGAGGCTTTTGTAAAAGTTCCAAATTTCCTCCGTCCTCATAATCAAATTTATTGTACAAGGTACTTCTCTAAATGGATTGTAGAACACCTATAAAGAGCTTTGTTGTATTGTATTCTTCTTTTCCTGTGTCACTCTGGGTCTGGGCTATTAGCTGTTTACTTGGCTATGCCTACTTTGTTTTGGGGGGGGGGGGGACTTCTTTTCAACTGTAATAGTTTTGGCATTGACATATTTATCTTGGTATATGCTTTTTTAGCATTTTATGAGGATATCTTGAGATTTCTATTATGATTTCATTATTAGTCTTTCTATAGGAGATTTAGAATTTCCCATAATCTTGGCAATAGTTATTCCATTATTAATAGGGTTATGTTTTTTAGAGGTCTTAAGGTGAAGAAGTTGTTCATCCACACTTGGTATCACATACAGTTTATGCAATAACAAAATATAGTCTTCTGTCTCCTCTGTTTCTCTTAAATCTCAGGTGAAACAATTTCAAACATGAGAGGACACCATTAGTAGCTTTTAAATCCATATATAATTTTTTTTGCTATTTCAGAAACTAGATATGTTAAAATATTAAAATATATCACATAATTCACATTTATCGACACTTAAAACACTGAAATTTGCCATGTCAAATAATAGCATTTGAAATCTATGGTTCTCTTAAGACAAAATGATGGTTTGATCTATTATGGTGATCATGGATCAAGAAAACCTTAGAATGGAGATGTATATGACATAGATAAATACATCAGAAAGCCTCTTGTCATAAGTTTAATTCATGGGAATGGTTTGGGTAGTCCACCTAAGGATACATGTTAATTCGTTTTTGTGAAAACTGGAAATTGCTATTGTTGTTTAAAAAATATTGAATTTGTCTAAGCACAAGTTTAAAACCTTCTAGTCTAGAAGAGCCATTGACTCTCCCTTTTTGTCTGGGTTAATTTTCTCCTCTTATCTGTTTTGGTTGCGTGGTTTTCTGCCTCACAGAGGACCAAATATCCCTCTTTCCTTACACCTCATCCATATTTCTAAAGCTTTCAAGTTCAAGTTCCTTTTTAGATCTATGCCTTAGTGAAAAGAGGAACTTGAATTTCATTTTGGCTAGTGAAGTATCACATTGTAACCAATATCTTGATGGAATTATTCACTAATCTTAGCTATTTATTCAGTTTATGGAAGAAATTAGTTTATATATAAAGATAAAAATAAAGAGGGAAATTTTTTTGGTCTCCTATCATAAGCATGCTAAGAAATTGAACTCTATTTCTTTGCAGTGAATGGGTTCTGGGGAATCGAGAGGATCTGGTCAAGGATATTATTGGTGAGCTACAGCCAGAGAATGGTGAGGTAATATCAAATTTTGGTGCTTTTCTTTAGTTCTGTAATCTTACTTGTGTGCTTAATATCTGGAAAGTTGGTTATTCGTTTTGCCTGGTCCATGCTGGTTGAGTAAAATCTTGGAACATATAATAAGTGCTCTTCTAGAGTGTATGCCATCTCTCTCTTTATAAGATTGGCTTATGTCTAGCTGTCTGGTTTAAGGCATACTTTATGTTCCTTTCTTCTCTCTCTGTCTTTGACATGCCTAAGGTTTTCATATACAACACTAGCTTTAACATGTATGGACCCTGATTATTATATAATTTTGACTCGAACCTGTTTCTGCAACCCTTTTCTTCAGAGGCACAGTTAACTAGCAGTAAAATTATATATGGTCTTGCTTTGTTTCATACTAGAATGCATAATACTGTAGTAAATTTATTGTTTGCTCATCAGAGAGTAGTGGTTTTGTTACAGGAATGGTGGACATATGTCTGCATGGGACCATCAGATCCTCATCCTAATTGGCACCTTGGAATGCGAGGTACACAACACCGTGCTGTCATGTGGCGAGTGTGGAAAGAGGGTGGCACAGGATTTTTGTACTGGGGTGCCAACTGCTATGAGAAGGCAACTACACCCAGTGCAGAGGTGTTTGTCTAGCCTGTTTTTGCTGAGTCACTTTCGGAAATGAATGTTACTGTTAGAGCTTCTGTTTATAGTATTTGTTTTTTTCCTGACGTCTGATATTTTCGTGTGAGCACAGATAAGATTCAGGCAAGGCCTTCCCCCTGGAGATGGGGTTCTATACTACCCTGGTGAGGTGTTCTCATCTTCTCATCTACCAGTTGCTTCTCTTAGACTAGAGCGCTTACTCAGTGGCATGCAGGTAAAACATTTTTCCACCATCATAACGTATGTATTTTTGCTGATATGATTCTTTTACAAATTATAATAGATGTATGTATATACAAATTCTTCACAATTTCTATGTTTTTTGGCTGACATGATTCTTTTACACAAACACTATATCGTGAAGATTCTCATTTTCATGTTCTGTCCATCTGTTATTGATTCCATATGTCTGGGTATTTATTTCCATGGTTTCTACTAGCATAAATATGTTGTACGTCGTTGCTGTTTTGCATTCTAATCTGGCTTTCCATGTTTTGTCATTATTTTATGGCTTTATGCAGGACATTGAGTACCTGAAACTATACGCTTCCAGGTATGGTAGGGATGAAGGAATTGCTCTTTTGGAGAGAACGGGCATGTACATTGGTCCGGAGCGTTACACATTAGAGCACATGCCAATTGATGCAATGAGGGGAGAAATATTCAATGCCTGCCGTTCATGAGTTTCTATATTGGTTTTGTATGGTTCTAGCGGTTAATTTTGCAGCTGTTGTCATACCTAGGCCTTCAATGTCTGGCATTCAAAGATGTGCCAATTGGCGTAGTGCAGATTGAGACCCTTGCGCAGATGACGGAAGTCGACTCGCACTGAGGTTGCGTCTCTTAACCCCCCTCTCCTTTTTCCCCAAACAAAAACCCAAAAAAAAATATATATATATATATTCTTCTACCACTTGCATAATTTGAACTAAGATAGCCAATGTAACTATGATATCCGCTTGGACCGTAGTTAGGTCAGAGGTCAGCTCCTTTGCTCATTTCTGAAATGTTCTTCAACAGTACATAGGACCGATTACCAATTGCTGTTTAGTTAGACTTAAGCTCTTGTAAATTTTTACAACAGTGTTGCACTTTGAAGATCCTCGGTACTTTGCAACGCATGATACTACAGAAAGATATCTTAGGTTTATGCTGCAAACGAGTTGGGATCAATTCCGACGTTGTTTCATAAATCCGGACCAATTCTGAAGTAAGAAAGTAAAGTGAGATGAAAGACATTCTCTATTTCTGAATAAGATAGCTCACTGATTAGCTAGATGGGTTTAAATCTTACTCAAAAAATAGTTTTGATTGAACTGATTTATTATTTACTAACTCCTTGTTTTTTAATGAAATCTTTTTACCATTAAAAGAAAATGAATAAAACAGTATCGAGTAGACTTCAAAGAGCTTGAAAAACTATGTTCGCTTCGTTTAAACCAAAATAAATAAACAAATAAATATTTCCCTAAAGAAGCTAATTTTTCTGGGCGAGAAAAGTGGATGAAACTGAAGTAAACGAAGGTACTCGCTCACTCGTTCAGTTCATATTCATACTTACCTATTGTCGGCACATAGGCCCCAAATTTCATTGGCCCTGATCTCCTCTCCTCATAGGACATGGAAACGAAAATACTGGGCCCATATATGGCAGTCAAATTGCTACGCGATAAATAAATAAAAAAAAAAAGTGTATATTCCTTTTTTTTTTTTTTTTTTTTTTTTTTTTT
>QAOA01007183.1:729000-930635 GCA_003255065.1 Cercis canadensis | reverse complement strand
AAAAAAAAAAAAAAAAAAAAAGATGGTCAATTTGTTATATGGTCCTCTCCAAAAAATTTACATGTCCTCCCAGCAAAGGAAAAGAATTTATACATTTAAATATAACAAACATTCTGCTGAGAAAAACATGTATAACAATAACTATTAATTTTTTATTAATTTGTCTAGTGGGCAATTGTGCACAGACTCGGTGATTTTTTATTAAACCATAGCAAATACGTTTTCACTCCAAGTGATTATTTTGATATAAAATGTAATAATTATAATTACTTATTATAAATTTAGTCATCTTCAACAGATTCGGTGAAAGTCATGATTACTATCGGAAGCTTTCAAGTTTCTTTATGTACTTTGTTTTTATTTAATAATGTTATTAGAAAATTTCAATTTTTTAATTGAGTGTAATTTTAGATACACCAACAATATCTAATAAAAAAAAAAGACTGTGTTACTGTTACGTCAACAAAATTCGTTAATAATTTTTAATAATCCATGCAAAATGAGACATCATTATTATTTTTTTTATAAAAAAATTAATTAAACAGAAATGGAGTACAATGACAAAAAAAATATTAAAAAAAACTTTAAAGATTAAGATGTAATTTAACTCTCTTTTTTCTTTAAAAAAATAATAGAAAGCTAGAGAGGTTCGGAGGAGGTAGTGAGATACTACGAAGCTAACTCGGTATGAAGGGTGGGCCTTCGCATCATACACGAACGAGAAAATAGTTGGAAAGCTGCTAAAAGATAATCAAATTAGGCATGATTACTCCTGGACATTTCTTTCCCTTTTCCTTTTTGACATTATGCAAAGGGTCACAAACCTTACAGCTGTTTTTCTTTGTTACCATTTCACATCTAAACAGTAACGTAATAAGTGTGATACTTCACATAGAATTGGGCGAGAATTCTTTTCAGCTATAAAAAATAGTTTGAAATGAATTGCTTTCAATGGGGCAATTGATCCAATCAAAAGTAAAATGCCTCTATCCATATAATGAATGCTGGATATGTACACTTTCCAATGGTTTACTTTCAGAAAAATCTTTTTCCCCATCCCGAGCCGGACTAAATTTTAGGCCATGGGGCCATGGCTCCACCACAGTGTAAAATTGCCTTGGGGAGGCTCCTTCAAATGAGATTTTAGTTTAATTAACACTTGAAAGAGTAAGCATATATTTGAATTTGGATTGAAGCAATTTCTCTCTTTGGCACTCTTCAATCTCTCTTTGACTTTTTCGTAAAATAAAGTCTACATTATTCACAGACTTACAAATTGTAATACTTGTTTTAATTCTTAAGTAACAAATTGACTAAAAAACTTTATATTATGTTCATTTTTAAGCAATCTATTAGTTCTCTCTCATATATTTTCTCTTGACTTTTTTCCCCTCTAATTCAAAGCTATGACTCACAATTTAATTTTAAAACTAATATAATAATTAACAAGAAAATAAATTGACATGCACTAAGGTGTCAAAATATTATTCCTCAAAAATCCAATCGCATCTAAAGCTTCACGTATATAACTGAATTGATAAACAAACAGAGTATACTACCATTATTGTTATATAAACACGATAATACTTAAACTATCACGTCAAATATTGAAAAAGGATCAGTAGAAGAATAATTGAAATTTAATTTATTCAGTATTGTGAAGGAAACAAGAATCACAATCCTCTGACTTGAGAAAGTATATTTGCTGCATTTATATGTCTTTTACTTTTTCTACAAGACAAAATGAAAGAGGATAAAAATTAAGAAACTCAAATGCGGCACAGGCAGAGAGTCAAACATCAACTCCAATCTCCAATCAAAAGATAAATAAAATCTGATAGAATTGACAATTGTCACTTTCCTGTGGTGCGGACAGATGTAAGCTTGCCACTTACAGAATTGGGACAACGTAAATCATTAACGTAAAAAAGATAAGGTTGAGTTGAGTATCTATTGATTGAAATTGAATTAAATGATTTAGTAAACCTTGAAAGCAGTGATTCCACTTCATACTTGCACACAATAATCTCTACAGTATATGATTATAATGATAACGCATAAAAGAAAAAGAAAACCTTTGATTCACGAACAAAAATAAAATCTTGAGATAGTGAGATCAATAAAAATTAAAAATACTCGCATGGCATGCTTAACCTTTTTTCTTAGAAAAAAATAAAAATTGTAGGAGTGCAAAACAAAATGACAGTGGATGTACGTACCACGTCATAAGTTGGACTTTTGAATTGGTGGGTCCCAGGGACAGGATTAAAGTCTGAAATCTGGAGAGTGGTGCAGGCCAGTGAAGCTTAATTATACATATTTTATTCAGAAAAGACTGAAAGGCCCCTGGGCTTGATCATCATGGCACCTTTGAAAGAAGAAAAGGAGTTGGCCTTTGTGTAGATACTCATACAGGCCTTTATATCACTTTACATGAAAAAGACAACACTCTCCTTACCCCTTTAAGTAAGCAGTAATTAATAAATAATAATTATACCTTATGATACAGTCAAAGTAACTATCTCAAACATGCAACCTCTCCTCTCCTAACCCACAGTCCTCTATCACGTGAAACCCAAATGATAAGCCAATCTCAACGTTGGCTCTAATGGCCACGAAAGGATAAGTTAATTCGCAAATTTCCGTTACAGTGGATACCTCCCTCAACATAAATTGCACGTTGCAAGTGCTTCTCAGCTTCTCTTTTCACGTTTAAATGGGTGGATTTGGACGGTGGAGGACGAGGTCAAGGCGTAAAATGCTTGTCCGGATGTTTTATGACTTGTGTTAAATAATTTAAATTAAATATTTTAAACTGAACTCATATATTTTTTTAATTTAAGTGATAAATGCATTACTTTTCATGTTTTATTTGTCTTTGCCATCAGCCAAATGGCATAAACATTATTATCAGTAAAATTGTATTTGTATTTAAGTTATAAAAATAGAGAAAAACCAAAATAAATATTTGCTAAAGAGTCTAATCTATCCTTTACCTTTCAGTAAAGAACAACGGCAGAGTGAGGACACGATAGTCATTCAGCTATGTAAGTTTTGGAAAAGTATACAGCGGAGGTTTTGAAAGTTACACAAAAAAATAGGCAGAAAAAGATGTATCTTGAAAAGGGAGAAAAACAACAGAAAAAAAGGCTTAATAAATACTTTTTCAGTAGGCGACAAGCACCGCCTAGTCCGACTTCTTCCCGACAAAGGTCATCAATCAGGCTATTGTGACACGTGGACGGCGAGATTCGCACTCGCAGCCACGAGATGAGACTTAGCGCTCAGGTTATCTCTTGACTCTAGTTAAAAAGTACAGGTTCAAAACTAAACCATAGTTAACTGGCGCCGCTTTAGCTATTTTTTAATACTTTTTCTTACACATTTGAAATCTCCCTTCTCTCTCTCTCTCTCTCTCTCGCTTCCTCTCCACCACCCCGCCGCCTTATGGGAACGTCGCAACCACACCGGCCATAAGTTGCCGATAATGTTTGAATCGCCGTCTCATTGTTAGAAGAAGGAAGCACTTGTTTCTTCGGAGAAACTCAACAGATTTTTCAAAAACCATCAATTTTTTTATTTTTATTTTTAAACGATCAGAACAAGTCCTAAGAGAAGGGAAAATAATTTTTTTATTCCCGTTTTGCTTACGGTATGCAAAGTGGATGGTTAGAGGCTTAGAGCGTAGGTGTTTGATAACAGAGGTAGCTTTTTCAGTTTTTGAGGGAGTATATGATTTTCATTGAATTGATTGAGCAGCGACGCGATTTAGATTTTGGATATGAAAACTATGGGTGAACTTGAGAATCCTTCGTCAATGACAGTTTCAACAGCTTCTGGAGAAGCTACTTTATCGTCTTCTGGTTTCCATAGTAATCCCGAAGCACTACCACCACCCAAAAAGAAGCGAAACCTCCCTGGAATGCCAGGTACTTTGAATTCCTCTTCCTCCATACTTATAACGCTTACTATTGATTTAAATTCTTTCAAGTGAGATTTCGTATCTCATTTAAAAAGTTCAGTTTTTGTCACTTTTATAAATAAGGCTATTTATTTAATTATTTTTCAGATCCAGATGCTGAGGTGATTGCTTTATCGCCGAAAACACTGATGGCGACGAACCGTTTCGTGTGCGAGATCTGCAATAAAGGGTTTCAACGGGACCAGAACTTGCAGCTCCACCGACGAGGTCACAACCTTCCATGGAAGCTCCGGCAGCGAACGAGCAAGGAAATTCGCAAGAGAGTGTACGTGTGCCCGGAGCCTTCCTGCGTCCACCACAACCCTTCGAGGGCGCTTGGTGACCTCACCGGCATAAAGAAGCATTTCTGTAGAAAACACGGCGAAAAGAAATGGAAGTGTGAGCGTTGCTCTAAGAAATATGCTGTACAGTCTGATTGGAAGGCCCATATGAAGACTTGCGGAACTAGAGAGTACAAATGCGACTGCGGCACCTTGTTCTCCAGGTTTCTATTTCTTTTTTCCTTTTTCATTCCAACTCATCTTTTCTAGTTTCCTCTCTAATGCCTCTCAGTTGGTAATTTTAATTATTAATTTGCGAAGGAGGGACAGCTTCATTACGCACCGAGCTTTCTGTGATGCTTTGGCGGAGGAGAGTGCAAGGGCCCAAACCCAAACGCAAACCCTAGCCATTAGTGGTGGCTCTGACAGCAAAGTTGCTGTGACTTCACCACCGCAGCCTCCACTTACTCCGTCTACGTCCGTCGTGTCTCCAGCTTTGTCCATTCAGAGCTCAGGTAGTATTGTATTTGTATTATCACTATTTACATTCCCTAGGTCAAAATCTTTGAAGCCTTTTCCTAACTATATATTCAGTAGCCAGATTTTTTACAAGGTTTTAGATAGAGACGGATGACACGGACTTGATTTGAAGGACGGGTTTAATTTGTCTCTTACGTAGTAGTTGGTGTAATGTTTTGCTGTGGGCGGAGAGACCAAGCCGTGTGTGTGTATTATAGTTTCTAAGGGGTTTAGGCAATTTGGCTAATATTATTCAATAGGATAGGATGTTGTTTTGGAAACGAGAGAGAGAGAGAGCCCAAAGATCGAAGAGCAAAAAGACAGGATAACGGGAAAGGACGCTATAATTTATTCCTCTTTTGTTTGCTCTTCATGCATTCAAGTTGAATCTCGACTGGCAAAGTCAAGAGTGAAGACTATAGTATCCAAACAAAAACAAAAACAAAAACTTTCTTTATTCTTTTTCTACCCTCTATATTTCAACTGTCTCTATGGCTGGCATATGTAAACTTTTTCTTCTCCTTCTATAATGGTATCAGAAATCCCGGAAAACCCAGTGAAGCTGTCGCCGCCAACGTGTCTAACGAACACAGTGACGAGCCGCACCTCGTCCTGTTCTACCAGTGTTTTTGCAAGTGTATTTGCATCCTCAAGTGCAGCAGCGACTTCCCAATCATCATCAGCTTCGTCATTCTCCAATCTGATGTCCAGCTTAGCCCGCTCGGATTGTCCCACTACACTCTCAACAATCTCTGCCGTAGAACCCACATCTCTTTCTCTCTCCACATCACTCTATCTATCAACCAATGACTCTTCTCTCTTCACGGACCAGCAGGACCCTCGCCAATATAGTGCATCTCCACAACCAGCATTGTCTGCCACTGCATTACTCCAAAAGGCAGCTCAAATGGGCGCCACGGGATCCAATGCATCATTTCTTCGGGGTTTAGGCCTAGCAACAGCATCTTCTTCCGGACAAGATGACAGTACCTTAAAACACTGGAATAGCCATGTAAAGCTAGAGAACAATTCCCTTGGCCTTGGACTTGGCTCTGCTGGCAATGCGGGTTTTGCAGATATGCAATTTGCGAGCCAGCCCATGACCCGTGATCTTCTTGGTCTAAGCATAGGGGGTACTGCTGGCGGGGCCACCAGGGGTGGTCTTTCTGCTTTGCTTACTTCTTTTGGTAGTGCCTTCGACGTTGCAGATACATCAGAGGGAGAGAGGAGTTCGCCTGCAAAAACGTGGGAAGATGCACCACAAAGAAAGCGCAACGAGCCAACCTTGCTCTAGAGTGTAAAGGTTCAATCCTTTACCCCTTGGGTATTTTTGTGACGGGTAAATCAGTGATAAGTGAAATTTGTTGTCTTGTTTTATATCCTTGGCATCACTCGAGGTGGCAAATCAGGAAAAAGGATAAAGTGTAAAGAGCATTATTAAATATTTACAAGGTTTTTTTTTTTTTTTTTTTTTTTTTTNTTTTTTTTTTTTTGTCTTTTGTTATTGTGCTGTTGTCTGTTGTAGGCTACAACTTGTAGCGAAGATCAAAGATAGAACTAAAAGATGATAGTGAGACGAGTGATGTACAGAAACTAGCGTAGTTGATAGTCCGTTATTGTTATTAGTGTTGGCAAAAATGTCTGCACAGAAAGAATTGCAAATTGTTATTTGGTAAGATTGACGCAGTTCTTTTAATAGTCTTGTTTTGCTGCCCGTGCCCGTGTATCTCTCTAAATAAAAGGATTTTGGTTTGGAGGTATCATGATAAAGGCATACCTAGGAATTAGGATGAGATATTTCTGAATCTTCAATTCGATTTGTTCAAAGTTGCGCTGGCTCCTTAATTAAATGCAAGTTTGGATGACGACTGTGGGGAAGGCGGTTTAATGGGTCCGGTCCGGGGGTAGTCAAACTGAAATGTGGAAGTGGTGCGTTAGAGTAGGACCGTGGAACATGTGTATATTTAATGTAGTGAGCTGGCAGATGCAGATGCAGATGCATTTGTAGGCTATCCCGACGTAGCGGGGTCTCCTTGCCTTGCGGATGATGACAAACTTATGCTGTGCCTGCCAGCCTGCTGCCTGTCGTTGCTGTTGCTAATTGCTATGTAGTGTCTTCAACTTAAACATTCATTCTTATACCCTTCAACTAGTATTTTTCAATTTTTTTAACCAAGTGCGTTTAGATTAAATTGTCTACCTATCATAATAACTTCTGAAAGCTCTTATTAAAAATTTTAAAGTAATATAATCTTTGGCCAAAAAAAAGAGTGACATTCTTTGGTTTAGAAAAATTCTTCTCAAGTTTTTACATCATTCTTAATGCATAAAACTTTTTGTAGTAAGAGCAACTCTGAAGTACATTAGCAGGTTTCTTACACAGATATTCTCTCTTTGTATGCATAAAGTAGATTAGATTGGGTTAGGTTGCTCCAATATCGAGGAGGAAGATGTGTGCTGTGCCCGTAGTCTGGACTCTGGGTTTCGATGATCCGATCTTCCTTAGCTAACACCGATGCCATAGGTGGTAGCCCCGGACCACCACGTGCCTGCTCCAGAATCCCGGTTAGTTCTTGTTCTTGGTGTTTTTCGTTTTTTGTTCACTAGCTTCTTTTCATTCTTGTTTTTTGTGATGAATTTACAATAAGACTAATTCTTACTCAATATTCTAATAAATATAATCACTCCCTTCCCGGCTCTATATAGCTCACAAATTAAAGTTGCTATGAACATCGTAGGAGGTAAGGTTCATGTTTTTGTATCTTACAATGTACATAAAACAGTATTTTGTTTTTAATATATTGGAGACTGTACTTTTTATTATTTGCTGGGTTGAAGTTTTTAAGAAGAAAAATGCTAATTGCACACAGTAAACGTGACCATATTTTATAATGTTTGATTTTAAGCTGTCAAATTTTATTTTTAGCCTAGTTCTATATAGTTTTTCTTTTCTGAGTTTTATTAGTTTTAGTGCATAATTAAATTAAGATATTAAATGGTATGAGCTTATCAGAGTGTATGTAGCTAACTCTTTCAGTAGCATATCATGCAAGAAGAACATGATTAATTGGTTTTCTGAGGGAAGCTTTTTGATGGGCGTAGTAAAAGTTAGCAATATCTTGTGTGTGTGAGTGTGAGTGTGTGTGTGTGTGTTTTTTTTTTGTATTTTGTGCTTTTGGCCAATTTTGAAAAGCTATTTCGCCAAATACCAACTAAAAAGCGTTACATTATATTAATTATACTGTAGACGAATCGACAATGTTGAGTTTATTTGACCTTGCCAAGTAAATTGTTAAGAAAAATACTCCCAAGTATTAATTTAAAGTTGATACAAAATTTGGAGATATCTACTCACATAAAATATATATATATATATATATATATATATATATATATATTTGGAGATATCTACTTTTCTTATAAGTAGTTAACAAACTTATAAAACTACAAAAATACTTCTCACGTTATATAATTTTTATGTTCTTATGTTCTTATTTAATATTTTTAATATATGATAACTACATTTATTTAAAATATATTTTAATGAGTTTATAAGTATATCAAACATTTGCCTCGAAAA
This sequence comes from Cercis canadensis, assembly GCA_003255065.1. NCBI lineage: Eukaryota > Viridiplantae > Streptophyta > Magnoliopsida > Fabales > Fabaceae > Cercis > Cercis canadensis. The sequence continues at coordinate 922,294 of QAOA01007183.1, read as the reverse complement.
AATATATCCTTATATTAAATATTTTTTTTATAAGCTTATATTAAATATCTTAATTTGTAATGATCAAGAGAAGTGTCATTAAACTGGGTAGCATAATTTGTATATATACATTTAATATATAGTATTACTGCCTCTAATACGTCATTCATTATCTCACTGTCTGCCTAATTTTACAGAGTCCGAGAAAGTCCCATATGGCCTTGTTGCCATTGGTGACTTACTAATTATTATTAGATACATAATTACTACTTGATATGGTGTTCATGTGATTTGCAACTTTACCCTCATCTCTTTATATTAAGCACTGCACTAGCTCATCTCACCATCCTGCTTAGAAATTCCCCCAATATGATGCATCATCTTCTTCTCCTTGTGATATTTTTGCTGGTGGTCTTTGTCGCAAGAGTTGTTCACTCAATTCTATGGGTCCCAGAGTTGATCCGACGTCACTTTGAGGAACAAGGCATTAAAGGTCCTGCATACCGTCCGATTAGCGGGAACACGGCAGAGATCCGCCGCATGTACGCTGAAGTGCAATCAAAGCCAATGGCATTATCCCACGACATTCTTGAGCGGGTGTGTCCATTTTATCGCCGATGGTCTGCCATGCATGGGAAAACTTTTCTATATTGGATGGGATCAAACCCGAGGATAATCACATCCGACCCGGACATAATTAAGGAGGTTCTTTTGAATACGGGAGGATCCTTCGAGAGGATCGACCCGAATCCATTGGCAAAGTTATTCTTTGGAAAAGGAATAATCGCTGCCAAAGGTGAGCAATGGGCTACACAACGAAGAATTGCCAACAAGGCTTTTAAAATTGAGCGAGTTAAGGTAGGCCCTTCTCTTCCCTTCCCTTGGGCTTAGGCCTATTTCGCAATTTTGCTGTTTATTCAAATCAGATGTTTTGACAAAAGAGTTGGAATTTACAATAGCAAAAACACACAAAACAAAAAAAGGAAACGCGAAAGAGAAACTCCGTAAATCACATAGATCTATATCTACGACTGTTCTTATACTTTTTATTATTTTATTTTTAAATAATAATAAACCCTTTATTATGTTTAGGATTTAAAGTACAGGACAGGACCTTTGTATTTAGAATTAGATTACCTCAAATATAAAAAATTGAAATCACCTTAATCTGATTATAATTCATCTAAAACCACATCAAAAAAGGGGATTACAAGTTCTTATACAAGGAAACCTTAGCAGACATTGGGTTGCTTGACTTGTCATTAATCAATGGCATAATAGTTGCCATTTACTTTTACACATGAATTGCGATATACAATTGTAAATCAACTTTAACTAGTTTTCTGGCTCAATTTAAATGAAACAGTGCTGGATTCCAGAAATTGTGGAGAGCACTTCAGTAATGCTTGGCAAGTGGGAGGAGGAGGGAAGAGACAGAGATGATTTTGAGATAGAAGTGAATAGGGACTTCCATAATCTTGCCGCTGATATTGTATCAGTAACTTCTTTTGGAAGCAGTTTCCAAGAAGGGAAACGGATTTTCAGCTTACTGGAACAACAATGTCATCTTGTCTCCCAAGCCAACAGAAGCGTTTATATTCCTGGGTTCCGGTATCATATCAAGAAAATCATATATATATTAAATGTTTTTTTGTGATGAAATTGAATGCTCCTAATATAAATATAATTGAACAAATAACGTGCAGGTTTTTGCCTACTAAGAATAACAGAGAAAGAAAGAGATTACAGAAGGAAACTTGCGAATCAATTAGAGCGCTGATAGAGGATAGCAATAAATCACAAAAGAATTCGGGAAATTTACTCTCTTTGTTGATGTCTTCTCACAAATCTCCCAACAATAAGGAAGAAACGTTAGGATCAGAGGAAATAATCGACAATTGCAGAAATTTCTATTTTGCAGGAAAGGAAACAACTGCGAATTCAATGTGTTGGGCACTTCTCCTCCTAGGGCTGCATCAGGAATGGCAAACTAAGGCACGCGAGGAAGTGATTCGTGTTTTAGGACCTTCTAGTAATCCCCCAACTGAACAAACTTTAAATGACCTGAAACTTGTAAGTTTTGGTTCTGACTTTGTAAAGTTGTTGTAAACACTCTCAAATCTAACCGACTAGTAGTGATGTTAGTTTTTGGTTTTCTCTAACAGGTGAACTTGATAATTCAAGAAACACTTAGACTCTACCCTTTGACCACAGCACTAGTGAGGCAAGCAAGCAAAAGAGTTAAGCTTGGCAACATTGATATTCCTGCTGGTACACAATTCTATCTATCTATGATTTCAGTTCATCAGGATACTGAGATATGGGGAGAAGATGCTCTTCAATTCAATCCTACCAGATTTACTGTACCTCGAAAGCATCAGGCTTCGTATTTTCCCTTCGGTTTAGGCCCTAACTTTTGTGTGGGTCAAAATTTAGCTATGGTTGAAATGAGAGTTGTTCTTGCCATGATCTTACAGCGATATTCTTTTGTTGTATCGCCAACATATGCTCATGGTCCCATGCTGTTGATGAGCCTCACACCTCAATATGGTCTACAACTTGTGTTTAGGAGGCTATCAAAATGATTATAAGTGTTTGAAAGTAATAATACTATATGTGGGGCTTATTTTAAAATCAATGGTGAGTTTATGTAATTTGCAAAGGTAATTTGTTTGTTTTTTGTCAATCAAAAAGCCATCACTACAATCTCAACCCTGAGCCTTTATTCAGATTCCAATCTTCTTCAATTATCTGTGCGAAACTGGGATACTTTTAGTATTAGGAGTGAAAAAATAGAAAGAATAAGAGAAAATTGACAGTATATTTGTGGTGGAGCTAAACAAATGAGACATTGAGATTGTCCCTAAAAACTTAAAAGAAAGTCTACACAAACTTAGCTCATACTCTCCATGAGGTTTGGATTTGTATCTACGTTTTTTTCTCCACCCACTTTTGGCGATCGTTTTTCTCCCCTTCAGTGCAGGGGAAACCACATCACGACTTCATTTGCACCTCTACTTTAGAATCAATGTCAAAGTTAATTTTAAAATTTCCATGCTAAAAATATATTGTTTAATGCCTTTTTACTATTATGATATGATATTTGCCAAAATAAAGAATCAAAACTGCCATTTGATCATATATAGATATATATTATATTTTTATTTTATGGATAATTAACTTTTTTCACACAACATGTTATCCTCTAAAAAGAAGCATATAGGAATATTTTGTATGTCTGATATCTTCCGTAAAAGAAGAATTTCATATTGAATATATTTTTAATTTCTTAAATATATTTAGAATGCTTCCAAATCATATGATAGGCAAATGTTAATCAAAGTCGAAACATCCCAGTGTTTCTCAGCTCAAAAAAAGAAAATTTATTTATAATAATATAATAAAATAAAACCTTCTAATTGCTTCTAAGAAAAGCTTTTTTTCATGGCAGCTACTGAAAGACAGTGAAAAAATTAAAATTTTAAATAAATGAAACCCTGGTGAGGGGGTGACCAGAGTTTTACCTGCGTATTCATTGATGCCAACAGAAATTTCTGTATTCTCTCTACACATAATAATATAATAATAATTTACTAGTTTATTAACGCACATAACGGTGTTATTTTTTTTACCAGTTGTCTATCTGGCTTTGGCAGTGGCGAGGTCGTTTGCCGAAGCGGGAAAGTTAGAGTGAAAAGACAAGGGAAATACAGAGAAGCTCGTGTCTCCCACCTAACTCTTCTTCCTCCTTCAAGATTCATTTGTGGTTCGCGTTCTCTTTCGTCCAATATTTAAGGGCAAAAACCCTTACGGTGGTTTCCGCCTTACATTCCCAAGCTTTTACAGTTAGGGTTTTTAGTGGTTATTGCTCCAATTGTGCCAGAACGGTAGGATTCCATACTTGTTAATTTCCTATCATAATTTATATTCTATTCTTTTCGTGACTTTGAATTTAATTATTATGTTATCACTCCTTTGTACGATTTTCATAAATTAATATCTGTTGGTGCTTGTTGACCTTTAATGTTGGATTTAGTTTTCGACGTTTGATATCTAAAGCTGCAATTTTTAATAGATACTGAGCTTTCAGCCTTCCTGTTTCCTATTATCAGGTCTCTGAATTAAGTAAAGATCTTGAAGGGATTGGAATTGGAATTGGGGACTGTGTTATAAGTGAATTAAGGACTAATGTACTGGGAGTTATGAGATTTTCTTTTGGATATAGTGGTAATCACCGTGTTCTGTTTCGTAAACAAGTTGGAGCCAAGTACTTTGGCTTGTAAGATGCCATCTATTTACTTTTCAAGACTCAGAACTGCAGTCCAAAGATCAATTGTTTGGAGAGAAGTTGGAATCCAAGACTCTGTTGAAGTTCTAATTGGACAGGGAAAGTTGTGGTTTGGCACTCCAAGATTATTTCATTCTGTAAACTACTCGTCTTGTACCGACCTGCATGAATTTCTACGTCCTGGTTTTGCCTTAGCTGCGAACTCAGAATTGGTTAACCAAAGAAGAGTCCTGTCTGTAGTTGGCACACTATCACGAACATTGTCTGTTCCATCTATATCAGGTCCTTCATTACAAAATTGTGGGTACCATATTGATTGTGCACTTACTGAACCTGCTCAATTTTTAATCCGCAGCAATCCTCAGAATAAAACAATGGCTGCTCACTTGTCCAGAGTTATAGTTGGTGACTGCTATTTGGATAGTTTAACTTCAAAGCATAGGCACCATTCACTGCCAACAAAAAATAGCAGTAATTTTTGTTTAAGCAGAGGTTTGGAGAATTGCAGAAAAGTGAGCATGAGATTGAAAAACCAACAGCAACCAGGCAGTCCTGTAATTTATGGTTATTATGCGTATCATGTTTCAAAGAGTTCTCACAGTTTTTACCCATACTCAGAGTCAGGGTCAAAAGGTTTTCATAGCGCATCGTCTACATGTTTCTCTACTGGGCCTGCACCCGATGTGCCGTTTGACACTTCCACTCATGAGGATCAGCTAACAAATTCTGCTGATTCATCTGAACAGTATGTTCTCTGATTTTTTTTTCCCATTTAATTCACCATTTTAACAAATGAAGTGCATGTGGATATCCTTCTCTGCAGTTGAATGAATGACCTAAATATTCTGATGATATTTTTGGTTGTTCACCATGTATCTCACTAGTTACAAGGATAATTGTGTAACTTATTTTTAACTGTTTGTGGTCACCAGTATTACATGCATCCATTTATGAATTATGATCTGATGACATTTAAAAAAAAATTATGATAGAATTTCCATAATAAAGTGAAAGGCATACTGAATTTTGTTACTAATAACAGTTTTTAAAATAGTAAAAATGGACATGTTTTGAACATGGGTTTTTGGTTGGTTTTATTTTGAAAAAAGAAGAAGAAGAAGAAGAAAATGCTTCCCTAATTAAAATATGAAGACCTGCTTTTTTGTTGTATCAAAGACAAACAAAAATAAAAAGTCCTGCTGAATTTTATTAGTATAATATTTTATATAAGCTTTCATTATAGTGATTTCTGTGTGGTGCTCTTAATTTTAACTTACATATACCAAAGTTGAAAAATCAATTTATTCATTTTCGATAGTCTTTTCCATCTTCCTCTATTAGCGAAGTGATTTTAATCTTCTTATACCGAAGAAACCATCCTCATAAATTTTGTTTAGTTGTTTATATTGATTTTGGATCTTGGGAAAATGTGACTATTTAAAGCAAAAAAATACAGAGGCTATATGTCGAGGTTGAAAATAATATTGCTATCTTGACATAACACAGGAAAACTACTTCAGAAAAAACTCTTAAGTTAATTTCAGGGTCATGCTACTTGCCCCATCCTGATAAAGAAGAAACTGGTGGAGAAGACGCACACTTTATATGTACAGAGGAACAAGCAATAGGGGTGGCAGATGGTGTTGGTGGCTGGGCAGAAGTTGGTGTTGATGCTGGAAAGTACTCCCGTGAACTCATGTCCCATTCAGTGAATGCTATCAAAGAGGAGCCAAAAGGTTCTATTGACCCAGCTAGGGTGCTGGAAAAAGCACACTCAAGTACAAAAGCTAAGGGTTCCTCAACGGCATGCATTATTGCACTTACTAATCAAGTATGTTTACATTTGTCTTTATGTCTTCCTCTTGTAATAGCTTTAGTCCTGTCATGCCTACCACATGGCACTTTTAACCGTGGCAAGATGCCAATAAGTTTATCATGTAGTTTTGAACTGATAGATAACCTAGAACTAGTTTGTGGTTTACAGTTCAGTCTCCCAAAAAGAAGTTTTATTTACATCTGCCTCTCAAACTCTCTATATATGCTCAGGCCTAAGAATACCTCACCTATTTATAGTTAGAACACCTCTTTAATGGACGGTGGAGATCTATCCAAGTGTATGGTGGGGATGTGGTTCTAGAACCTTCCCACTTTCTTACTCCTAAATTATCTAGATATTTACTTAGCCTTCTAAACATCTCTAGAAAGTATCTTAAGATATTTACATGGATTTCTCTAGAGTATCCTTGAGAGCCTAAGTGTTCTCTCCAAGGATCTAGAACATTCTTGAACCCTCATGATGCACAAGGTCTAGAGTCTTCTCCTAGGTTTTAGGTCCTTCTTGATGTCTCTTGATGCCCAAGTGCTAGAATCTTCTAGAACCTTCCCCAAGGTTCTAGGACCTTCTAGAGAGCTATAGATCCGTCTCCAGTGCTCTGGACAGCAAGTCCTTGGTGAAAAATTAAGCTTCATGAGATTGTAAGAAAGTCAGGGCGTAACACTTGTCTAGGTTATGAACACTTTCTGTTTGTAAATAATCAGCATTGGTTTGTCTCTTTTTAATCCTGAAAAAGATCATCATCATTATAATTATTATTTTGGAATTCTTTCTAGCAGCAGCTGAATCAATTAATTTCCTTCTGTAGGGCCTTCATGCTATTAATTTGGGGGACAGTGGGTTTATGGTAGTCCGTGATGGGTGCACTATATTCCGTTCCCCTGTGCAGCAACATGATTTCAATTTCACATTTCAACTGGAAAGTGGAAGTGATAGTGATTTACCTAGTTCTGGTCAGGTAAGCAGTAAGCTCCTTGTTTTAGACTTTATGCTTAAGAGATGGAGACTAGATTGGTTGAAAGAATTTCTTATTTGTTATTTCTTAATGGATAATGCATTATGCTTTAGTCAAATCTTTTCATAGTGTGGCCTTTATGAACGTTTGCAAGTGATATTGTTTTTTATTTATGATTACTTATATCGCTTTTGTATATTTCTTACCCTTAAACGCATATGCTGAAGAGAGGGGGTGGTGGGGGCCTGGTTAATGGGAGTATGACGATTTTCCTTTATCTTCCGCTTCCCTAATATCCCACTTTGTCCTTGTGTTTCTTTGTCTTCTCCGAGAGTTAATGACAACAATTTGGGTTAAACCCTTGATTTTGCATTCTTGTCATAGTAATATATTTTGTTATTTGATTTTATTAAATTGTAACTAAACAAAGTATAATACTCTGCTACTTACCTAATATGATTTATTAAGACTTTTGGTCTTAGTTGGCTGATCAAATTGTCAGCTTCTCCGAACAAAGGTTCATATATCAGGTCTCTCCTCTGCTGTGTAGTGGAGTGGGTTGATTGTCTGCTACATTGTTTACTTCTGCTATAACTTACCTAATTATCTGTATTGTCCTAAGTTAATGGTTGTAATTATATCCGAAGCTGTTTACCATGGTCACTAGTGATGTTTCATTACAAATTAAAACTCATTAGGTGATATTCTAGTAGAATAAACTAGTTAAGCTGGTTGGACTGTCTACTCTTTATGCTTGGTGATTAGCTTCTTGTTGAACTCTTACCTGGGTGACCTTGTTTATATTAGGTTTTCACCATTCCTGTTGCACCTGGTGATGTTATAATTGCTGGTACGGATGGACTGTTTGACAACTTGTATAATAATGAGATTACAGCGGTGGTGGTTCATGCAATAAGAGCTGGTTTAAGCCCTCAGGTGACAGCTCAGAAGATAGCAGCATTGGCACGCCAACGGGCACAGGATAAAGACCGCCAAACACCTTTCTCAACTGCTGCTCAAGATGCTGGTTTCCGTTACTATGGTGGCAAACTTGATGATACCACAGTTGTAGTTTCATATATTTCCGGCTCTGAAAATGCGTAACTCACTCTCTTGTATATACCCTTTTTGTCGAAAATGCCGATTCACATTTTGCGATTGTAAGTAAAAGATTTGATATTGGTCACATTGTGTTCAGATAGCTCCTGTGAATCAAAAATTTCTCTCCGCAATCACTATCTCTTGATTTATATATATTTTTCAACCAAAGTTATAATACCGTAATCAGAGGGTTGGAGGAAATAAATGTTGCTCCGGTAAGAACTGAAATGACAGAGAAATATGTGTAGTATTTCAATTTTTTTTTTTTTGGTTTAGGATTTGTGTACCTACGTTGAATGCGTTGATGTTAATGTTTGCTATTTCTGTTGTGTTCGTATAAAATAATCAACAATGATCTCGTACTTGCCTATTAGCCAAGTTTCTTGTGAGTTATTGTTGGATTAGACGGTGGAATCATTTGATTTTGCAATTTCAAACAAAGAAACCCAATTCACTTTTTTTTTGCTCCTTCGAAGATCGCGGTAAAATAATGGACAGTAGGTTGACATCCCGAGTCCATTGCATTGCATGATAATGTCTCACTCAACGACTCTCCACAGGATGAGAGCCGGTAATTTGATCTACAAGTCTACAACCAATGGATATAGAGGGAGCACATACACATTATTAGGAATAGAAAGCGTAAAGATACACATGTTCAATGGAGGCATTTGATCAAAATCCACTACTTTCTATATGTAATAATGCAAAGTTGCGAACTACGATGAACTTATATGAGTGGAATTTACAGTTTTTTTCCTTTTCCTATTTTTTGAATTCTGTAACTTCTGGAGCTGGACCGATATTTATTGCAACTGTTCATGAATTAATGATCCAACTACCTATGTGATATGTCCATGAGGCCCAGATGCTGAAGCCCAAAATAGGGAGTGAACTCTGAGTTTCCCAATTCCCGCTATGAGTATTGACTAGTGCCACATTTTGTTATTGCAGGCACTGGCAGAGTGAGACAACAAAACAAACGACTTTGTCTATTACTACCGACCACCCAGACGACCAAAGACTCTAGCAGTCTACGTCCTTGAGATAGTAGAAATTCCATCTAGGGCTTCAGACTTGCATTTCCTTTCGAGGAGGCATGAGACTGAAACCCTTACTTTCTTGTTGTAAAATAGAAGTTTCATTCCGCAATCCTCTCTCCGCGAGTGTGTGACAAAGCACAGAAAGAGAGCATGGCGGGTCGTCGGGAAGGGTTTTTTACTAGAGAAAAGGGCCAATCGATTCAGGGATCTCGCGTCATTGTCGCTGTAGTAATTGGTGTTCTTCTGGGATGCGTCTTCGCCTTGTTATCACCTCATGGATTCTTCAGCTCCAATCGTCCCATTCATAGTCGTCGAATCGGAATTTCGGATCTTCAGGTTTTGATCTTTGTCTTCCAGCGCTCTATTCCTTTCTGTTTGATGTAAATTGAAATTCTATTCTACTTATTGCTGATTTGCAGTTTGGTGGACTTGAGAGTTTATTTTTACTATGAGCCGTTATTTGATTGATCTAGATAGACTAGAACTAGGAGTTCAATTCAGTGCTTTTGAATGTCATATGGCATGTATTTCATTGTTAAAGGCCGTCATTGCTGGTATGCTAACTTATTACAGCAGAATATGACTACCACGCCAATCAAGTCGTAATTCATAGATAGACTTGAATTTGATATTTTCATTGCTAATCCCTTTAGTGACTCTACTTTTCTTTCCTTTTTGCCTCTGTTATGGCACGTTGATACATCATGCTATTTGTTTGAGCACTTCGTGTTTCGTGCAATGCCACCATTAGAAGCAATCAATCTTCCTTCTTTCTCTCTGATAAAATTGGTTAGCCATCTGCTTCCTTCCTGTTTTGGGCAGTTCCTAACCAAGGGCAAGATTAAAGCCAGACCTATTGCATGAGGGCCTTTAAGCCAAAATACTTTAATGTTGTCCCACCCTTTTGGCCTTCTCTCCCCTCGGGGCTCCCTCTCTTTTGGGGGGTGGGTGGATGTTATGTTTCTTTTCTTAGTTCCCATCACAATTTATTGTATCATTGTGTTTAGCATGGTTATATAGCTCTTATTTTTGCTATTCTTTGTTAGATTGGTTCGTCTGCATGTGAATCACCGGAAAGGATTAATGCTCTGAAGTCGGATATTCTATCAGTAACGGAGAAGAATTCTGAGCTCAAGAAGCAGGTTAAAAGTCTAACGGAGAAACTGCGGCTGTCTGAGCAAGGAAAGGGTCATGCACAGCAACAGTTCGTTATGCTGGGTGAGAAGCACAAGGCTGGGCCTTTTGGCACTGTCAAGGGTCTGAGAACTAATCCAACTGTCATTCCTGATGAATCTGTAAATCCGAGACTGGCAAAAATCTTGGAGGAAGTTGCTATTCAGAAAGAGCTTATAGTTGCCCTGGCAAACTCTAATGTGAAAGCCATGTTAGAGGTCTGGTTTACCAACATCAAGAAGGTTGGTATACCTAATTATTTAGTAGTAGCATTAGATGACAATATAGAAGAATTCTGCAAATCGAATGATGTTCCAGTCTATAGAAGAGATCCAGATGAAGGTATTGATTCAATCGCTAAGACAGGTGGTAACCATGCTGTCTCGGGCTTGAAATTTCGTATTCTAAGAGAATTTCTACAATTGGGTTACAGTGTTCTTCTCTCGGATGTTGATATTGTATACTTGCAGAACCCCTTTGACTATCTTTATCGGGATTCAGATGTTGAGTCTATGTCTGATGGTCACAATAATGTGACAGCTTATGGGTATAACGATGTCTTTGATGAACCTGCAATGGGATGGGCTCGATATGCTCATACAATGAGGATATGGGTTTACAACTCTGGTTTCTTCTACATAAGGCCTACTCTTCCTTCAATTGAGCTCTTGGATCGCGTTTCTGGTCGGCTTTCTCGGGAATCAAAATCATGGGACCAAGCAGTTTTTAATGAAGAGCTCTTTTTCCCTTCACGTCCTGGTAATGATGGGCTTCATGCTGCGAAAAGAACTATGGATATCTATCTCTTTATGAACAGTAAGGTTCTCTTTAAGACTGTTAGAAAAGATGCTAGACTTAAAAAGTTGAAGCCAGTGATTGTACATGTCAACTACCATCCTGATAAATTCTCGAGAATCAAGGCAGTAGTAGACTTTTATGTCAATGGAAAACAAGATGCACTGGAACATTTCCCAGATGGTTCTGATTAGTAGGGATATTAACTTTGTGGTTCTGACCCAGGAAGGACTTCGATGCTCAATTTGTCTGATACAGAGGGATGCGTTTTAGTTCTCCTCCCAGGACCAATTTATTTCATATCTGTGTCCCTAATACAGAAGACATTGTTTTAAGTTCCCTTCCAGCGTCTGGCATTATACTATTAACCTGTGTGATGTAATACCCTTGGCTGGTTAAGATAGAAGAGAGGTGAGGGGTTACAAATTGTTTATTTGTTGATTGAAGAGGTTTTCTGTACACTGTACGCTTGCTAGATTTGTATTTCTGTCATCTTTGTATTATTATTATCCTTTTTTTTTGGGCCATAATCTGTGTATTAAGTTGAAATTCGATGTTATACAGCATGGTGACTACCATCCAGGATTTTGCATCTTTAGTTCCCTCAAATCACATGGTGAGTTTCTTCTTGTTGCGTGACTGTTAATATATAACAGTAGGCAAGGCCCAAGTTTGGGGGTTTTGTTACGACATTTTTATTGGGTTGTTGGTGAATGCTTCCTAGTCTAACCAAAAATTGTTAGGCAGAGAAATGACAGCCTAACAGCAGATTCAATTAGTATCACAAAAATTCCGAGTAACGGTCGCCAAAGGAATTTAATTTTAAATTATAGTATTGCCTCAGTGCACAGTACATATCATAATCATCTCAGTGATCAGTTGGATTGATTTGTCCTTTGGAATTTTCTTCTCCTTATCCGCACTCGGTCCTAGAGATTCTCACTAGCAAATATTATGTGGCTTCAGAATTCGAAATCGCTCCCCACCAATTCGCCCCACCCTGTCCTCTAGTGCGCCCTCCTTTTCGAAAATTTCCATTCCCTCATCTTCCAAACTCTTGAAACTAACTGCACTGCACTGCACAAACCTTGATTGTCTATGCCCTTGCTTCAACTTCAACACCTCTTTATGATTTTCATCCTCAGAAATCCAATCAAAGTATTTCCCGCCAATTGTAAGTATCTTGAATTGTATTATGTCTCCATGAATTGCTGCTGCGACTACGAGTCAGTGAATTGATTTGGTCTGGTGCGTTGTTACTGTGTGGTGACTGGAATGGAGAGACTTTCTCGAAGAGAGAGCCTTCTTTTAGGTTATAATCTTCAGAATCAGAGATCGTCCACTAATCCGAGCACGCCAAACAGAAACTCAGATGTTGATTTCCACGATGTGTTCGGTGGGCCACCAAGGCGGTCATCTATTCAGGAGATGCGGTGCAGTGTGAGGGAATTGCAGGATTTGAGTGGAGTGGAAAGGGAATACGAAGAAGCTGCTCCTTCATGTGCATGGCCTCGTGTGAGTGAAAAACCAGTGTTCGGGGAAGAAAATGTAAGTTGGAGGCGATACCCAAGCAATGACTTCTTTGACGACATTTTTGGAGGCGATGAATCTCAAAGTTGTACACCGAGGAGGCATGAAAGAGACCCTTTTTCTGCCTCGCGAGTTTTGAGTCCTGCCCGTCCTCTGCCTCCCAAAGCTCAACCTTTCGGGATTTCCTCTCTCCCTGCATCATTAAGGTTTTCGCTTAATTGCCTTCCACTTCTTTTCTGACACCTTCTCATCATTATCTTCTTCTTTTTATTCAAATAATTGATATGCTTTTTTAATTATATTTTCGCATCCTTTCTAACTTCATAAATTATTATTTCTATCTTTTTTTTAAGAGAAAATTATTATTTCTATCTTAGTGCCAAAAGTTGTCATATATTATAGTTTGGTACGCATATGTTACATTTTAATTTAGTTGTTGAGTTAGCCCCACGTATAAACTTTAATAACTATACGTGTAATCCCATAAAAAAAATAAATGTGTTAAATAAAATAATCATATATATACATAATAACCACTTAATTAAATAAAATGACCATAACCATATATTTAGCTTAATAACTACATGTAATATGCATAATAACTACAAATATAATGAAACAAACATTTATGCAGATAAAGCCCTCAACTAAAATAGTGTTACATATATATCCATTAACTATACATAATATAATATGATTTTTGGCACTTAATTATACATAATATGATATGGTTTTATACAGAACTTATAATACTAGGAACATTTTCAAAAGTAAAAAATAATTATTTGTACACTTATAAATTTATACTTTATCTATATTTATATATATTGTACAATCTAAATTTGATTGTAGGTTCTTAAATTTTGAGTGGTTTCACATTGAACCCATTTTTTTTTGTATACTTATACACTAGTTGTTTAAATATTCTTTCTTAAAGCAAAAATAATTTTTTAAGTATTACGTGTAGTTTAATATAAAAAAAATTAGATAATTTGCAAGATATAAACATTAATGATATCATGGGCGTGGTGCATCTTGCTTCTCCTCCTTCTGGTTTGTTGAGTTTGCTAGTAGCTGATGATATGGGGATCGTGTTGCCCCCTGTTTCTTTTCTGTAGTTGTTTTTGTTTCTGGGCGTTTTAGCTCCGTTATTATACCAAAAAAACAAAAACAAAAAAGAAACAGAAATAATTCTGCGTTGAAGTTGTTAATTTCTTCACTGAGGTGTTGCGTTGGATGAGGTTGATTCGAAAGGTGAGAAGTTTTTGGAAGTAAGGTCCACATCAATTAATTCAAAATATTTTAGCAATTTATATATGGAAACCGAAGACATAAGCTCATCCTTGGACCACGAGGTGGAAAGTCCCCAGGCCATTAATCGCAGAGATGCGTCCTCGGAAACGAGTGGTCTTTGGAGCGTGGAATTGTATCGCTCTCTTGGGCGCGGGGCTGAGACGCGTGTGGAGCCTCCTCCAATTCCCGCCGAAGAACTTGGCCGATGACGCACATAGTGTCAAAGTCATTCACATGGTCCAGAGGACCAACAGAACGGGGCTTATGCCCATGTGGTTCCTCTTATTTTTTTACCTTCATTCTCATTTTGAGTGCCTCCTGAGCATTGCACATTAACTTGTTGTTCATCTTCAATTCAATTCCCACTGATGCTTTCTACTGATGATGACCAGCCTTCCTGCGAAATTGACAAAAGGCACGGAGCTCTCAACATTTGGTTCCCCGACTAGTACTAGTACTAGGACCCTGAATAACAACATTACGGATGGTACTTCAAATGGGTTAAGCTCTTGGGATTCTCCAGCCACTCCTTTGTCTAGATTTTCAAGTAAGGAGGGCTTCAAAAATGATATAAGACCATCTTACGGGCAAAGCCTTTTATCGCAAGATAAAGCTGACAAAGAAATCAATCTGGAGCAACACTCTTCTACTTGTGAAGTTGCGCCCGGCAATGGCCAATTTCACTTCTCAATATACAAATGGGCAAGTAAAGGGTTGCCATTGGTGAGGCCACTTAGGGCAGAGAGAAACTCAAGAACAAAAGAGAAAGTTAAAATTGAGAGATGTTCTAGCGCTAAGGAACATATGGTCAGTGAGAATACCATAGAAAATGATAGCCTTTTACCATATACTGGGTCTTTCTTGATGAAAAGCAGAAAACAGGAAGATGGGTCAACTTCTTCTATAAGCACTCAAAATAGGGTGAGTATACAAGAAACAGCTCCTGCGAAACCTCAATCAGAAACCTTGAGCAGCCTTCACAATGTTGTCAAAGATGTTCCTAGTAATGTTATGTCACGTAAATCAAGTACACATTCTGTAAGTGAGACAGGCTTATCAGGAAAAACCAAAGAAGAACCTATTTATGCAAATCGAATTCACAAGCCTCGGTTGAAACCATTACACACTCTGTTCAATGAAAGTGATGACAAACAAGGTAACCCATTTCAGCATCTAATTCCTATATTATGTAACTAATTTGCTGTCTCCTAATACTATCCTCATTTTTTTTTTTATTTCAGATTGTGATGAGATGGCTACAAGCCATAGGGGAAAGGAAAGCAAGGCGAAGAATTTGTTCGAATGGAAAGAACAAATTGCCGTGAATCCAAAGAAACGAGAAGAAACGACAGTTGCCGTGAATGGAGTGGAAGTAAGCAAAGCTACTTCCCAAGGTTCATTAAGCTTGGATGAGAATATTGGAAACGGCCGAGTTAAAGGAAAGGTCAAAGAATTTGTTCGAATTTTCAACCAAGAACCTTCAACGAAACGTGAAATTGATAACAAATCTCGAATTCAGGGTTCTGAATACAAGCACAGAGGTGTTTTAAGGACGAAGAATGAAGTAAGTACTAGTACAATGGAAAAAATATGACAATAATTTTCAGTTCTTTTAACGAGAATATTAATGCACTTAATTTCTGAAGTATTTTCCATAACAGTTTCGTTGAGTTTAAAGTATTTGGTATGTCACTGAATTTTCCCAGGTAGAAGATTATCCTGAACAGTCCAATAAGGAGAACTCTGGCATAGAGACCACCAGTAAGTCTGGTAATAATTGGTATGGGCAGGATGACATTCCAGCGTCAGGTACCGGTTAGTTCTCTATTTCCGATTTCCCATCAGTTGAGAAATTGATTTACTTAAATACTTAAAGGAGAGCACAATTGTTGAAAGCATGCTTAGAGGAATATGTCAGGACTACAAAGATTATATATGTGATCTGTGCCTAATAATAAGAAAACAGAATCATAGGACAAGCATTATGCATTAGATTCTTTTTTTTTACTGTCAGTTGAATCTGTCCTGCAAAAATATTCATTACCATATGTTTCATATCCAATATGTAAATATAATCCTATTTCACCTCTTTCCTGACTTTGAGGGGAGGGGTGGTAGTTATAATATGCATTTGACCATGATTTGGACTGGGTACTTTGATGAATAATTATGTTTTACAACAACGTATTTGTTAGCAGCAGTTCCTGATAGTTCAGATGTAGCGGTGGGAGATAAAGACAGATCCTTCCATGGGAATTTCCTGGTATGTCATTATTTCATTTAATGTATATCTGAATGAGCACCTTATATGCCAAATTATTCCTCCTTCTTTAGCAGAAAAAAAATGAGCTTTTACATACCTTGCGTTGATGAGCTCCTTAACTGGGATTTTGTACAGATAAAGGAATTAGCTCAAGGCGAGAATGAAGTCTTACAAAGCCAAAATAATCAAGAAATCCAAGTACTGTGGAACTATACATGCTATGCTCTTTCGAAGTTGTTCTAGAGCAATATTATATCTGTAATTGTTTTTGTAAACAATGTAGGTTATTGATGCTAAGATACGACAGTGGTCTAATGGGAAGGAAGGAAACATACGCTCTCTCTTATCAACATTGCAATACGTGAGCAATGATAAATATTTTCTTCTCTCCTGGATATTCTTACCCCAACTTCTTATCCAATTATATAAATAAATCCCACTCGTTCTTCTTGTTTGTTGACAAAGATAATGCATTTTGCTCTGTTCAGAATCATATTTTGAGGGTGATGCATTTGAGTTCATACTAAGTACTCCTTATTAAGATTTGGTTTGATCTTGCATACAGGTGCTTTGGCCAGAGAGCGGCTGGAAGCCTGTGCCTCTTGTTGATATTATTGAAGGGAATGCAGTCAAAAGAACGTATCAAAGAGCTTTACTCTGTCTACATCCAGATAAGTTGCAGCAGAAGGGTGCTGCTTCACATCAAAAATACATGGCAGAAAAAGTTTATGATATTTTACAGGTAACAATCCTTGTGGCAACTTATTTTCATGAAAGATCATTCTATCCCTTTCATAGATGCAGCATCTGGCATCTTTAAGGAATTGTTCTTGTACATTTCATGTCCTAAAATTATTCACTGGAGTGCTTAACTGTAAGCTCACTCTGGTTTTGTTGGTCTTAAGCTGATCCTTTTGGCTTTTATGTTTTCTATCTGAAATCTTGCGTGCCTTCGGTCTAGTTGCAGTTAGTCAGAGAATAGCATGCAGCATTTTTTGTCATATTAGGTGTCGCAGAAACATCTTAAGAAGCTGACAAGCTATCTGCACAATTTGAAACCAGTTACTCCTGAACTTGACACAAAGAACATTGGTCTTTAAAGAAATAGTCTGCAATCTGCATAGACATAGAACATGTCTTCCAAGAAGCTATTCCAATATATATATAGAAAATGACTGATTTGCCTTATTGTTACTGTGATATGTGTTTTTCATTCAATTTTTTCTTACAGAAGTCAAATTAATAAGTATTCATTTGACGTACAGGAGGCATGGACTCATTTCAACCTGCTCGGTGCAATCTAACCTCTGTCAAAGATTTATAGGAATCTGCAATTTGTCAACAGATATTCTTATTGCAAGTGCAAGTGCAAGTGATAACTCCATATAGCTTCAGCTATTTCCATTGTAATAGATTATAAATGATTGAATCCACATGCGCAATTCTCAGCGCGAGCATACCGAAAATGTTTTTCCCCCACTAACACAGTAGTCAACCTTTTCCTTGTATATTTTTGCATTTGAAACTTTTCTTAATGTTCTTTCTTGATGCATGTCATCAAACATAATTGGTAGATACAAATTACTAAACAGTAGCTTTTGCAGAACTTATTCGGAAGATGAATTTTCTCCTTCCTAATTGATAAGAAAAAAAAAAGAAGACGACAATGAAATTCAATTGCTGATGTAAAAGTATTTCAAAGATTATTAGAGCCATGTAGCATGCTGGTGAGATGATGATAAATTAACAGTATCTCTAGATGCAAACGCCTAATTTTATGTGAGGCTTTGTCAAGCAAGGTCATTCCTTCTCATATTTCACGTCATAACTGAGACATTTACTTACTAATTATTGGTTACTTCACATTTATCACTCCGGAGCTTTTTTGTGAGTCCAGGTGATGAGATCAAGCTCATGGGACAACGATACCTAGACTGCTGTCATGTGTCTGCACAACAGGATAAATTACCCACTTGGACCCTCTTTCACACAGTAAAACACAGACGCTTTACTGTCTGAATTTAATGTTGCCCAAATGGTTAGAAATGTAGTGTACGGCTCTAGTCTTTTGAGGAATACGATGGCACTTGCGTTTCAGGTGGCTGGCAAGCAAAATAGAAACTACGTAGTCTGCACTATGCAAGCAATAATAAAAAGTGGTAACCCTGTTTTTACTTCAATTTGAAATTACTTTCTATGCAATTGTTTTAGGTAGTAGTATTTATACTCGAAGAATAAATATGTGGAAGATGTACCCCCCACCATTACCCCAAGAAAAAAAAATGAAAGTAAAAACAATAATGTGTGGCAGAACTATCATGTAATATGACTGAATTATTAGCACAGTCAAATCAGAAGGATTTATTTTAAGGGGTGTTATACTACACTTTTTATATGTGATATAAGTTACATTTTTTTTTTTTACATAATTTTGGTTTTACATTGTATTAATTTGGTATAATTGACATAATTTAAATTTTACTAAATTAATATTTAGGTTATACTAAAAAAATTTAAGTAAATTTAATAAAATTTAAATTATTTATACTGTAACAAACTATATATAATTAAAATTGTGTATGTCGCATAACACTCCTCATTTTTAAAGGATAGGAATACCACGTGGTTCCTTCCTCCTAGTAAGTAGTACATAGTGATTTGACTCCATGCCATCCGATGAGCTGAATATGTGTATAATGTCACAAGACTTGTCGTTTGTTTTGCTTGTTTGGGAACCATTGTCGTTGGTTGCAGCACCACGAGGCCCTACTTTTTATCGTTTAATTTTTTTCACCTTAAACGATGCCCATGTCCCCAATCATGCAGGTCCTCAAATGGCCTGTGGCACCCCAAGGAGAGCTACTCGTCTCTTGGGACTTCTGTCAAACTCTTCTGCTTATTGTGGTCCATTTGCACTATTGTCCTATGAGTTTTGTTCTTGAATCCATGCACAATTTCAATATAAGGAATTATTCAATTGAATCTTTAGTTTAATTTATATGCATAATCTTCATCCACTTGATACTCAAACTGTCATTAATGCTGCCAGCGAATTTGGTCATTCTTCTCCTGTTTTACCTGCATATACCAGTTACCACTTCGTATTATTAATATACTTTTTTTTTTTTTTTTTTGCTGAAACCTTTTATCAAAAATAGATCACAGAATTCCTAACATTTTCCTTCTCTTTGTCAATTTGTTGTGAAACAAAGGGATAACAGTGTATATGGATGGGAAGCGTACATGTACATTTACAGCTGTATACACGAGAATCAAACTGAAACCATGGAATGCAGAAGAAACTACCAGTAGGAGGAGAGGACTGCAGAAGGTTAGCACAACACAAGATGCCCATGACTAAACAGCTTGGTTTACCAATTCATAAAAAGTTTGAGTATTCACTATAATAATCATTTTTATAACTGAATAACTAAATTGAGTTTATCTATTATTCCATGTAAATATTCTCCCAACCAGTTCACGTCATCATGACCATTCTTTACTTGATAATAAATGCAAATTGAGAAAGAAAAGTTAAATTTACTACTTTCATATAAAAGAGAAAATTGACTTATCCATACTCTTACCGTATAACATAATATTAGAAATAGACAATACACGGGGACTTAATTAGGAGTAGGTGAGTGGGTGAAGAATAATTTGTAGTTAATTGGTGTTGAAATTGTACACAAAATTTATAAATTTTATGTTTAAATATAAAATACGAAATAAAAATTAGGAGTAGGTGACTTGTGGGTCATATACACACACTTTACGTGCTCTCTCAAAGAACATATAATGAATTAAATTAAAGATTAAAAAAATTTCAGCCAGCTGTTTGTCTTTTTTTCTAATTTGTTTGCTAATTAGCCTACTGTTCGACAACATTGGATTATTTACCCATTCAGTAACCAGAGCGTGCTTTTTTTTGAAAGAAATTCTATTTAAATTTCTTTTTTGTAATTCTCCCCACTCTTTACAGTCCCGTCCCCATCTGAAAGACTGAAACGCAGTCACTTACTTCTATTATTTATTTCATTTTTCCAAAGATTGTATCATCTCTCTCTTGATTCTTGCGTTTCATTAGCACAGAAGAATGAAAAAGGAGAGTGACTGTGTGTGAGGGTTGTCGTCGCTTTCAACTTCCTAAGGGGCTTCCTCTATCGTCTTCGTCTTCTCTTTGTTCCTTCGATTCTCATTGCGTCAAAATTCAGAACGCAGAAGCGAGTGTTTGTGGTTGCAGTGCACAAGTGATTTTGAGGAGTGGTGGTTTTTATTTATTTCTCTTTGTGTTGCAGTTGCAGTGGTGGTTTCACTTTTACTGCTCTCAATTACGGAGCCGGAGGGTTTGAGGCTCAAGAAACTGATATCCTTGGGCCCTAATGGCGGCACTTTTCCTATCTGTAAGTTCCACTAGTTAATGTATTAGTGTTTTCCCTTTTATGCTCTGTGCATTTTGTATTCTTTAGCATTTACCTTTTGTTTCGTCAAAAAATTAGTTTGGAATTTGAGGTCGCACTTGCTGAATTAGTGGTAAGAATCTTCCTCTTTTGTTTCTTAATCAATATCTCTCTCTGATCCTCTAACATCTCGCTAGAAGAGTAAGTTGTTAGAAATTTATTCGGTTGGGGTTTTGAGATGGCCGTTTTTCCTGCATTTTCTCAGCGACCAAACGAAGAAAACACGTTTCTCGTTGCTTCGAGGTTTATGTTTGGAGTTCAATGACTACAATCATTGTACTCATCCGTCTGATCTGTTTTTCGGTTGGGTTAAAAGAACATACAAATCTATGTATGTATTTACATGTGCATCCGTCAATAGTTCATACTGTTCCGTGCTAGATCTGAACGGACTTCACAATATATGTGAGGCCAAATCTATTTTTTCCGTGAGTTCTTACCCTTGTTTTAGATTTTTGTATTCGAATCTGTCTGTTGACGTTTGTTAGTCTGACTACAATTTGAGAAATAAAGACACTAGAATTTACCCTATCGTGATATTGCAAGAATAGAAAAAGGATCACATTGTGGAAAAGTGAACAGTTTGAATCTTCAGTGTGTGAACCTATTGTTTCCTATTTAGTCTTTGGTACTGCTGTCACGGTGTAAAATCATTCTTTACAATGAAAAAGTGCTAGAATTCCCAGTAGACCTCATATCGCAGCTTTTCCTCTGTAAAGAAGTTGTAGAAGAAAAAGAAAAGAAAATGTCTTCACTAATTACTGAAAACTTTAGAGGTAAACTTCAGTGTTACGTTGTTTGACATGTCCGTAAGTCTATGGATCTTTGTATCGTCTTATCTAGGCTTATCTGAAAGTAGAACATGCAATAAAAGCATCTGTATTTATATTGCCTTTCTCATTTCAATTCTCAAGAGAAATTTATTCTATCAAAGAAGTTTTTGTCTTTGACGAAATGAGGAATAATTAAATCTTAGCACCCAAATTGGGATCCTGAAGAGATAATTTATTTTTTATTTGCCAACTCCAGAACTTCTTGGGGGAAAGGTGTTCCTGTTCTCTTTCCGGAAATCTTGCTATCTTATTAATTGAAGATATCAACATAAACAGCTGATGCCTTTTTCATATGATATTTTGAAACAGGTATTATATATGTTTTCCCTCTAGGGAAAGATGAAATTGAGGTCTAAGAAAGGATGGAAATCCATTGTGCCTCTTCATCTGAAAGGCAAATCAGCCACCCGCTTTTCTCTATTCCCCAAAGTCAATTCAACTAGCTATGGTCCTGGCAAAACACCAGTTTATCTGAATGTGTATGACTTGACACCCATGAATGGGTATGTTTATTGGGCTGGCCTTGGTATCTATCACTCTGGTGTGGAAGGTATGATTATAACCTTCATCTCTCTGACAAATAATCCAATACTGTGACCTGTTTTAATCCAGCTTTTGCTCAAATTCATTGAAGCTATACTAGACCTTGTTTAATCCTGTTGGAGGAATAAAATCCTTTTGTCTAAGTCTGAATTTCATGTTCCAGGGTAAACAAATAATGAAACAGCACAGGCCGGGGACATGAACTAAATTTTAGTCATTTTATAATGTCATGCGTCTTCATATCAAACTTGGTGTAAGCATAACAAGTCTCTGGAGGTCCTAAGATGTGTAAAATTGTTTCATGGCTGGAGAAGGCTACTTTTTTAAGTGTGTGATGATTGATGCTCTAAATAAATGTGAAACTGGCCTAATGGTCTTGTTCAGTGATAATACTGTTAAAAAAGATTTTGAGGAAGGCATATCGTAATTTGCCTGATAACGTGTTTGGAAGGGTTTATATAAGATTGTTCAAATCAATAAAGGTTTGGTTTATTTTTGCCTTACATAAAACATGTATTAGCAAATATATGATCGTCAACCATCCTTCACCCTCCTTTAAGCTAGTGGCGTCAGCATGTAGATTGTCTCATTGCTTTACATGATCCTTTCTTGGGATTAAACACTGATAATAACTTGAGCGCACTCGGGAGGTGGGACATTGGGAAATGCTGCTCAGAACTGAAAAAACTCCATTTTTAACTTTCATATGAAATATTTTCTTCTGTTATAAATTACGGACTTCTATTCTGCTTGTTTATTAGTGCCCTAAACTTGTTGTGCAACAAACCTGAACTCGTGTAAAAATGAAAAAGAGATACTTTTCGTTCTTCCACACATTCAACTGGATACAGGCCACAAAATGGGGACTCTATTTGCACTTGAGTGTTGTTTCTCTAATTGCGGTGCAAGTTACTGCTCAGATACATCTTGGTTTCTGTCTAAATATTACTAAGTTTTGAATGGAGACTTCCATTTCTGATGAGCCTTACCTGCATGGTACAGTTCATGGTGTAGAATATGCATTTGGAGCCCATGACTATCCAACAAGTGGTGTTTTTGAGGTTGAACCTCGGCAATGCCCAGGCTTCAAATTCAGGAAGTCAATATTCATCGGAACCACTTGTTTGGATCCTGTTCAGGTTAGGGACTTCATGGAACACCAATCAGCAAGCTACAATGGCGACACCTATCACTTAATTGTTAAGAATTGCAATCACTTCTGCAAGGACATCTCTTACAAGCTGACAGGGAAATCAATTCCAACATGGGTAAACCGACTGGCCAGACTAGGTATTTCATCCACTTCCACTACTTGGTAGATTGAAATGGTAGTTGACTTTTCGGATTACCAGTAGAAAGTTTCCTCTGGAGTTTTTTTTAAGAATACTGGACCAGAATCAATTCCTTTCACATAGAAATCGCGTAACTTTTCTAATTTGTATATGCCTTCAGAAGTCTATCTTCAGGTTGCTTCCATTCTCCCATAAACTTGCTACCTAAATGTTGTTAGTTAGATTAAATTATAAACAAGGGTTCACCAAAAAAAAAAAAAATTAAAAAACAAGGGTTGAGTATGAGACTCCTGTTCAATTACCGTAAGCATGATTGTAGTTATTGATCCCGAAGAGAATAAAATTATTGTCAGTTAATTGCATCATCCACTTTGTAATTTCTTTATGTAATTTAAGTAGTATTAATTCTCCCGAGGAGGAAAACTTGTATTTATATATAGCTTCTAGGGTGGCATATGCATGTAATTTAGTCTAGACCTGTCCATCTTTGATTCGATGGCTATTATGAGCTCCTCCCATAAAAGACAAATTCCCTTATATCATCTTGGTTAACTTTTGTGATAGGCTCCGTTTGCAACTGCATTCTTCCTGAAGCACTTAGAATATCCGCTGTGAGGCATGATCCTAGTTACCAGCCACATGATAGTGAAAAGAGAAAGCTGCGAAGTGCCTTCAATTGCCTGTCCTCAATCTCAATGCGGCAAAAGCACTTGTCGACTTCTTCACTGTTTCTACAGTCTCCTTTAAGAGGCTGCTTATCATCATGGGAATTGAGGAAGTCGATTAATCGTTCCTTGAAAGAAAGGTGACGAACTGTTTGGAAAGGTAGGAAATGCGGGAATGTTTGATTGGAGTCATTGGACCTATCTACTGGCCTGTCCTATGAATGTAAGTATTTTTTCCTTTACTGTTTGAAACCCGCATCACTAAAAATTAATTTTCTTCAGTTATTTTTTCTCTTTAAATTTCTCCCTTTTTAATGACTGTCCTATAATGTCATTGTTATGGCTCCGTCATCGGTATTTGCTTTTTATGACGTACATCTGCATCCATTAAAGAACTTAACCATGCCGCTATACAACGCTCTTTTCATGTTTCAGTGTTTGTGATTACTGTAATAATCTGGTCTATTATGTGATGCAACAAATTCGGACAATTCTACCTGGGCTGCAGATACATTAAATTTTTTAAAATTTTTTCGAAAGTCAAGATTTGGTTTGAAATATGTCTTGAACTTAAGGTGAAAGTGGAAGTTTGGTTATTTAAAATAGGCCTTGGATATTAAAAAAAAATATTAAGATTAATGCTTTTATTGCGAACTGCGTTACATCAAATATTTATTAAATATCTTTTTAAATGGAAACATGGTAGGATAGCGGTGGGAAATCCGGAATCAGACAAATGGATATATAATACTGGTGGTATATGAAGTTCTTTAGCCCATTTAAAATTCGGGTTATAGTCTAAATCGAGGCCCATATAAAACACGGCCCTTTTCAGTTCAGCCCAATTTGAGCTTAACCCATATATATACAAGGCCAGACTGGGACTCCAAAAATTAGCCTAATTGAATTCGGACTTTTTTCAGCCCAGTCCAAATTGACACTGCTATCCCCGGCCCAATGAAACATTGTCACTATAACCATATACAGATTTCGCGCTTACCCAGATGAAATTCACTTCTAGGTTACAACCTAAACTTCCTCTCAGCAAGCAATCTATTAAATAATCAGAATCAGCAATGATATTTCAAGTCACCCTATATTAGCGAGGATTCTTCCGAACCTCTACAAATTGCCAAAATATAGAAACAGAAGGCCTCCACTCTGAAAAACGCACTTGAGCTCCAGAGGCAGGCGTTTGAAATCAGATACATACATTTCAAATAAGAATAGTTGTTCTGCACAGGATTTTCTATATTTTCTTAATTTCTTTTTTTCTTTCCTAATAAATGATCGAACAATACAATGAATATACAGACCACGAATCCGAATTAGCATTGGCAAAACAAACCTGCAGGAACACGAAAGAGAAGATTCAGAAGGTTTACATGGCCTTTCTCAAATGAGTTCAGGTCATTTATCACAAATTAAGTGAGAACAAACAATAACCCATGTAACTCTTCGATTGTGTGCTTCAACAAAAAGTTCACCAGCAATCAAAACACATTAAAAGGCCATATTATATACAAGAAAGTTACACAAGTGCCATTCGGATGTTTAGGTGAATGTATTAAGAGTTATAAACACCCCTCGAATAAGCTAAGAAACTTGACTGGAACCACATATCATTTGAGAGCGAGGCCATGAAATTATCAATCGTCTTTCTGATGCAAAACACTAGGCAGGCTATTATTACCATTGAGAGCAGCATGATATATTCGCTTTTCAGCTAGCCCAACATCTGAAAGTATCAAATTACCCTGCAAGTAACGCACGTAATAAACAACATCAAGCTAGTATCAACAGTAATTCACGCAATAACACTAAATCAAAGTTACTCCCCTCTGCGCTATAAGGAGCATTTGCCTCCAAAGGGTAGTAATTAAATAACATGGAGGCAGGTACAGGCTATGCTTGATGATACTAGGAGAAAATAACAGGAACGGAATTGGAGAGAAGAATGCAGAGTAAGACGAATGAATATTTCAAATTTCACCTACTGGCACTTGATAGTATGGAAAAGATTGAAAAGAGGCCTTGATTGACAAGAGTTTAAATTAAGAGGAAGAAGACTAAATATTATCCTAACTACCATAGTACTATTTAATCCTTATATAAAACAGCAGGAAATAACAAATACATTAAATCACTTATTATAGCTCAACAATATATTTTCACTCCCATTGGGCAAAATACATTTTAATGACAGAATGCAATAGTACTCATTTTGTTTTCTAATTCCTCCCTCTTTCCTCTACTTTCAAGCAAGTATATTCACTCCTCATTTCATTCACTCAAATTCTACTCCTAAAAGCATAGGCGGCATTCTACACTTTCTCACGTATATTCACTGAAAAACCAGAAGTATATGCACGTCATGCGGGAACCTAGCATCAGATATGACATTATTAGCATTATAATATTTCATCTTATGCATTAATTATTACAAAAGGGTGCTACATACCTCACTAGCCATCAACCTTCTAACATTATTTGCATAAAGTTTTGGATCATCCTTCTCTTGCTGTGAGGGGTAATAGACAGGTAACCGTGTCACCTCCATATAATTTACAAACTGACAGAAGAGAAGAATCACATGGCGCACCTGCAAACATGAATGGAAGTTTAAAAACATAATGTCTGATAAGGAAGAGGACAATCTCCACAAACTTCATTAGCAACAGGACTCAAATAAAGAAATTGTTAGCTAAATATTGGAAATGTGTGGAAAAAATTAAAAAAAACAAGTTGATAACCAGCAAGGAAATTTGTTTCTCCTATACGATTAGTGCTGCATGCTTTGAAGCACAAACACAATTCTCCTGTACCCTGAATAAATCTACAAGCTTTGTAAGCAAGTAGAAAGAAAATGACCTTTTAAACTGACACTACATCTGCACCATTGACTAAAAATTCCACTTCCCACATGAAGTCAAGTGAATGTATAGAACTTACATCTATAATAAGCCAACCACTGGCTCCCTTTCGATTTTCAAACCCAACATCCAACTTCAATTCAGGACAGGGTTTAAGTGATACCAGAAAAAGTAACAAACTTGGTAACTTTTTCAGAGTACAATTCTAGGTTCAAAACGTGATATTCTAACCAAAAGAAAGAATCTTAGATGTTGAGAACTTAATCGGATTTCAGAGAAAACCATGATAGTTTATAAGCACTTACCCCAGATATGGAATCCCAGGCAGGACTAAATCTCTTGTAATGGTATCGTAGAATTACAGGAAGCACTTGCACATTTGCCAAAAAGGCACCAGTCTTGAATGGAAGGAGATAGTCCCCATTTGTGGTTGTACCTTCTGTAGAATACCCAATATCATTAAATGAAAACAATTATCAAAGCAACAATATGCATCACAAATAGAGATGATCCAGGCCATCACATTCATAGAAAAATTACAAACAAACAAACTCATTGATGGATAAAAGGAAAGTATTCAATGAGCAGAGAGACAAATTTTTATTACAGTATGGAAAATAGTGGATTGAAGATTAAGTCACTAAAAAATGAACTTAACAAATGAATATTTAAGTTGAAAAGAGATCAAGAACTGTAAAATATGGAAAGTAGTGGAAATTCACTTTCAAAAGAAATTTGACTCAATACCATAAACTTCTTCTCATGGACAAGAAAAAAGGCACAGAATTTATTAAATACATAGTAAAAACTAGAAAAAGATTCATCAGTTCAATTGTACAGAAAATACAAGAAATTGGTGCATCAAAGAAGAAGCAACATGTCACATTATATGAGATCTGCTCCCATGTATTTTTGAAGGCTAAACCTCTACTAAATAAGAATAGCAATGCAGGTCACATAGGTATATTTTACAGATAAAATGGGAACTCAACCCAAATTTCTTTACAAAAAAGAGCAATACCTGCCTTACTGCAGAGAGAAGGGACCTCTAGAGCATTGAAGAATTTAGTCATATAAAGAAACTGACATAATTATCTCTTGCTCTAAGAACTTCTATTCTCAGGAAGCTAAACGTGACCATAGTAACTCAAAAATGTATAAATCAATAGCCTCATGGCAAATCCATTCTCTAATATCATGAATATGACACTATATATCAGAATATAATAGCTGCATTGTCCTTCCTTATTCATGAAGCGGCCTTGATGGATATGCAAAATGAAAAAAGTAACTCAAGCATAAGTGACATAGATAACACATTATAACCACTACAAAATCTAAAGGATAATAACCTGGAAATAGCATCATTAGAGGAGCAGATTTATTCTGATGAGCTTCTCGAATTCTTTCCGTGACAACAGCTACAAGTAAAAAAGTTATCAGTTTAGTACTACAAGAGATCTTACAGACCCAATAGTATCAGATTAAAGATCTGACAAAAATCAAATCTAGCCACGTGATGCAATGCCCAGAAACTCCAAGAACATTCAAATTTCAACTAATACTAAGTTTAACATCTGGGTCACCTCTAGACACAACAAATAGCTGGATGATATCCAGAAGCCAAAAGATTTATTAGATACTACTGCAACCGATCAACTAAAATACATAATAGAAAATACCTATCAGGATATAACACTAAAGACAGTAGAGAAAACAATTTTACTGCATTTCAGTTTTTAAAGGATGCACAGATTATTCTTCCAATTCTTCCCAAAACAAACATCAAGTTTAACAATTTTATTTTCATCATCTGATCACTAGTACTCATATCTTGGCTCAATTCAAAAATAACTTAGGTTAATGCTTGAGAAGCAAAGGTAAGGATTATCATTGCTTCTCCACGAGAATTAAATGTTTGAGGGATAGATGATACTGATAGAAAAAATGCGAGTTTACAGCATAGTTCCCTTTTCCATCCTCTGGCCAATCCCAATTTTTTCCCCCTAAAATATTCACCAAAATTGCTTACAGACCCTATACATATTTAAATCTGATGATTAAGGGGCTCACCCTTCAGGTGGGTGTAATTTAGGATCAGAGGAAGGCATTCTTACATCTATAGAACTGTTTTACTTACAGAAATATACATATATTCCCATTTCTACATCAATAAATTCCAGAATATACCTTTTGCATTTAACTATTTCCATTCAAAAAAAAATCCAAAACACTCCCACAAAATTAAAGAATATTCAACACACATTGTTTTCTTAAACAATTTATTTATCAACTCAAGATGTCAAAGACCCCACACAGCTAGTATGTCATTAAAAGATAAAGAGGAGAACAACACACAGAAAGAACTGTGGGGAAGAAGAAGGGGGATTCACTTTATTTAAATTGTGCATATTTTCAGAATTAAACAAAGTGCACACACCAATAATTTATGCACCTGAAACACCCTTGAAGTCAGATGACTTTGATTCCCGCTGAACATAGACACAACCAAGGCACTTGCTGTCACAAACATGCCATTAAGATATGTAAGCCCTAGGTTTTAAATATCCTACTGATATAGAAAACATAATAAACATTAATTCAGATATTAAATGTAGCATTCTCCCCTTTTTTAATAAAAGAAGAAATAATTTTAATGGAGGGAAAGAAGGGTAGCATTCTCTTTCATAAACTATATGTTCATCATCACTCATAAAAAATTCTAGTTTTACATTGAGGGAGAGAGGGAGCGAGGCACCCAAGATTTGAAGAGCAGGAAGGGAGTAATAAGACATAAGTTTGCCAGAATCCAAATTCTATAGAGTCAAACCAGAAGAAACCAACAAAGAGCCAACCGACCTGATGAGACCAACTAGAGGAAGTTTAGCCACTGATCTCTTCAGCAATGAAATCCAAGATTAAAATCAAACGTTTGAAACAAATGTGTCAGTAGCAAATCTGAAGGCCAATAATTTTATTAAAAAAAAAAAAAAAAATCTAAAGCCCAATAAAGCATAATACACGCAAGACAACTCAAAAAATATGAAATGTCACAATATCACAAACCTTAGCAACAAAACTTGGGAAGGAGGAAGACATGTGATACAAAATATCCAAGTATGACACGTGATTAGATATTATCACACCAGGTCTTCCCACCTCTTCAGATTGACTTTTGTTGACCTTCTCACATTGAAAGAGAAAATAAGTAGAATGAAAAAAGTATATCAAGAATGAAAAATTTGCTAGTAAAAAGTAAAGAAATAACATAATTGGAAGCTGAATTATCAATCTAATAGCTGCTAAAACACATTCCTTTTGTCCCTCAAGGAGGAAGGAAGAAAATGGGGGCGCTGCTTGTCAGTAAGTGATTAGCAGCAAAGTCTGTCACATTTTTTAAGCGCTCTGATGGAGGCTGGAAATAGCTAAAATCCATGCAGGTAAAATTCCAAAACCAATTCAAGGACCTCGATATCTGAAATAGGTTACTAAAAGCAAAATAAGCAAAACAGGGCAGTATATTACTGACAGCTCTCATGGCAACACCCACTTTAAGAACAAAGTAGAGCAGGTGCATCTGTTATGGGAGTTCTTATTGCAAACTATTATTTTTTACTTTCTAATTTTTCTGATTCCATTACTAGTTTACTTAATCCATTTCACAGCTTGATGCCATAAGAGATATAGAGAACCATGTTAGCATCTATTATACATGTAAAACCATTCCTGGATGGTATAGGGAACTCAGTGCACCTAGTCCCTGATTAATCTGATTCCAGTAACTATTTTCCTTAGTCCATTAAATATGTCGATGCCATATTCTCATTTTCTTAGTCATTTCTTTTATAATTAACAACTTCTATTTTTTTTGACGTCCAACTATCTAGTGGCCAGTGGGTGTCGGTGCCATTGGCCTCAACACCACTGTACTGTTCCGAATCCGAGATGCATCATTCATTAGGATTAGGTTAAAATTATCCTCTTGGACGGATTTAGGTTCGGCACATCAACCAAATCGTTTTAATTAACCTCAATTACATAAACTAAGTTAACTAGTTATCCTCTGGGAGCAGGAAATGTTGTGACAGCAAGTAATAAGCAAATGCCTCATCCATTTAACAAGAAAAACAAAAATCCCTCATGCCATTAGAAAAAGCATGCTTACAGCAATTGTGAAGAAGAAACATAATTTAAAGGAAGTACCTCAGTGTTAGACTTATCATCAGCGTCCGGAATCCGATAATTCTCGGTGATCCAATAAAACCCTAGAACAAAAAGCATGAGCCTGGAGAGAGCTCTCCCACACTGAACAATCACAGCCCTCCTCCAGCCACCCAAGTGAGCGTAATCTTCCTGTTCGTCCTCCCGATTAGGAACGGAGAATAGCGTACAAATCCGACAAATCAAGTAATAGATGAGCAAGATGATCATTGCCGCAACAACCCTAATTGGCAGCAGTGTGACCAATGCCAAAGCGAGCAAGACTTTCTCCTTGGTCGGCAACTCTCCGCGTCCCATAGTTCCATAAACATCGCGTCTAACATACGCCGCGTATTTCTTCTCAAGGTCTTGGAGGTTTTCGGCGGAGACAGGAGCCATGGACTCGGACTTGAGAAGAGGACGGTCATCCTTGTTGGAGACATCATCGTCGGCTACTGTGGTATTAGATTGGGGTGCTTTCGAATTCATGTCCTTGAGTTCAGACTCGGACTCCATACTTTGAACGATAATTTATGAGAGCAAGTGTTTCATATTGGATACCGGGGGTGTTTGGCGAAAAGGAAAATCAATTTTGTTTAGGAGCAGGGGGAGACGATAAACAAGGGTGCTTATGCAGATCTGGAGAAAAACCATGGGGCTCGTCTCGCGAATGCTTCACCTCACTATTATCTTTTTATTGCCCGAATAATCCAATTGGTGATTCATTCGCTGGCTTTTGGGTTTTTTAATTTTTATGAGAGGAAGAGAAAGGTGGCAATTCTTTTTTTGTGTTTGAGGAATGGAAACTGGGGGAGAGACAAATATAAGATAAAAAATAAGAGCGATAATAAAAAATAAAAAATTTGTTTAGCTATCAAGCGAAAATAAGAGGGATGGAAAAGTGAGAGAAAAAAAAGGGTGTGGGTTCCATTTAAAAATAAAATTTCTAAATATAGAGAGAAAATTAAGAAAATGGCCTGATCGATAAATGACATATTGAGTCATTAATTAAAAAAAGTTACCAACACTTATTATTAAAGATATTTTTGTCATTGTAAATTAAAAAAAAATTCCACATTTTTTATCCAATTAAAAAGAGAAAATAAATTTTTTTCTTTTTATTTTCTATTCATTTAAACATAATGACCCTCACTCTTCTCTTCTCTCCATTTTCTTTCCCTCTATTTTCTCTCGCGAACCAAACAAAGTGTTAAGGTGACGATCTATCGTTTCAGCAGCCGTTAGATAATTAGAACATTTTTTTTGTTCTTGGAAGATTGGTAGTAGACTTGAAATTGTTAGAAAATTAAAGACAATAATAACCAAAATTGATGATGAAGTCTATGTAAACACGTTACTAAGTAGACAATTTGATGACATGGACTCTTTCAGTGCGTTAAATTCTTTAGAAGCAACACGTTAAATACATTTATGATTTTAACTGATTTATAGAAAAATATGTCAAAATCTATAATTTTATAATTAGAATAAGCGAGGCAAAGGAACACCAGATCTAGGAATCTGTCTACAGGAGAGGGCAGCAACTAGCAGGAGGCAAGGCCAAATCATGAAAGCTAATGAGCCCAAGAAAATAAATCAGAACCTTTATCTATGAATAAAAAATAAATAAATGAGGAGCTTCATCGGATTAAGTGCTTTAATAATGTAATTTTGGATCTTATTTATACAAATGCAATAATTTTGAAATTAGTTCCTTAGTTACATTAGTTTTAATTTTTTTATCATTTTTTTTTTTTGAACAAATAAGAGAGAAGAAATTTGGCACTGTTAAGTGTCGCAACACAGCCAACCAAGTTCAAGTTGCGGCACTCAACACTCACCCACGTTCAAATTGCAGCACTCAACAAAATGTGAAATTGAGAGATCAAATGTTGAAATTGAGGCACTAAACAGGAGTAAGGGCAAAATTGCGGCACTCCACAAGGGGCATATTGTGGCACTCCACTTTGCCTGAGAAGACGCAAACCAAAGCTTTTGGACTGCGTTTCTTGAGCCATTCCCATTGAAACCCCGAGTCCAAGGGAGCTATCCATGGGGGAACTCATAGTAGAATTGTGCCTTGGATAACGAGGAAGCAACCCATAATAGGCTTGTTGAGAGTGAGTTCATAAGGTTCAGAGAAGCTTCTTTCGTGCTTTGGAAGGTTTATCCTCCAATTCCTAGAAACTTGGCGACGTCGTATTGTTGTTGTCACTGTAATTTACGAATCTATAAATTAATCTCTTGAATCTAGAATTCTCCCGTGGATTGCCCTCATTGCCACTAGAATCAATAGCTTCTGTGAAATTTGCGAGAAATGAACTTGGGACAGAGCGAAACTAAAGTAACCCATAATTGGGTTGTTGATGTTGATAATTCTGATGGGAATTTGAATCCATAAATGCTCCTCGGCTTCACTCTGCTATTTGCTATTAGACTTTGATGTGTCGAAATCGACACTTCTCTTGCATTTTGCAGAACTCCCTTATGTGTGGCTACTTGGCAATTTGGACCCTTTGTTGTGTCAAATTTGGCAACATGCAACACCAAGGAACAAAATTTCGTTTCGATGTACTGTTTTGGTCACTTAAAAAATGGAAATGTTTCAAAATTTTTGTGAAAACGGAAGATTTTTTAAGAAACGTTTTAAATAATTTTAAGCAATATATTTTTTTTTAATTTTAAAAGATTCTAACATAATATTATTGGTAGAAATATATAAAATTAGAGAGTATAGTATTAAATAATTACATCTTTAAATAAATAACATTAATATAATCAATGTCTATAAATTTTAACAACATTTAGCATACATAAAACTTAATACAAAATAAATATAATATTCTAAGTCTCAAATTACATAATACATATTATACTCTAAGTTTCAAATATTTTTAAGTAATAATTTTTTTTATTTTAAAAAAAGTTAATATAACAATGATGATAAAATTATATAGAATTAGATAATGTAATGTTAAATAACTATTTTGTTCTCAAAACATAGTTGTTTTGGCTGCCAAAAATGACTATCTCTCTTCCTCAGTCTTACTCTCTCACCGTTCATTTCTTATACGTCTTCCTAGGACTTTATTTAACTCTCTGTAGAAGAATTAAAGTAAGAGAACAATTTACGCCTTGCTCCCTTTCACTCTGTTTCTAGAATAGCAGCAGCAATGGTAGAAGACATGTGTTTCTTCAACAAGGTGCTTCTAATTCCCCTATCTGGTCCTTAATAATAAATCAACTGTACTTTTTCTGTGAGAAATGATGCTCTTCTTTGTTTCCTTCACCTTTTCCATAAATATTTTAACTTTGACATTTCAAGTTACGAGTATAGACTAATTTCAGGCATTTCAAGGATAATAGCGGGTTTCCTTTTCAAGTTTAACTTTGAAAGGAAGTTCATTTTCAAATCTAGTGCTTCCTTTTTTTTTTTTTTCTTTGCATAGACTAGGGGGAAAAACACGATAGAGTGGGTTTAAAGAAGAATGCTTTGGGTTTCTCTGCATGTTTGGATCTAGGTTATATTCTGAATTTGGGGATTATTCTTGTTCATTCTCATCCTAGATAAATGTTACTTGTTAAATGTATCTATTCTTTCGGAGGCTCCCTCCCTCTGGCCTTTATCCCTTGATTCTTGATTCGTTCCGAAAATGGAGCGAAGTTTATTCATTTTCTCGAAATGCACAAAATCTATTCTATTTCGATGAAAATAGTTGATTTTTGGAATTGAAACCATGTTTCGTGTCGTTAACAGACAAAACCAAAAAATTTTATGCATTTTGTCCGAAACGACACGAAATTTTGTTCCTTATGCGACACTTGATGTGCAAATTGCAAAACTCTTAATGTGTTGAAAGTTGGCTTGCGAAATTGGCTTGTGTCTCAATTTCGTCTATAATGAAGTGTTGCAAATTGGCCTTTTGAGTCCTTATGTGGAGTGCCGCAATTTGGCTTGCGAAACTGGCTTGTGTTGCAATTTCATCTATAATGAAGTGCTGCAAATTAATTTTTTGAGTGTTATGTGGAGTGCAACAATTTCGCCTTACATCATATATGGAGTGCCGCAATATGAACTTGGTTGGTTGTGTTGGGTGTCGCAATCTCCCTAATTGTGACACTCAACGATGCCAAATTTCTTCCCTCTCTTTGTTGTTCATAAGAAAAAAATTATAAAAAAATCAAAATTACCATAACCAAGAAAATAGTTTCAAAACTATTGCATTTGTGTAAATAAGATATAAAATTGCATTATTAAAGTAGTTGATCCGAGCTTCATCTGCTACTTCTTCCACTACATGGAAAACATCTCTTTCATCGCAATTAAGAATTTATCCAAACAGGAAAGATACAATCCAGCTGATACTAGCACGCATGAAACTGAAAGCTAGTTACAGAAACCATGCCTGCCGTGCTTTCCACAAACTCATGCTCATGTAAATTTTTTCTATAGGGTTAGGCACTTAGGCCCAGTGTACACACATAAAGAGTTTTCTTTTCTCTTGACAAGGTAACTGTCGTAACAAATGTTTGGATCCATGGGCCCAAATTTCTGTTTTCAAATATTGTGGATAAGAAAGGCCCGGCCCATATTATTCAGTGGCTTTTTCTTTTCTAGGTAGACCTGGTCCTGATCACCTAGCCGTTGGCCACCCACTCCACCATTACCCCCTTTTGGTGAGAGACTTTGGATTCTTTTTGTTAACGGTAAGGAACTCTCCAACAAGCCATATACCACACGACACCCATTCTTAATATCACCAAACGAATGCGACCCTTCGCCTAAGCTTCCCCTTCTTCTCTTTCCAACTGGCAACTGCTATATCCCGCTTTCAACTCGCAAACCGGTAAATGATCACTGCCACGCCAGCACAAATACCGGCATCAACCGGTATTTTATCCATTGCATCGTTTTTCCTCTTCTAAAAATAAACCTGGTCCTGGATTATATTTATATGAATATGTTTGACCCTCCAAGCCCAGGTCTCTAGGCTCTTCTCTCCCCCCTAGTCCACTGTAATACTGTATACTCCGTTAGCTTATATTCTATCAGCTCCCAAGACCAAGAGCCTCATTTTGTGCCCTAACATCATCTCCTTGTCCGTCATCATTGTAGATCAGAACCTTTTCCGTAAAAGGAGCAACAAATTCGCTTCGCTGGTGACCAAGAAATTAATAGCTTTGGCCTCATTGTTTCAGAGCCTAAAAATCAAACGCTAAAAAGCTCGCATTCAGAGAAATTCCAAAAACATATATACCAATGCCTGTTGTGACCAAGCTCAAGCCTTGTTCTAGACCGGTGTCTGAACCGCGAGCGATTCTAGGACCGGCTGGAAACAGAGTGGGGGTTTCTCAAGAGCCGAAACGTAAGAAAGAGGTCCCCAAGAAACCACAGTGTCAAACAAACAAGGTATCAGAAATTCCTGCGTCTATTGTCCAAATGAATGTGTCGGTCGACAGCTCATACTCCTCGGATTCTTCTTCCACCAATTCTTCAGCCAAAACGGTCAATTCTAGAAGGACCATAAAGCGTAATGGGTTGAAGCCCATCAAGGTTGTGCCCGATGTAGCGGCATTGTCTCCCAAGGTCTTGGCTCCTGCTAAGAGGTGTGATTGGATCACTCCAAATTCTGGTGAGTGTCTTCAGCTTTCTTTTTTTGTCCTGGTTTACTTAGTCTGAGTTCAGATTATCTACAAATTAATGGGAAAGTAAAGACAGCACGTTGGTTTGTTTTCGGAGAAAATTATTGTTTGGTTCTGGGTATTTGATTTTAATTATGAAAGAATTTTAATGTAGTTATTATCACATAAAATATAAAAAATATTTATTAATATTATATCATTATTTTTTATTTTTAAATATAATTATATATATAAACAAAATAACATAAAAAAATAATCACATAATACTATTTATTTAGAATCAAATAGTTATATTTTTTTATATTTTAAAATAACTTCTTCTCACACGTTTTTTCTTTTTTGGTGTTCACAAAATTAGTTCATTAACTTAAATGTTATATTTTAGAAACAAAATTATATATTTATAATATTTTTAATTTAATTACTTAAATATTATAATTTTTAAAAAATTAAAAATTAACAAAAATAAAAACAAAAACAAAATATAGACTATTGGATGGGGCAACTGTCATGTGGCGTGTCCCACCAAACACGTCACTAGCTGACGTGTCCGGTCTTCATAATGCTTCCTTTTGTTGTTTATTTCTGCAACGTCCAAAAGCTGAAGGTGGTGCTTGGTTTTGTTTCTTCTTTCATTGGGTGGGTAGTGGGAAGGTCGGACTCAGTAGTAGCTAGGTGGCGCGTTTAGTGGGACACATTGCATGGCAGTTGGCACGTCCAATAGTTCTCACATCTTTAAATTTTTTTTAAAAAAAATTATAATATTTAGGTAATTAAATTATAAAGTATTATAGATGTGTAATTTTATTTTTAAAATGTAATATCTAGGTCAATTAGCCCAGAAAATCACTTTTTAGAATTCTTCTTTTTCTTTTAAAGTTTGGTGTAAAGAAATTTCCATGGTCAATTGCTACAATCCTTTTAAGAAGGGAAAGTAATTTTCACTAGAAAATTATAAGAGAGTGTATTATTTTCTATTAAAATGTTTCTAAAAATATTTTCTGAGAAATTTCCGTATCTGGACTTTTTTCCTAATTCGTTGTTTTTAACTGAAAATATTTTTCACAATTATGTTATTTTCCCCAAAACAAATTGATCCTTGTAGGTGTTAACAGATCGAATTTCTTTCAAGTGAACAAAAAGGGGATGAAATACAGCAAATTAACATTTCCTATATTTTTTTTAATTTCTTATTTATTTTGTACTGTAGAAGTTGTCTTTTGGCCTTAGTTAAATACATAGTTCATCATATTCATATGTAGGATCTTCAAATTAAATTATTAAGTTTTGAGCAGCAAGGCAGCAGAGATTTTAAATGGTGGCTCCGACTTGAAAACTGCCATGGCAATCTATTTTTGTATAGAAATTAAGCCATATTATCATCTTGTTTCTGCAAGTTTTCTTTTCAGCTTTCTTCCTTTTCACTGATGCTTTTATATCAAGTGAAAAAGACACTCAAGTCGTTAATGAAACTAGAAAAAGAGTAAATATGGTACATTATTTTCGTAAGTGACCGCATTTCATATACTTTCTAAATGGAAAATTCCTTGAGACAGAATGCACCCGCGTTTGATCAGGATGATACGAGACAAACTTCCTTTGAAAATGATCTTCATTGAAAAGCCTATATATATATATATAAATAAGTATTACAGAGGACTATGACTTGCAATGTTCCTATGTAATAAAACATTTCTAAGAACAGGATTAGGAGTTATATAAGCAGCATGATTTATTTGAGTCAGGTACTAAAGTAATGGTTGCATTTTGATCATAAATGGCTGGGACGACTCTCTGACAAGACTTTTATTGGAAAATCTAGGATAGTATGAATAAGCTATGCCCAAGGCCAAGGCTCACTATTTAACAAAGAACAGTTGCACCATTTCTAGTTGAGATTTAAACCACAAATGAATCCACTTCAATTTCACCCATTGATTTTGGTTATGTCTTCTTATGAGGTATTGCTGTTTCTTTTGAAGAAAATTTCATTTTACTGGTCATTGGTTCATTGGTGTCTTGCTTTTTTTAGTTACTCAAACTTGTCAGATTTTGAACCGTTATCCACATTGCTAGGTGGTTTTCTTTTTTTATGTCTCCTAATATGGAGTCCATTTCCGACTTTGATCTTCAGCAAAGAATACTGGCACTTGGGTCAAGCCACAGCATGCTTATTACCCCACTGATATGGTTGCCTTATCAGAATAATATATTTCTTTCTTAACAGATCCCCTTTATACTGCATTCCATGATGAAGAGTGGGGAGTTCCAGTGAAAGATGACAGGAAGCTATTTGAGCTGCTGGTCTTTTCTCAAGCATTAGCAGAACATAGTTGGCCAGCT
This sequence comes from Cercis canadensis, assembly GCA_003255065.1. Taxonomy (NCBI): domain Eukaryota; kingdom Viridiplantae; phylum Streptophyta; class Magnoliopsida; order Fabales; family Fabaceae; genus Cercis; species Cercis canadensis. Next base: position 883,188 of record QAOA01007183.1, on the reverse strand, counting down.
ATCCTTAACCAGACGGACATATTCAGGTATGCCTATCTGTACTTAATTACATAAGACATCCACTCACTTGTTATCTGATCTTTTTTGTTTGATATCTTTCATAGGAAACATTTTGAAAATTTTGATCCATCATCAATTGCACAGTTTACCGAGAAGAAGTTGCTAATGTTGAAAGTAAATGGCACCCCACTCCTATCAGATCCAAAGCTCCGTGCTATTGTGGAAAATGCTAAGCAATTGCTTAAGGTAATTCTTTGTTGAATGTTGTGTTTCAAGCAAAAGATACTTATTAGCTGTCAGATTTGTAAATAGGAAAGTTGTCAGAACTGAGTTTTACCCAAATATTTATTGTTAAGCGTTGATTTATCCTTGTGCAGGTTCAGCAGGAGTTTGGTTCGTTTAGCAGCTACTGCTGGAGATTTGTGAACCACAAGCCAATAAGAAATCAATTTCGTTACGGACGTCAAGTACCTGTTAAGACACCAAAAGCAGAAGTCATCAGCAAGGACATGATGCGCAGAGGTTTCCAATGTGTGGGGCCTACTGTTGTTTATTCATTCATGCAAGTAGCAGGACTTGTTAATGATCATCTATTAACATGCTTCAGATACCAGGAATGCACTGTGGCAACCACAAAAGAATTAAAAACAAAGGTTGAGGAGAAAGTGGTAGAAAATGAAACTTTGGTGCAGGGACAGATTCGATGATTGAAAGTCGTTTAACGCGAGGAGAAGGTCTTGCTTCTGAATGATACGTGAATCGTTATACTTTTCTCTGTTTCCTGATCCGCTGGTATGTCATGTCAGCTAACCTAATTAGAAATCGGTCTCACCAGGCTTTGATGACATTAAACAGTACAGTAGAATCTCCCACGTAAACGTGCATGCTTCTTTAGGTGTTAAATTACTGATTTTAGGGAATTCTTTTAAGAATTAGGATACGTGCTCATAAGTTGCTCTTCTCGTTGGTTTGTTGTTCTGTAATAAATTTTCCATAATTAGCCTCCTGTCTGACACTTTCTTTGAGGAGTAACATCATAGCATAATCGGAACTATGCAGGGACAATTAAACCTCGTGAGCATTTTGGATGGGTGTATGCATAGCCTTAAACAGGTTTTCTTCTGCTGCTTTCTTGAATTCCCCAGAATTCCTTTCACAGTCGAAGGAAGCAAGTGGTTTGCTCTTATAAGATGGCCTCTGGTGTGCTGTATTTTGAATTACAATTTATAAGTGAATTATTACAAAACATAAACAGCTTAATCTACCAAGTCCTTGTTAAAGGGGCTTTGTAATTCTAGACTCTAGTAGACGAAACTTAAGAAAAGGCGACGCTAGCCCGCTCAAGATGAATGTAGAGCAAAGACTCGGGAGTGGTTCCGCTGGGGCGTGAACTGCAGGTCCCTCTTACACTGTTAGACAAAAATTCGTCGAAGAATTCGAGCTGCAACTTCTTTGTATTAATTCAACTACTTTAAGATTATCTTATTTCATGGTTTGATTTGATGAATGTATGTGTATGCATGCCAGACCTGTCGGGCCGCGCCATCAATATACTAGAGACTTTTTTATGGACCACCGGCAAAAGTTACATCACATGATAGCTTGAACCATCTTTTTCTTTTGTTGGGTTGGGATTTTGGGTTTCGGGTCAGGTGGGATGAACCCCGTCGTTAATCGTAACATTTAAAAAGGCGAAACAAGTAACAACTGTTCTTTTTGAGCCCACCACCCAGCCTTTGGGTAAAAGTCACATAGGAACTATTTGATTTTGATACAAAGAAGATGATAATGAAGAAGTATAATATATTTGAAAGTAACCAATCAACAAATAATAATATGATCTTGTGGGTTTTGTTTTTTTGAAAGAGAGAACAAACGTTGGAAATTCCAAGCCATATCAACCACGACATCTAATAATAGAAGACTAGTGATCCCTGTTAAGGCTTTCCAAACGTTTTTGAGTCTTGTTCACTAAACGAAGAGATGAGATGACAATTCATTTCTATGTTTACTGGGGTTTGGATAGAGATGATTCTGAACACAAAATCCACATGACATCTGATACCTCAAGTCCACAGTAGAAGTTCTGGTTCCAGAAATGTGGCTTACGCCAATAGGGCTGAGCCAGGAAACTGTTGCGCTTTAACACCAAGTTGAATGAAGAACCAAGCAGCAAAATGAATCATGCGGTGTCACATAAGATAACATAACATAACATAACCCGCATGAATAATTTCGTACAGCTAGCCTAACTCCGAGCCTTGCCACTTCCAAGTGTGAGCTCTAGATCATCCAAGCCAACTTCGTGAATTTTTTCTCCCACCCAGGGCTTTACCTGTACCTCAAAGTCTGCTTCTGAGCCTCTGATCGTCATGCCTTGGATTGCATTATTAGGCAAAGTGTGCTGAGCAACAGGTCTAACAAGATTAAAGGTTGGAGAGGTTGGGAAGGCTGATGCAGAGGGTGCAAATGCTTGGAAGTTCATCCACTGGCCAGACTCAACAGTGGATGTATCAGACTCATCGCATTCAGGTATAGTGGGTGGGGTATAAATGTGACGGTGAGTTGGGCTGGCTGGGGCAGAAGCTGCTAAGAAAGGGTAATTGAAGGAGGTCATGGATTCTCTGGCGATTGACTCCCATGTGGGAATTGGTTTAGGATTTCTTGATGTTGGTGATGAGAGAGGTGGAGTTACAGGGGCGCTGTTTGAGATTCTTAGAGGAGGGAGAGATGTGGGAATCACATTCCGAATGTATGGAATTAGCTTTGATGCGTTGTAGCCATCCAAACGAGAAGGGCTTGGGAATGAGGACGACGAAGGACTCACTTGGTACGAAGGAATTGGGCTTGGAAACGATGATGAAAGAGGACTTGGATTTTGGGAAGAGAACGGGGTGTTTCTCGTTGAACTCCCTGCGTTATCTCCTGCTGCTGCTTTGCATCCCTATCAACAATAATTAATACCAACAAACACATTATTAAGTTACTATAAATAATAAATAACATAATAAGGCAATTCTTGTACCATTTGATTTTCTTTTCTTTTCTTTTCTCTTTTATACTAAAGCAAAATGAGTAACAAACATTATCATTTCTCTTTTATATGCATCTTTTCATATCCAATTTACTCAGACAATCAAGTTATAAAGCTTATTATGTTGGGATTTTGGCGCCTGATTCTACGATGGTATAATTGGATAGTCGATCGAATTACAATAAATTCTTCTCCCTCCTACTCTTCTTTCTCTCTCCCTCTCTCTCTCACGCAGACACAAACACACAAAATATAATTGAACTAGTGAGGAAACAGGAGGAACGCGGAACCTGAAAATTTGCTAGGAAAAGATTCATTGGACTAAAAAATTGGTAAATTAAGAAGATTCCAGTCCAGATATGGATACTAGTAGATGGACCAAATCCCAGTAAAAGAAGTTTGGAACTAAGAACGAGTTTGATCCGACTAAAATAAGCCATTTCTTTGCAAATTGCCATCTAACCGTAACAAACGGAATCCAGATGCAAAATCAGGTGACAAGATCTATAACAAGTATAAGTCTGAGCTAATTAAGGAAAGAGAGAGAGAGAGAGAGAGAGAGAGATGCAAGCAATTAAGTTGAGAGGGAAGAAAAGCACCTTGCGGTAGGTGGTGCCGTCGTCTTCGACGGTCCAACCAGCTTCGACACAGAGAGCCTTCAAGACCTCGTTATTGTCACAGTGCTTAGGCAAATTGTAGTTGCCCTGAGCTCTAAGGCCAGTATATATCTTGGCTGCTATGGCTCTCCTCCTCCTCTCCCTCCTCCTATTGTTCTCTCTTTCCCTCCACGAAGGCTTTCTCCGACTTGTTGCTGCCGAAGTTGCCCCATCTGAAGTCATTTTCCGGCAATGCCAAGAATGACAGTGGGTTGCGTCGCAACTGATTTAAACCCAACGGGAGAGAGTAATGGGCTCACGAGGTATTCGCTTCCTCCTCCTCGCTGGATGTGTAGAAGAATCTCTCCGTGTTTGAGAAAAGATAAAGCTGAATTTCGGGCTATCATACCATGTGATACACCTACACCCAAGGTCCTGAGCTCGTGCCTCATGAACGCTACGTTTTCATTGATTAGCATTCTGATCAGGATTTGACGGTTGTGATTGATATAGTAACTGCAAAGGGCACGCCAATCCCCTGGAGTCGACACAAGGAGAGTGGGATTTGCCGCGTGGAGGGCTTACATAACATGTGGACTGCCTTCTGATGACCTAATAATTAGTGTGAGTGGGTCCCAGCCGTTGGGATGGGACCCAGCTCGGAAGTCCAGAAATGATCCGATGGTGAAGTACTGCTCAGAACTCAGAAGAGGTCAAGGCTCATCAATCATCATCGGACCGAAAACGTTTCAAGTGCTGCCCATCCGTTAAAACATTGTATGAAATGAAATCCTCAATGGCAAATTCCGAAACGCTTTTCCTTTGCTTTATTCTTTTGTTTTTTGTTTTTTTTTTTTTTTTAAAAAAAAAACTCTATTTTTTCCGCCTTCTCTTTAATGGGTCAAATATTGAAGCTAAAAAGCTAGTAACAACAGAATTAGTGGTGGTTCTGACGTTCTAGTATAGCAAGCATTGTGGGGAGACCCGACCCGGATTCCCCGTGAAGGAGTTTTTGTTACCAACACCCAACAGGCAATGGCATGATGTACATCATCAAAGCCGCAAAAGGGTTCAATTTGGTGAGAGTAAAATCCCAGCCAACACGGGCTAGGGGCCTTAATTAATTATTTTCACTTTTGCTTTGCTATAAAATGGTGGAGGAACAACAGTCTCTGTGGGACCTTCTAATGGGTGTGTCATGTGTGAGCTCAGTTAAAATGACTGCAAACTGGCATTAATAAGAGTGAGGCAGGGACCAAAAGAAAACAGATAGTAACGGAGTCATAAGACAGATAAACAAGCAAGAAGCAACTACAAAAGATTTTACCATTGACCATGAAAAAGGCAAACTACAAATATAATTAAGAAACGGACAACTCTTATGTAATTACATTTACAATTGCATAAGATCAGAAGGTCATTTGATGATGGAATTTCTACCTCCACAGACTAATCATTCCTCTATAAGCCACCAAAAGTGCAATCTCGTGTCCTATAATCTCAGACCTAAACACAAGAAAATATATGTCTCAGACTTGAAGCTTCAAAAGGACTTACAAAGCAGAGATACATGCAATTCAGTTAACTATAAGCACCCAGAGAAGTAGTTCTCCCCGATATACCCACCAGCTAATGCTTTTCGCACATTCAATTCAAACTTCTCAGGATTGTCCCTCAGAAGTTGAGCTGCACCTGAGACTAGAGGATCCTCATAATTGGGTTGCCGCAAACCCGCCATAAACAGTTAGCATCATTCTAGGTCTTAGTCAATGAATGTGAAAACTTGGCAGCAAATTTGTTTCTTTAAAAAATACTAATAATAATTAGTATGAATAAATGAAACAATCCATATATAATGGTGTTTATATTGAGGACAGGTTTCCAGTCTTCTCGAAGAATATTGAGGAAGACATTTCCTTTACAATCAATGTTAGGATGGTAAACCTGAAGGAAGCATATAACAGATATATGAGAATTACACAACATAAAATGCTTAGCGGCTTTATTAAGAGACAAATCAAAAGAATGAAACATCATTCACAAGTGACTATGAGGCCTGAGGGGTTTGTCAACCTTTGTCTTGCACTTGACTTTTGGTGGCTCATGAGGATAGAAAGGGGAAACTAGGATTAGAACCGAAACTTCCCCCCACTGTGACCATTAAAAAGGAAAAATCACTCAGCTGATATTTGTTTTTTGTTATTATATACAAGATAACCAGGCAGCTTTGGAACGCACGTATTAACGAAATCACCTCTCAAATAAAATAATGTGAGATCTAGGGAGAAAAAAAAGAGCAAAAGGTTAGTTACACATAGTATCCATCGTTAGGCTGAATGGTTATCTCAAAGTTCATTAAGTCATCTTTTCCCTTGGGGAATGATACATTACACATCTCAGGCAAGTTCAACTCGCTTATATTTCAGACTCCTGTTCAAAATAATTAACATCAACAAAATTGAAAACCTTTATAAACACGTAATGCCCCTGCACATTGCTTCTTGACTGGTGCCAGTCCTTTGGAATTTGCAGCAGCTTCTCTTCGACTTTCCTTTACTTTAAATAATCTAATCATGTTTACTGAAACTAAAATAAAATAAAATAAAATTGAGTCACATAAACCTCCAAGCAAAGAATCTACTTGAGTTTTCAGTTAATAAAAAGAATTAAACGAAATTAAAATGCCATATCAGTATAAAGCAGTCTGAAAGGATTAAACTTGATGAGAGTAATGTTACTACTGTAGAACTTCTTCCTCTGTACATAAGGAAGTGATTGGAAAGTGCAAACATGCTTAGGGAACAACGCCCAACACATAGGAATCGGATCAAGTTGAGTTAGAGCTACCTAACTGGTTTTCGGCACCTCAGTGCCTCATAATTGAGAGACTACCATTCTTCAACTAAGGTAAAAGGATGGACATTAATGTAATATAAGGAGGAATAAAAGCAGAGAGAAGAATAATCACAATAGCTAATTATGAGTAAAATTTCAAAGAATAGAAAGATAATGCTGGCATCCATAAAAGTATTAGTTTTTAGTTTAATGATACACAAACCAACCCCTAAACTCTATAAAGAGATCACGGGAGGACATAGAAAGGTAACAGTAGTATCATAGTGTTGATAAAAAAGAATACCGCAAATACAGAAGATATAATTGATTGTCTCACCAATAAAAGAAGAAAACAACAAAAAAGACATAATTGATTCACGTACAGAATGAATTCTGAAGAACTTGTAATTACAACACTTGAGAGAAATCACAAAGGTATTAGGACTCAGCCAAAAAAAACGAATTAGGAAAGAGATAAAATAAAACCGGCTCATCATGCTAATTGACACATTCTCTAGAGCAATAGTAAAGGTCAATAGCATGGCCAAAATTTTAATCCCAGAGGTAATAATTAGCATAAGAAAATAATTAGTTAGGTTTTAAAAGAGAAGCATATATACGAAGCAAACAGTAGAATCATAGCAGAAACAAGGAGAGAGTTAAAAAACAGATTTTGAATCGAAACCTGCTTGAGGAAGGGAATGGGCGTTGGGTATTTTTGGCTGTGCTTGCTAAGTCTGGCTTCTCCTCATTCCCTTTATATACTCTCTGCTTAATATACTTTCCTAATTCTATCGAATCGGCTTCTGCTTCTAGACACATTCCGCTTCCGCTTCTGCTTCGGAGAAAGTGGGGCAAGCCATGATTATTTTAAGGAAGTTTCTTTTAGATATTTTATTGTATGTTATACTATGTAAAAATAGTTAATGTGTAAATGACATGTATATAAATTAATTATTTTTAAGTTTATTTTAAAATATAAAATAAATTAATTTTATATCAAATAAAAAATATATATATATATATATAAAAAAAAATTTAAAAAAAAAATAGCCGCCGTTGCCGGGGATCGAACCCGGGTCACCCGCGTGACAGGCGGGAATACTTACCACTATACTACAACGACTTCATTGAGAGTTGTTGTACATTTTTTGATAAAATTTATTATCTATCTTACTTTAAATTTTTTGTTCTGAAGAGATGTCACTTATCGATAAAACTAAAAAGAGATTATAGCCTTATAGTTGTATGGACACTAAAAGCATCCTAACTCCTAACTTAGTCAATTCCAATAATCTATTATTGGTTTTGTATATTATGAAGTTACTAAGTTTTGTTTAATTAACTTGGTATTAAGCCATAAAAAATATTACACTCGTCTATTTTAACACTATATATACGAACTGGAAAAACATGGCAAGGGCCAAGGGGAGAGACGGAGCAAAAAGGTTCTTGCAAGGTGGAGCCTTATGTCTTGTCCAGTTTTTGCCATTACTTGCTACCAAGTAGGAACTCCTCCTACCAAGGTCCCACCGCTCAACCATCTCATCCCATTGTTTCTGTCACATTCATGGTTTTTAGTAAGTTCTTTTTTTAAAAAAAAAATTAATTAATTACCATTGCAATAAGAAAGAAAGAAAGAAGACAAGAGACTGTTGTTAAAGCTCTTATTCTTAGACATCAATTTGTAATATGTTCACTACACTACCAAGTGTAGATTCAAATAAGTGGTCACAAAATGGGATGCATAATAGGAGTTGATATTGCCACTTACATTCCAAGAAACTTCCTGGCAGAATCAGTGATGATCCTGATAAGGATTTGACAGCCTTTTTGGTGGTAATGCTATATAGCATAAGCAAATAAATGTCAAAACGAGCGTTTTATGAATGAATGGTAGAAATAAAGAGAAAAATCATCCATATGATAACTGGTACGGTTCTCTGTCATAGGTACCAATCCATCAACCTTTGTTTTGGAATTTCTGAAATTGTCATTACCATTTTACTTTATCCCCATGGTATCCAGAAAGTTTCAATGCTCCTCTTTCAACCTTGTGATCATTACACATGAATAGGGGCATGTCTCCTTTTCATTTTTTTAAGGAAAAAAATAATTTGTTGTTTAAGTATTTTCTTTTTAAAAACTTAATATAGCAAATCCAACGATTGGATTAGCGCCGAAACAATCAAAGAGTTAGCAACAAATGTGATCCTCGATCGATGGCTGATGTTGGTGGTATGTGGCGGGAAAAATGAAGAGGTGGTAATAGGCGGGAGAAAAAGAGAGGGAATAGAAAAGAGGATAACTTTTTTGATGTTTGATTTGTATGTGTGAACGACAAACAAGTGAGTGTGTGAGCGGGTAATTCCCATGTAGGATAGGACAACACCAACGGCAGGTAAAGTCTTTTATACACGTGGGACCCTCATATGAATTTCCGGTCTCCATTACGTTTCCAATCATTTTTTTTTTCAAAAATATTTGTTTTTTTGCCCCCTCCGTCAATTTACCAAATGCCCTTCGGGCTTTCGCTTATTAAATCGTAAAAAACTTAAAATACTAGATATTAAAAGTTTTTGTTAAAAATGTGGTGGATGTTATCATTAAATTTTCTAATTTTTTATTCGAGGTATACATTTGCAAATCATATACCATGAAAACCGATAATTACATATTGACAGTGTACTTTTATTATCATAAATAATTATTTTAGATATTTCATATTATATAGAAATTAAATCAAATCTTCAATCATTTTATTGTTTTATAAGTCAAACTAAATTATTAGATTTTATATTGAATGGAAAGAAATATAACTTATCTTTTGGCCTAATTCACATATTCACTATGAGGTAGTAGCTTCTAGAAACTGACGTTGGAAGTTAGAAGTTAGAACATCAACTTGCCAGTTGAAACTAATTATTTCCCAAAAAAATTAATTATTGTTTAACTAAATGTATCATATTTTAAATAGTCTAACCCTTTAGACTGTAAGAAAATAATCACATATTAAGATTGAAGTTCATAATCTGAAAGTAGTGTTATGCAGATGAACAAATGAATTGCGTTATGATTTTAGCGATAGCATTTTGATTGGCCATTAGGAAACAGCTCAAAAAGTTGACAACAGTCGGTGGATGTGGATCGGGATAGGACTTACGAGGAAAAAGAGAGAGGACAAATAATGAAGAAAAAATAATAAATAAAAAGGATAATTTCGTAATTGATCGTTACTGGACTAGGCGTAGTAGGCTTACCACATAGTCAACAGGTCAACCCGAGTAACTCCTTTAAAAACCAAACCCGCTAGTGGTATTGCATCATGCCGTAACCTTAGCTCTGTGTAAGCGCATGATTAAAGAGCCCACCTCCCACCCTCGACGTGGCATTCACCCATTCGAGCATTTCGTCTCGTCGGGATTCATACCAACACACCAATAAACAATACCAGTCACTCTCATCCTCTCTCTCTCTCTCTCTCTTCATCTCTGTCTCTCACTCACACACAACGGAGAGAAGTCTCCCTCTTTCTCTCTCTCTCTCTCTCTCTCTGTCTGTGCTTTTCTCTCTGCAAAAATTACCAAATTTCTTATCTATACTATGTCTTTTCCTCCTCAAATTTGCGTATACTTTACCAGCAATGCATGATCTTCAGTATAAATGCAATTTTGAATTTTGATATTGGAGCTTTTACCAGCTTTTTCACTGGCGAATTTCCTTGGGTTGAAAGTGGAAATGCTTGAAGCAGTGGAAAGTTCTGTCAATGGTGGCTTCTCCCACTTGCAGAGCTATGGAGATAGTAGCGAAGAGGAGCTGTCTGTGCTTCCTCGTCATACCAAGGTTGTGGTCACTGGAAATAACCGTACCAAATCCGTCCTTGTTGGTCTCCAAGGAGTGGTTAAGAAGGCCGTTGGACTAGGCGGGTGGCATTGGCTGGTAATTTTCTTGACTAATTTGGGTTACCGGGAAAATGGGTTCGGGTATTGGGGATTGCCGGAGACTAATTATGGGTTACAATGTGGTTTATTTGCATTGCTATTTGTTGAACTTGATGTTTGCGGAGTTTAATAAAAGTGCAATCAAACCAATGTTGCGCAATTTGGTTACTTTTATTTTATTGCTAATTTCATTGTCATCCCAATCACTTCATTTTACTTGATCAAATTTATCATTTCGATGTCTCTATTATTTTTTGTTATTGCAAGTTTGAACCCATACCAAAGATTTTTGTGTTTTCTATACCCTACCTCGTAAATTCTCAATTAAACCATATTACAGTCAATGTTTTGATAAAAAAATTTGTATTCGTGTTTTAATTTGAATATAATTCACTCATTCTATATGGGTTTTGAGTTACAGTTTTCCGTCACTACATGTGGATATCCGTTGCATGTACCTGTTTTTTTTTACGGATCTGATGTTTTGTGCGGTGCCTTATAATGATGAGTTGTTTATTGGGGCTTCTGCTTGATTATATTTATGGAAGGAAATCAATTAAGTTTTGTTTCTGATTACTTAATTACATTGGTGAGCTTAGGTTTTGAGTGTTAATATTTTTACTCAATGAGGTCTTCGATCAGAAGCAATTAGTTTAGGGCTTTTTGGCCTATTTTTGTTTTGGTGTGATCTGAGCCAGAGGATATCTTTGGGAGTCACGGGGGATGTCTCCTATTATATTGTTGCCTGTTCTGATCATTCTCCTTTTTTAACCAAGTGTGGAATTTTTATTGTCTTTTTTCTATGAATGAATAATTCAAATTCAATCCTGAATACTGAAGCCTAGATTGAGCGTTGTTCTGCTCAGCATCCCTATTGAAATCATCAAGGCTTATTCTGTATTATGGCTATGAATAACATCTACAAATTTTACTATGAAGGCTGAAGTCCTTTTTCTCTTTGAGGATGACAAGCTAATATTTTGAATATTTTACTTCGATTTGGATCATTGTTGTCTTTCTAACAATTTAAAGTGCTTCATCTTTTGCGGACCCTTGTTTATAAAAGGTTGATTGATTCTACATTTTGTTTTGATAATTCAAATTGTATTGTCTCTCTAGGATTTCTTTTTCAGAGAATTTGGATTCTAGACATTGGTTATACACTCAAAGACTGCCTAAAATTAGGTTGGCATTGCTTGATTGCTCAAACAGAGAATCTACTGTTATGCATGCTATCCTGTCCGCCATTGATTTTTATGTTATAAAAACAATTTCTAGAAGCCTTTGGTTTTTAGTTCAGAGGATTACCTTATATTGAACATGGCATCAAAACTGCAGGTTCTTACAAATGGTATTGAAGTGAAGCTACAGAGGAATGCTCTTAGTGTGATTGAAGCACCCACTGGTAATGAGGAAGATGATGACCTTGAATTTGAAAATGTGCAGTGGAATGGATCAGATATGGGTGAGTTTGGTTCAGGCTTTCCTGTTCTTCTCCATCTTTCTAAATTGCTGATTCACAAACCTTTTCGAAATTAATTTGTTGTTTGACAAGGGTTTTACAGCCCTTAATTGTCTTTTTGCAAGTTAATTGCTATTAGAGGTGTGATCCATTTTAAGACTGTCATACTAAAGGCTGACAAGCTTGTGAATTTGTTTTCTACTTAGATGCGATATACATTGGTGTAATACCTACTCCTCATTCTGATTGCAAACTCAGCAGTGAGGATGGGGTGGATATCTAATGCTGTCGTATTTCAGTTAATTGTTTTCTTTGGCTTTCATGTTTTTTGGTTTCGTGAAGTAATTGAGGTTGGTACATTGGATCCGTTGTGTCTTCACCTTTTGCTTTTACTATTTCTTAAAGCTCTTGTGTCTTACTTCTTTATCTTTTCATTGGTCCCACCACTAATTTTGATTTTGTTTGTGCTATTTTTGATTTTTCAGCATCGGATGACACCCAAAAGTCCCACAAATCGAGGCACAGAATGCATAGATCATTGGGATCATCGCACAAGACTATGAGCAGGTCCCTCTCTGGTGATTCACAGTCTAAGGGGTCCATCTCTACGCCTTATGGGTCCACGGTATATAAACTTTTACTGTTTTTTTTATCATTTTGTATTTTTGCCATCCACTTACATGTTAAGGAATTATTGATCTTTCAACGATTGACATTATTTTAAAATGTTTTATGCATTATGCAGAGGGTTGACTTGAGCAAACTGGAGATGGCTGCATTGTGGAGATATTGGCGACACTTCAATCTAGTAAATTCCTAGACCTGTCTCTTTGGTAACAGTCTCCCAGGATATTAAGGTGCTTAAGCAGTGTGTTTGAGTTGTGCTAACATCTAGAATGGATTTGTAGGTGGATGCCGTCCCAAACCCATCAAAAGAGCAACTAGTAGATGTTGTTCAGAGGCATTTCATGTCACAGGTATACTAATGATTGCATTTTTTGCCTCTGATTCAGTTATCATTTGAATATTCTATTCTTCTTCAAAGAGTTTATCATAGTGTTAGATTGCATATCTGGTTCCAATCTCTGTGACAGTAAATAAACTTATCAGTTATCATATTTTCATAGCGTACTGTTTCCAAATAGAATGACCTTGATTGTATTGCAACTTGCAAGTGTGCCTTAATTCTACCAAAAGGATAAGGAATTGTCTTGAAATGCAAATACAAATATATGTGCCTCGAGTCTTGTCGGATATTGATTTAAGATATACCAAGTGTATTGCTAATATGATATCTAAAATTAGACTTTCATGTTTGTGAAGCAAATGGACGAGCTGCAGGTTATTATGGGCTTTGTTCAAGCTGCAAAGAGACTCAAAACTGTCTACAAATGAGATGGATTAAAGTGAAGATATATATACAAGACAAGTCGTATTCTATGCTAACAGAGACAATGGTACCTAATATCCACTTCCCTTCGTACTATGTAACATAATTTATCGGTGGTTTGTACCTTTCTGATCTCAGTTAATAGAAGGTTAGTATGAGTTACAGAGGCGCTTACTTTTTGGTAGCCTAGTTATGTAGATATATATTTGACCTTATGACTGTATCTTTAGGGAAGTCTCCACGGCTTTCTTTCCCAAGCTTTGATTAAATGTATTTGCTGACCTGGGAAGTGGGTTTCCTCAATGTATATATTCTACTCTTCTAATTTTGATTGTTCTCTGAATTGATTGTGTTTGCTGATAAGGCACCACCTTTAGTTGTTGAGTGGTTTATTTTCCTAACTTTTTTACACCAAAGAAAAAAAACACACACACTTGGAAAACTGAAAAATAAAAAGAAGAAAAAGCAAAATAACCTCTGCAAGTTGAAGATTTAAGGAATGATAATTAATGGGAACCAACATTATGGTTGTCGTGGCACAGGCATACTCTGCCGATAATTGTGATATGGCCACTGTTTATCGAAATTAACGGTTCTACGAGCTCTTTAAAAATATAGCATGAGAATCATTTTCATGTTTTGTCAAAACGATCTTGTCAGTTGTGACATTGAAATTAACCCACGAATTTTCATATATTTCTTCACGTAGTTTGGAAAAGTTAGGTGTAGTAGCTAGAAATTAGAATACTAGCAATATTCCCTTAAAAACGAAGTCCATTCCATTCAGACTTTTGAGAAAATAGAAAAGTTGGCATATCATATCCGTAACCACAGTAGATATAAAAAACGTCAGTTGGAGTTGGAGTTGGAGTTGGAGCATGGCTTCTCTCCTTAGTCCTTATATGTTGAGTTGAATCGACTTCAAGTTGCAATTTCTCAACTCAGCTTGACAGCTGTGACAAAGCTTCTGCTTCAAACTTCAAATTCAAACATTGCGAGCGCTAACAAGTAGGGGTGTAAGCCAAAACCGACAAAACCGACCGAACCGAACCGAAACCGAGTCAAACCGAGAGAAATGGTCCGGTTTTTGGTTTGTATTTTTGAAAAACCGAGAACCCCGGTTCGGTTTTCGGTTTGCCTGAATAAAAACCGAAAAAAAACCGAACCGAACCGATAGCTTCAATGCGACGTCGTTTTATTTAATATGAGTCTCAATTTATCTCAATTTATAATACATTGTTACATTTGATATTTAATTATTGATTTTCTGTGCATTAGGATACTAAATTCTCATTTTTTTTTGGTTGATTTGCTTGTATGTGGAGGTTTTCTGCCTTTCTTTCTGTTAAAATTTGAAAATTTGACTTCAGCAGGCATTTCATGGTTAAACCGACCAAACCGATCGAACCGAACCGATTTAGACCGGTTCGGTTCGGTTTGGTTTTATTTTCAAAAATTCAAAAAACCGAACCGAGTTTCTCTGGCTGGTTCGGTTTCGGTTTGGGGTGAAAATCGGATCGAACCGGACCGATTACACCCCTACTAACAAGGGTAAAAAGAAGGTGAGCACTATGCTACGCAAGAGGGGGAGTAGAGTTACCCCATCTCAGTTGAGTGGGTTAGGGTTGGGGTTTAATTCACTTAATAATTTTAGTATTGTTGTGAAAATCTCAAAAAATTGAGTTACTTAATATGTTATATGACACATAATTATTTATAAAATATAAGAACAGTGCGATATAAAAAAAACATGTTAAAAAATAAATTTTTAAAATTTACTTTTTGACACGTTTTTTTTTTTTTTTTATATTATGCCGTTCTCATATTTTTAAAAAAAATGTGTATTTTAACATATACTAAGTGACTTAATTTTTTAAAATTTTTATAATAATACTAAAATTATACTATAAATTTCACTAAATCCTTGAATAGCATAGCCCTCACCCAAAAAGAATCCGAGTACTATTGCAAAATGAGAAACTTTAATGTACTATGAGAATAAATCATCGAACCACCACTTCCTTTCTATATTTGTCTGGAACCATTAATTGCTATAAATGGTTGAGCAATGTGTTACATTGATTCACCTCAGCAATATTTTTTTACCATTTTTGCCGCAATAAATTTAGGTGCTCAAGTGTCCAAATTTATTTGGGAGGGAATGATGTGGAAAAAGGAAAAGGTTGGTATGATTTTATATGGTGGCAGTGGCAGTGCATTGGCGCCGTTTGTGTTCAGCTGGTGAGTGGGGTGTGGAGGTGATACATCCTTTTCCTATTTATAAATATCCAAGCGACGTGTCATAGTCATTAGGCAAAAAAGAGTCAAAATCAGGGGATTTTAGGATCAAGATGGGACCCATTTTACATATGCAACAAAGTAGTTATGTCTTCCTTTGGACGCATTGTCTCCTCAGTCGTCAATGCGCTAAACAAAATAAAAAATATCGGGGCTTTCGAAGGGAATACACCAGTCCTGATGCTGATGCTGATGCTCAGTTCCGTTATGGTAGGGTAGGATCATTATCCTTCTCGACTCAATTAACCCATCTTCTAACCCCACAAGTAGTCAAATAAGGACCATTAAAGTTTTCAAACAAATTATTACGTGAGCTCCTTTTTCTTTTTCTTTTTTAATTTTTAATTCTTTATATCTAAAGTGGCTTATGTAATTTCTTCTTTTTCCAAAAAAAGAAAAACAAAAGTCTCTTAAATACAACTTCATCTATCTTCTTATACTCTATGCATCCTGATAACTCCATTGAAAAAGGGGATGATTCTTTTGAAGAAGTCATATAAGTTTATAACACTTCAGATTTAATTGGATAACAGGAACCATATAATCAAATGTAGAAATAAAAGGGAAAGTTAATGACAGTAAAAAAGAACAAGAGAACGACCTAAAGTATGAGAAATGGTAATTTGGATATGCATTTCGAGTAAACTATCAAATAAATTATTTCGGAAAATTGATGATACTGTTTACGGTTTCAGATTAAACCGTGCGGGTTGTTTTGTTGTCTTATTTTTTAATTTCTAATAAGTGAAATTATTTCAGCAGTTAATTCGAATCCGTCAAAGGAATTGAACTGGCAAAACCTATTCCAAAAATTTTACGTCAACGAAAGTGGTTTTTTTTTTTTTTTGGAGTTTCAATACAAGAAAAGGACTTGAGTAGAAAGTGATAATGTTTGACATAGGAAAAGATAATGGTACCTGCGAATTCAAACAGGTTGGTGGGTATTATTGGTATGGGATAGAGAGGTACAAGTAAAGTAATGCATTACAAATTACAATCACTAATAATGAAGCATCTAGTAATGTAGTGGGAGCGCGCGGCGGGAGTAGGACAGAAGTAGTGAAAATTCAATACCTGCTTGCTCGAAAATAGCAAAAAAAATAAAAGGGGACACCCCAAATAAGAGGTGGGTGGTCGGTTGGTGCTTTCTTTGACATTTCATAACTATTATCTCTCTCTCACTGTATTATTAAAAAACCACACATATTTAATAGTGTATGGGGGACTATGTCACCACTTTTGACCCTTTGCCTTATAAGTACGTTTTGCCCCCCCATTATTGATTTGTAACTGTAAGGTTTTAAGCGTGTGGTGTGAATTTGATTTGTGAAAAAAGATTACTAGCTTTCAAATGTGGAATGTGTTGCTCTTGCTTTTGTTTCTCTGCAATTCATGTGCTCTTGTCTACTCCTACCCCACCCTCCTCAACCTCAATTCTCCTCCGTCTCACACCCACTTGGGCCGCCGGGCCAAACCATTGCCACCTCCTGCCTGCGACCATACGCCGCTGCCTCCAAAATCTAGGCCTCATAGTCATCCACCACCACCACCGCCATCATGGTTCTACTTCTACTCTCCCCCACCTCCTAGTCCTCTCCATTTTTCTAAAACCCCAAAGCCTCCGCCTCCAAATCCAATACCATCAAGGTAAATATTCCTCTTTTTTTTACTTTGCCGAGCTGGCGCAGCTAGGCTAAATGTTGTTATGTCTTTTTTAAGTGTTTCACTATCTTCAAAATTTATTAGTTTTGCCCAAAGTCCCTTGTGCTCGTAATATTACTTTGTAATCTCTCTTCGATTTTATTATAAATGAAAAGAGAAAAAAAAAAAATTAGATATTACACGCGCATCTTCTCGTTGTGACTTGACCTCCTTTATGTTGCGCTTGTTCAGAATCTTTCCTTCCACCACGAGCCCAATGAATTCGTTATTTTAAATTACTGATGTGCGAGACTCCAATCTTCAGACCAAAAAGAACCTCTTTTTTTGTTTGTTTGTGCTGGAACAGACGATTTAAAGTGATATGGATAGTAGGCCCAAACCGAGTTCTTACGGGGCCCAAAGTCTTGTGGACCAGTCTTGGCCCGTATTGATATTGGGCCATGTATGTTGCGATGAAGCCGAGTTAAAGGACAGTTACTTATCCTGTAATCGACTTCCAAAATGGGCTTAGGTGTATGGTTATGCCCTGATGTAGAATGCGAAGCGGTCTAGTAAGACCACGCAGATGGCCACACGGCCCACACTCACAGTAGGCCCAAAGAAAACAAAGTAGTATCTTAAATATTGGGATTCATGTGTATTTCACATGAAATCATTTTTTTAATATAAATTTATTTCATTCATATAAAAATAAGGTTCCAAACACAATTTTAGGCTAAGCATCCTTAGTTGGACTTTTAAAGTAATTGATTATTTATAATAATGAACAAACATGCCCCTCAAAAAAATAAAATAATGAACAAACTTGATTACTTTTTAAAAAAGGATGTGACAGATCCGTGTATCAAGATTTAGGGTTTGTAAAGTTAAGAGTGTGATTATTTTTCATCAAAAGTATTTGTTTTTTAATAAAAACATAATTCTCTATTACTTGAACCTTCCAAGTTTCAAGTCATTTTCTTTCTTGGTCCTTATTTGTTTTTTCTTTGTCCAATAAGAAAGGGGACGTTCTAATGAAGATCGTTAAGTACAAATGAACCAAGAAGGAGAAATCCCACAACACAATTGTGATGATAACTCGTATTGGACTCTGCTTCTGCTTGCGTGCTTTCTTACGCAGTATAGCAACTGCTTAAATCAAATTGTTGCCACTCACAAATATTTCTTCTCCACCATCAACTGCATAACGTAATCAGTCAACGATCCATTGTCCTTTGCCCAGGCAAAAGGTCCCATGATGGAGATCTATCATGTCAATTAAATCAACGACAAACTCATAAACGACAACTTCGCCGGTCAAAGATTCATTTTAGATCCCACAATGCTGTGTTTCTTTATATGCAAATGCAATCAAATTTGCCACTAAGAGGAGCTTCTCAAAATATTATGGAAAATAAAGTGATGAAAAGAGAAAAAGAAGAGCCACTCGGTTCCATCCTTTGCGGCCTTTTCCCCCCGATTTATTATTATTATCAATCATATTAGGCAACAGTGTTGGTTTTATAGCAATTGTTTAATATAATTTATTTGGTCAAAGATTGATTTCTTCCATATCCTACACTAATATATTCGCTCTAAATTTTTAAGTAATTTTTGCTGTCATCTTTTTTTTTTTTTTTATAAAGTAACTAGATATAGTATAATAATATAAAGTTTAATTATTAAAAATTTAAACTTTCGAATTATTATGAAAAAAAAAAAAAAAAAAATCTTTCCTCTTACATTAGTAATTGATTCCACTTTTATAATCTTTTATAAATTACTTAAGCTCTTATACCAACAACAACAAAAAACTACCTATACTCTTACCCTTAAATTACATGATTGATGAGTTAGATTAGTAAGTGGTTTGCAATACTTATTATTATATTGATATTAGTTAAAAGGCAGCTGCAGTTTGGCTCTGTTTGAAAAAAGGAGATGTAATTGTAGAGCGGAAAAGTAAAAGCACGCATGCAGTAGGCAGAAACAGTGATAGAGCGCTCGCAATTTCACATGTAGTTGGGAAGCAAGTTGATGTTGTCCATTTCTTCTCCCACCTCCGTCTCTGGCCATTGCTACTTGCTTTAATGGGACGAGGGATGGCGCTAGTAGCTAGCAATGAATGATACGACTCTTAGTAAATTATGTGAACACCGTCCATTTCAATCAACTTGCTTAATTTGCTAGCTAATTGATAATATGCCTTCCCTTAATTTATTGAATGTATACTTAGTAAATCATGTGCGGCCCAAAATGCCTTCATTTACGTTTTGATTAAATATGTTTTATTTATGTAAAAATAAATATCTCTTAATTAACCCCTTCAACTAGCTAGTTCTAGATAAACCAATGAATGTTGGTAAATAATAATAATATTCCTCGTCTGCTCTCGTTGTGGTGGGGAACATGAGTGTATACGTGTACAAGTAGAATCTTTTCTTCGTCCTTTCATGCACATTCGTATTCTTCATTTTAAACACAAAAGTTACAACATTTCTCAATCACCAATATTATAGGATCAATTTGGCGGGAAATTCCTGAAGCTGAGAGCTAAGAATGAATCGATTCTATTCTAATGATGGCACCTTAAATCTTTGTAATACAATGCATATAATGATGTAATAAACACTAGTTTCGGCCAATGGCAACACAGGGGCTGCGCAAACCCAACCATATCGCATCTTAAAAGTATGGTTACCACTGAATTTGATGTGCATATTAATTCATAGCCAAGAGTACCATTAGGTTCACTACATCATCAAACCCATTGTCAACGCAAGAGTTGAGAAAATCATATCAAACTAGGACCTTCTCTGTGGATTGAAATTCCAACAAATCTAATGCCAATTTCCATATTCGCCATTATTCTTAAATATTCTCGAACGATTGCTTCCTTTTCTTTTGCAATTTGATTGCCACTTTATAATATTTGTCAATTCCCTTTCAAGAATAATATATAATGTCATTTTAGTCATTCTCATCCCATATCCATTGTAAACAAATATTTTTCTTTAATTTAAATATTTCAAATAATATTTGCCATTAATAATGAGTTATATATGTTTTTTTCTTCTTCTTGTTTTTATACCTACAAAAACCTCTTTTCCACCTGCATATATGAGAACATTTAAATGTAATTAAACTCACACTAGATTTTCTACACCTCCACTTATAAGTATACAAAAATTATTTATCCAAATTAATATTCTAGCCGTTCCTAAGTTTTACATATGCAGCAAGCCCCGTAGAGCGATTTGTGAATGAACTCGCATCTCATGCACTCATTCTGGTAGAAGAATCGAAAGGTTCTTCTCAGAGATATAGGGATATTAAAAGTTAAGAAACTGCACACCTAATTTTTAAGTATCTTCGTTATTATTGAATCAGAAGCTGATTCTTCGTGCTTTAATATGGGAATGAGAATGATGACGTTTGGGCTCAAGTTATACATAAACCTATCAGCTTTCACTTCCCCACTCTTCATTTTCCTAAAATAGTTGCAATTACGTCAGATTCGGCCCGAATTGGATGCAAGTGCGGAATCGGAGTACAAGTATGACGTAATTAATAAAATATTGTTTTTGAAAGAAATTACAGAATTTGAGTAATTAAAAAAAAAATTACCAGTTTAGGATAATTTTAATTAAATTAATCAAGAAAATTCGAACAAAACATGTCATGTTACTTTGAAAGTATTATTTTTCGGGTATTCTATGATACTACGTAAGTATGTCATACTACACTGACGTGACAATCATACATAATTTTTATATTTTATTATATATAAAATATAATTTATTTAATTTTTTAAACAAACTTAAAAACAGTTAATTTGTACACATGTCATTCATTTATTGGTTATTTCTATGTAGTATGACATACTACATAAATACTAAAAGTATCTAAGAAACCTCCATTATTTTTTTATTGAGTTTCATAACATTAAAATAAAGGGACCCACTATTTTGCAAAAACAATACTTTAATAAATACGCTTGAACAAAGTAATGAGACTGAAGCCCTGTTATTTTGTAAATAGCATGACTCCCAAAATGTAGCAAGATCCTCTTTCTCATGCACTATCCCCTCTCTTCTCTTCTCCACTCTCTCCTCTCTACCAACACACTCTCCCTTCCCTTCTCTTCTCTTCTCCTCTTCTATGCTTCCGTTTGTTTTTTTTGTTTTTAATTAGTCCCGCTATTTTAATATAGTGAGACTTCAAAAAAACTACTTTTAAAATATCTGGACTCCAATTGTCATTTTGTCTTATAATCTTTTATTTAAAAGTGCTTCAAAATAATAAATAGTTTTAAAAGTATCAATTTTAAGTAAATTGTTTTTAAAATTGCATTTTTGCAATAAATAACCCACATGCCTAGCCCTCACTCTCCAACCAATTTTTATAACCTAAATTATAAGCAGCATTTTTTTTTACAAGGTGGTCCCCATATTTTTAGTGTAAGACTAATTATTACTCGGGTTTTTAGCATGTCTTGGCTACTAGTACTTCTAGCAGTATTCGAACTCTTGACATTACCTCAAGATTCATCATACAGAGAACTCAATTTACTTATGAGCCACACCAAGTAATTCAACAGATTTTCTTTTTCTATAAAAATATTTAAGAGTTACATAACTAATTTGTTCCAACTCTAAGACAGGATACACCGTAATTAATATGAATGTCTATTAACAAGATAAAATTCGAACCAATAACCTATTATAACTACATATTAATTTTCTGAAATGTTTCATCTATTCTATCACAGGGCTCACAATTTGTAACTCTCAAAACTTGCTATTTTTAAATACTTATAATAGGGCAGTTCCCAATTGGACTGGACTAGCTAGGTTTAGGCTTTTGCAGAACACAAGGTTAAATTCAGTTTTAGCGTGCAGAAAATAATATAACATTTTGCATGGTTTACCTACCTGAACAAGTTAACCTCCCCTTCTCTAACCAAAAAAGAACACACAAACAATTCAACCCCTTTTTTCTTTAAAAAAAAAAAAAAAAGAGAGAAAGCAGGGATGGGAAGAATTTGGGACAATACTACTGTATTTTCTGCGTCTACCGTGGAAGCCACAAATGGGCTCTGACATTGACAAAAAACTATATTTCATACTTCTTTTTGCTGCTAACATATTTTTGTTAATAAAATATGGGCATTGGCTTTACTGATTTAAAATGATGATTGGCATATCCCATTAATTAGTATTTGCATTTGGTCATGATTATGAAATCTAAGTGCGCTTACCTCAGCTGCAAAATCCATTACTGATAAGACCACAATGTTACGTAATTTATTAGCCATTATGTTGGGCAACTAGGCGTCAATATGACTTGTGTTTATTTATGAAACTAGGCATACAAGATTGGCGCATTTACGTGTGGCGGCTCAAAATGTACGAACCAAGCAGTGCACAAAGTGGACCTCGTCGGAAAGAAGCTTGTTATTGTCTCCACAAAAGCCATGACTAGCCAGGCATTGCCCAGCTCCACCTTCTTTGTTTAGTGGGCTTACGTAGTAACACTTTGAGCAGTGAGCATTGCCAAATTCGTTCACTTTGGTCTTGGCGTATATATTAATATATAGTATTTGAAAACAATGTAATTCAGAAGCTACGAAGGATATAAAACATATATTCATCAGCAGCGGCGCCTAAATAGGTTCAATGATCAATATTGGGTCACCGGGTTTCATCAAAACCACAAAAATTGAAGTTAAGTATGAGATTGGTTGGATGAGTCACGAGTGTTCAGTGTTCTAATTATGGAAGGATGAAATTTAGAGTTAAAAGATGTGTTTATTTAATCTATAAAATGTTGGCTTAGTGAAAATAGGTTGAACTTTATAGCGTTATAGACTAAAGGTTATGAGTGCGAATTTTTAGAGTTACACTTGTTTTGAGAGANATGACTAGCCAGGCATTGCCCAGCTCCACCTTCTTTGTTTAGTGGGCTTACGTAGTAACACTTTGAGCAGTGAGCATTGCCAAATTCGTTCACTTTGGTCTTGGCGTATATATTAATATATAGTATTTGAAAACAATGTAATTCAGAAGCTACGAAGGATATAAAACATATAGTCATCAGCAGCGGCGCCTAAATAGGTTCAATGATCACTATTGGGTCACCGGGTTTCATCAAAACCACAAAAATTGAAGGATGAGTCAGGAGTGTTCAGTGTTCTAATTATGGAAGGATGAAATTTAGAGTTAAAAGATGTGTTTATTTAATCTATAAAATGTTGGCTCAGTGAAAATAGGTTGAACTTTATAGCGTTATAGGCTAAAGGTTATGAGTGGTTACACTTGTTTTGAGAGATTTATCAATTACTGCTCCAATTCCAAATATCCAAAAAGTGTAAGGATATCTTGAATGTAAAAAAAAAAAAGTGTTTGTTTAAAGACAGAAATAAGAGTAGTAGGCTTCCACGTACTACCACTAACTAAGCAAGTGTAATATGGGTAATTAGAATCTAAAAGGATAAAGAATCCAACAGCCTATACGATTCCCACTCGGGCAGTCCCAATTTGTTGGGATTCCTGCTTCAATTTTGTTTTTTAGGGATTCTGGCTAATCTTTCCCAACTTTTTTTTGTGTCTCTCTAGGGCAAGGAATATTTTTGCGTAAATCAACTTGTTTATGAGAATATTCTCCAAATCCTCTGGATACCAATGTTCCTTTCCATTTTTAAATTCATTGTCAGGTAAATTACTATTAATTATTAGCATGAGTAGGGAGCCTGAATCGTTTTTCTAAAAATCTTTATCGATAAATTAAGTATGAAATATAAGTCCAGCGTTTTACTGTTCAATTATGACACCCATTAAAACATTGGCAAAAATTTAGAAAAAAACACAAGAGGAGTGTAATAAAGCAATTGCGTTCATGCAACTGTGACATGCACAGTGCTTTACAGCTAGATTTGCATTTACTTCAACAATCAACATAATACAAACTTATAATCACTATTCACTAAAGCCGTATGGGATATATAGGCAATTAATCCATTGAACATTGATCAATTGCCCATTAATTTGCAGTACTTCATACCTAATTACGGACGGCCCCTCAAATAATAAATTAAAATTACGGATGGTTCCCACTCCAGTGGGCTTTCTTCTGTTTGGCAGTACCTTCAATCACTTATGATAAGCAAATCCAGTCACAAGAGCATGACATAGTTATGTATTAAATTTTAATTGGATCAATGGCTTTTAAAGCTTTTATTTCCCTATTATTCCTTTCATTTGATCTTGGTTATTTATGGTTTAATTCAATTTTTATATTCCTTTTGAAAGGCTTTAGTTTATATTTTATTTGTTAAGAAAAATGGCTATGTTAAGGAATAAAGAAGGCAACTATGTTTTACCTGTAGATTCTGATCATGAGCAATTACCAATTAGGTACGTTAGTTTGTGAAAAAAAAAAAAAAAAAAAGAGGGGGGAAGGGTCTTTAAGAAAAAACTAAAAGTTTAGGGAGGCAAGCATATATTGTAGAAGATGACAAAATATGCGTGTAAAAGAAAATGACTAGAATGCAAAGAATTTGGACAAAGGCTAATATAGATCCGCCCAAGTGTAAACAAAATCTTAGTTTGATTATCCTTTCAAAATCTCAGTGAATTAAAAGTCCTGTCTATTTCAGGCACACAAGGCATCATATATTAGCCGTTGTTTGAAGTTTTGGAAACACATGGCCGAATTTAGTAGCAAATTATTTTTTAATAAAAAAGTCAATTTTCTTAGTTAGTATTTCATTTAGTTACAATAAAAAAATTCCCAAAGGTCAAAATTAAATAAATAAATAAAATTTGCCTTGAAGTTAATATAACTCTCATCGAAGGCATAAAGATTCCTATGAGATGCAGCAGCCCCCTAGACACTTGAGCAGCTCATGTGTATTAGAGAACCCAGATCCGGTCATGTGACATAAGTCATGTTGCAAAAATCTGATTCGTACATTTTATTAAAGTTTATCTGAACCATTAAGGGTTTGTTTGAGAGTTTTTTTGAAGGGGAGAGGAGAGGAGAGGAAAGTGAGGGAAAAAAAAGAAAGGGAAAGGAAGAGGTTTTTCTCTTTTTTGTTTTGATGATTAAAATGAGCAAAAAAAGAAAAAAAAATAAATGAAATAAATAAAAATTTATGATTTTACAAATTTATCCTTTATTTCTAAAGTAAATATATTTAATATAAGATTTAATAATGTTATCTAAATAATATTTGAAAAAAAAATTTGAAGAAATAAATAGATATATAATAGTAAATTATTATTTTTTCTCTCCAAATCTCCTAAATTGGGAGAACACAAAAGTGAGGCAAAAAAAGAATACAAGGGTTTGAAATTACCTATTGGTTTCCTTTCTTTTTTGAATCTTGAACTCCTAAACAAGATGATTGACACATTTACTCATTTCTTTTTCTCTCATTTCTTCCAAATTTTAACTCTCAAACAAACCCTAAAGCACATTAAACTTTAATAGTTCACATGAGCTTTAATAGAATGTATGACTCAGATATTTACAACATGACTCATGTCACATGATCAGATCTGTGTATTAGAGGTGATAGGGCAAAGTTGGTTTAGTAATTTACTAATTTTAATTGTCATTGGTTCTCGAGATACAAATTTTGGTACGAGAGTGAAATGGCCGCTGTAGGGTGTATACGCAATTCCTTGCATCCTCAGATTCATAATTCCCTCCCTTACCTTTCATGGACTCCAAAACGTGATTCCACATATCTTCCTCAAAATAAAAGACATAGCTATTTCGTATACCCTTCAAGAGGCGTCCAAGAGAGAATTGTAAATTTGTTTTTTTTTTCTTTTAATGTACAAAATTTAAAATACCAAATGGTCATTGGTAAAGCTATAATAAAGTTCTACCAAAATAAAAAAGCTAGAGCATTAAAGTATTGGATGAACTAAAATATTAAGTGTTTTTTAAAAAATAATTTTTTTTGATGAGGTGAAACGTGTATATTATAAGAATAAAAGGTGAAAACTAATAAAATTTTGTATTTTAAAAACTTTGGGGGGCCACAATGAAGCGCCCTCCTGCAAATGGTAATCAAAATTCTTTCATAAAAACAAGTTAAACAACGCATACAATTAAATTGTTTCAGATGGTCTCCTTCTAAGGTTGAAGTTCTATTTTCAGTTCTTCATTCTTTAATATCCCAATTACAGAATATGACTTCCTCTAATTAACGATTTCGAGTAAGAAAAAACCCAACAACTAGCTGCGTTTTCTGTCAATGGCCTTCTTAGCTACCAAATATATAAGATATTGGTGTATGTATATGAATTATTTCATTTTTGTCTAACTTATTAAATGTATGGTTACACTATGGCCATAAGAAATCATAGATAATTGTGCTTATTAGTCAGAAAGGGATATATATTTTATGCATACCCTTTTATTCCTAATTTCCAAGAAAAATATTTTATGTTAAAAGTTTATAATATTTGTAAGGCTACAATTGAAACATGACTGCATGCGGGTTTTTTTTTCTCCTTTTTATAATACTTGCCTTAATTGACATTAACAAACAAAACATGAATGTACACGTACGAACGTGACATTAATAAGAATCAACGTCTCTTTCTGATGCAACCACGTGTGAATTTCTTGCCCACACGTCAGTTAGAAATGAACGAGTCAATACCTCTTTTTGGCGAAGTTCACAGGGAAATTTAGGCAAATGGCAAATTGGCAACCATGTTAGTATTGTGGACAAGGCCTTCGTGCACAAAAGCTCAGCCATTTGAGTGCCAAGTGAGCTGTAAAACTGAATTTGCTGCATCACGCTTCCAGGTCTCATTAACAAAACCGGTTCTCTGCCCCAAACTTTTATGGGTTCATCCCATGCAGTCAAAAGAAAGTAGAAAAATGGGGAATGCACATCTTATCCCACTAAAGCCACAAATTTTGTAATTGCTGCGCCTCCAAATGCGGGAAACACCATTTATGGAAACGGTGGATATGATATTATCATCTTCTGTCTCATAGCTTCAAATTCATTGCCGTTTCAGTTTAACTCAAAATGGTAAAGATGATTAATTGTTGAAAAATAAAATTCTATTTTATCGGGGATTATATAAAATAGTGTCCTTTGTACTATTTTTTCAAGAGAAATTCACAAATTGTAAAATTAATATAAGTAAAATTTAACTTTTTAAATTATTTTTATTAAGTTTATATTCAATTTTAATTTCCAGTCTACTGCTGTGGACGGACCGTGATTGTAAACAATTAATTCAAGTTTTCAATTTAGACAACTTTTTTTTTTCTTTTTAATAATTGGAATGCCCTTTTTTGACATAAATATTGTACTTTGTGAACTAATTTACATATATATTGTAGTTTAGAACTTATTTATATATATATATATATATATATTAATTTTTAAAAACTAAAAAAAAAATAAAATTTCGAGATGTGAAAACCATTGGATACGCTATTGGCCAAGTGGCGTGTCTAGT
Source organism: Cercis canadensis (assembly GCA_003255065.1). Taxonomy (NCBI): domain Eukaryota; kingdom Viridiplantae; phylum Streptophyta; class Magnoliopsida; order Fabales; family Fabaceae; genus Cercis; species Cercis canadensis. Next base: position 855,495 of record QAOA01007183.1, on the reverse strand, counting down.
GTAGACACACCACATAGCCAATAACATGTCCGATAGTCCCCAATAACTATATTGTATTTTTTAAAAAAAAAAATTATAATATTTACGTAAATAAATTCAAAAGTACCATAAATATGTAAATTTTTTTGTAAAATATAATATTTGGGTCAAAGTATCTTACAATGACAATAGGATTGCTTATAGACTAGCTCATTGATCTTGTGGTCTTAGATGAATTTAAAGTTTGGCTTGAAGTTTACGTGAAATTTATGTCTGATTTTTTAACAAGTAATTAATGAATTCATTTTCCCCTAAAAAAAAAACTACAGTAAAACAGATATGGTGATTGAATCAACCGAATTTATCTTTTCATTGGCGATACATAATGATGTGGTTGGACAGATTCATTCATTGGAGGGGAATCAAGGGATTTCGACTTGATATTTATATTTAAACTATATTATATATTTCTTATTTTTTTAATTACTGGTTCATTTTGTTTTTGGTCAAATGCCTATAAAGGAATGTATTGTAATACAAAGCTTTACAATTAATCAATTTTCAGTTTTATAATATATACAAATCCATGCATTAATCTGTCTAAAAATGCAACAATTCGTATGAGTCATTTGTCCAAAATCACGCTTGTATCTTTATCTCACTGAATCATATATAGAATTCTAATTCAAATGTCTCGAGTTCGAGCCCTTGAGAATGCAGCTGCGTCTGTTGGGAGAGCTTTACCACCCTTGTGGTCCTTCCCGGCTCGAAACAGGGGCGAAGTCCGGATACCGGTGGGTAACCAAAAAAAATATATAGAATTCTAATCATAATTTTATTTATTTTTATATGGTAGGTTTTTTTTTCTTAGCGAGTGCTTTTATTTTTGTACTTTTTAAAATCTGTCACAGAAAGACAAAAGAAAGAGAAAAGAAAAATGAAATTATTCTCTCTCCTACCCGTTCCTTGGACCTATATATATGACCAAATCTCCCTCAAATGATCTCAAGGTCATTCAAAACCCCAGTGCTACTGCTGAGTTATCGGACCCATTTCTCACACATAAATGGCGCTTCGGAAAACCCTCACGAAGCGTCTGTTGGACGGTTTCAGAACCACCTCACCGTCGGCAACTTTACAACACACTGCCGTCTCCTCTCCCTCACTTCAAACCATTGTCCCACCCAATGCTTCCAAATCCAACTTCCATCGGGAGTACCTCCCCTCGCCGGAATCCGCCGACAAAGGATTTTTCCTGCGGTTTCTCCACCGGAGAGCCGTATACCACTCAGGCCCGACGAGACTCCCGGAATTTCTGTCGCTTCCTGTCGGAGAGAATCTCAGAGAGAAGCTGAAAGGCTTAAACATTACCGGAGATCGTCTCCGTCTGGACGGCCTTGGCCCTCCGGCGCCGGATCCTGCCACCGGTGGTTTACTGCACGGAATATCCATAAATGATGCAAAGAAGATTCTGAAGGTTTCGCAGGTGGAGAAGCTGAAAGGAAAACTGAGGGAGATCCCAAAGACCTCAATTTCCTACTCTGAGTTTATTCGAATCTGCGGTGAAGGTTGTGAGAATGAAGATCAGGGAGCTGAGTTTGGGAAGTTGTTGGATGAGTCAGGAAATGTCATCGTTTTTGGAAACGTGGTGTTTCTGCGGCCGGAGCAGGTAATCAATCAACTCTCCCTCCCGACGGGGACAAATTTGATTCTCGGCTTATTCCTTTCTTATTTCATTTCATATCTATTTTGATTATCATTTTTGAAAAGACTAAAATAGCCTAGCCCTTTACAAAATTACATAATAGTGTTTTGGTAGCAAGTACTAGGTGGAGCGAGTCCCAAAAGTGTGGGTGTAAGTGTGATGGAAATTTTGGCCGAAAAAAAAAGAGAGTGTGATGGAAAAGAAATGATGGCGTCGTATGCTGTTAAGGAGTCACCATTTTTCCGTTCTTTGAGTTGAAAGTTAAAATCTGTGAAGTGCAGAGCATCCTGGCCTCGACGGTTGGCGTAGTCTTGGATCATTGGATGAGGGGTGTGGCTGGTGAAATTTCACGCGCCTGATTTCCCTGGGATTTGGGATCCCCTTGACTCGTTTTTTAAGGAACGCGATTCCGTCTTCTGATTTTGTGTCTCCGTATTCACTGTCTAGTGTATTCGTGTATGTCTTCCTTCGAGTGACACGTGTCCTTGAGCAATTTTGTTTTTCTGGTAACGGTCGTTGCAGGGACGTGACTTCTGGCTTTTGCGCTTTTTCTCTCCCTCTCTCTGTGGGACAGACTGAGTTGATCATGTGATTTGTTTCTGGGACAAATGGCTTTGAAAACCTCAGTAAATCTGTTTCTGGGACAAATATATATATAGAAAAGTTGAATTTAACACAGGTAGGACCTAGCAAAGCTGTGGAAAAGCTATACGTAATTTTTGATTCCTTTAAGCGTTTTATCAACTTGGTATTCAATAAAATTAAATTATTGTGATTGTAATTTGTTTGTTGTCATGACCATGACAGGTAGCAAAAACAATGGAGAGCTTAATCAGTGAATCAATAGCCAATCCCAAGGACCCGAGAAGATGCGAGTTGGAGTTAATGGAGAAGCAAAAGGCGATGATCGATGAGAAGGCTCAATCCCTGGTCCGACGCGAGCTTTATTGTGGGCTGGGCTTATTGACGGTCCAAACCCTTGGGTTCATGAGGCTCACTTTCTGGGAGCTTAGTTGGGATGTGATGGAACCCATATGCTTCTTTTTCACCTCACTTAACTTCACTGTGGCATACCTTTTCTTCCTCAGGACGTCCACAGAGCCCACCTTCCAGGGCTACTTTTATCGCCGATTCATGGCCAAGCAAAAGCGTCTTATGCAGACATACAAGTTTGACATGGAAAAATACAATGAGCTCTGCAAGGCATGCTATCCAGATTATAACGCTGCTGCAAACTCTGACTCTCAACTATCTTCACTCTTCAATCAGTCACTTGGCCATGGCTCACTACTTGGCGCTACGCGTCATTCTTCAACTTGAAGAATTATATCAACATATTTAAAACATCATTTCCACCCATCAAAACACTGCAAAACTAATGTTTTAGAATTTCAAGTGATCAAGTTTGACTAAGATCCCGAGTTTTAATGGAAGGTTTTCAAGATGACAATGTACAGATTAGATAGAGAAGATCAACAATGTCTTAATTACTAGGTAGGCTTAAAACTGACATGGCCCATCCCAACACTCAAATTTACATCACCTTAGTTGGGGTTTGTACATAGTTGGACCAAATGAATAGCTGCCACGGCCGTTTTTGTGGCTCTACTGAATTGTCTTGCGATTACCATCGTCTCTTTCCCCCAACATACCTTTCAAGCAAATTTGATAGATGCCATTTTCTTGCCATTCTGATGCTCGGAATCCACATAAAAGGTTAGTAATCACTTACATCACATTGGTATTGGACCTAAATGAGAACATCTTTTGCCACGCTGGGATGCCTAATTAATAGTGAGTAAAGACAAGTGTTTAGAACTTTTGGTTAGTTGTGGAGAAAATAAATTTTATGTAAGATTGTTTTTTGGGTATAATTGATTTTAAAAAAAAAAAAGTTTGGATATATTATTTGAAAAGTGATTTTTATTTAAATTGTTTTAAAATTATATTTTTAGGTGTCATAATACTACTAGAATCCAATAAAAAAGTTGTGAATATTTAAATATTATTAGTATATGGGTAAAATGGATAAATCACCTAAAAACATACCAAACAAAAACAAAAAAAAAACCTATGTTGACAAACTCAACCTATTTCATATAGTAATTTAATTTCTTAAAACAAGTTTGTTAATACTTAATAGTAACACATCGATCGACTTGATTTCTCCCATGTGTTATCAGGAGAGTTCAATCACGGTTCTTTTGTAGCATATTTTTCCCCAACATAATGGAGTCATTTAATTTGTCGGTATGCCATGGCCGGCAGATGCAGCGCCTAACCGGGTAACCAGAATAAACTCTTACGTCGCCGTTAAGCTCAGTGCGATTTTTTGTGTTTTTGGGCCACAAGTGTATGTGACTGGCTTCCAATAAAACATAGCTTACAACGCCAAAAGTCTTTATATTCGACTTTGGGTTAAGAATTGTGCCTTTTCTTTGGGCCATTTTATCTGCCTATTTTTTTCCTTTTTGTTTTCTGTGAAAGGGAAAACAAGCAATAGTAGTTGCATGCCTATTTGCTTTAATATAGATCTGCTCCACCTTATACATGTAAACTATTTGAGCCCAGGGTGGGGCAGGCCTTCAAATAAAACCCAATCACTTATTTCTTTTCTTTTTCATGTCCTGGTGAATGAGTATCCGGTTGTTGTAACTTGTAAGAGGGGAAAACAAACAGGTGAGATGTACTAATTGCCCTTAACAGAATTACCGTTCAGAAGAGAAGACATAGGGACAGGGTTGTAAATATAAGAAGGTTTGGGTGACAAAAATGGTGGTCCAGGATCATTATCTTATATAATGTTTGGAAGCAGAATATTGATAATGCACTTAACCAAGAGACTAGAGATGTGAAAATCTTGGCGGGTGCTTATTTTGAAAGGAAGTTATTCGCTCACTTGAATATGGATATGCCATCATTTTCCCGTTAAATTGGAGCTCCGAGTTTGGTGATCAAATCAACAGGACAACCTTCCTTTTCTTATGTGCTACGCCTATATATATAGTCATCAACTGTTCACTAAAAATAAATAAAAAATCAAAGTAACACCAGTTGTAAGCCAAAGGACCAACCCTACATCTGTCAATAACCAATTAAAGTTTAGCTTCAGCTGTTAGATAAAAGTTTATTAATGATTTTATATCTAATACACTCTCGCACACAAAAGTCCATTAGGTTAGGAATTGTTTTATATCTAATACTTCTTTGGTGAAAGCCCATTAAACTTTAAACTTGAACAAAACACAGACTCATCAATACTTTTTGCTAAAAAATTGGGGTATAAGGGTTTGATCTCTTGATCACTTGGTTTAATAAACTATAATACCATGTCAAAAATTAATTTAACCCAAAAATTTAAATTAATAAATAAAGACCCATAAATAATTTTATATATAACAACCACAGCCTTCTAGAAAAAACAAAAACAAAGAAAGAACGTAGCATTAGCATGACCATTAGTTGTTATCAAATCTACTCACTAGTTACACTTATCAATATTATTATTATAAAGATAGACGCCACAGGTAACCAACTTAATTATAGCTAAACCATGACTTACCATCTTTGCTTAGCTATATATATTGCGATGGGAGACTTGGCCTCATTCTCCCTTACTCTTATCCATCCGAATCAGCATACTTGTCTTCAAAGAAAGGGGCGAAAAAGAAAAAGCTTGTATATTTGAAATAAAATGCTTTATCGAATTTCTGGTTTCAGTTAACAGTTAACAGTTAACACCCATAAAAATGCAGTTGTTGATTTTGTTTTATTGTCTCCCTCTCTTTTTCTTTTCGTTTTTTTTTTCCCACGCTAATCTCTTCACTTAGCTATAATATAAGCCAACAGCCAACTAATTTTCAGTTAACAGTCAACACCCATAGGAAAGTGTCCATGGGAAATGACGAAATTTCTTAATTAATTAAGAATTCTCAACTAATTATGTCATCATCAATGTAGTCATTATTCTTATATTTGGCGTAGTCTTCTTCTTTGCTACGATTCAAGTTTCCATTTATTCTTTATCTTCTCTTTCCTTCCCTTTGTTTGAAACAGGTCCTCGAAGATTGGCTAATTTGATTTCATTGGGTCTATGATTCAGCTATCATTCATCTAAATGAAGGGATTCATCGATAATATCTCCTATAGGTGATCAGAGCACGGGCATAATTAATTATTATTTTTTAAACTAAATAATTAAACCATACATTATTTATCTATAATTTAGATCAATTTGAGTCACCTATATATAGATGATTGACAAAGTATCATTTTGCTCACATGAATATTTTATAGATGGTATCTTAATTATATTCAACCGTAAAATCTTTTTGAGGAGATGGAACCAAACAAGAAATTTGAGTCACCTATATAAACCAACATTTCTAAAAGCATCAAGGAAGCATGGTTACCAATATTATGTATTTGTTAGAATCCAAACCCAAATGAAAACATAATTCACATGAGCCCTTCCCACCATGCATTTGGAATGAGGGCCATTCCATCACGTGGTAGGGAGGTTGGAGTTGACCAAACTAGGGCTCAAACTAGTCCCATGCACCTTTTTCTTTTTCATTATGAGAGAGAAAGCATTCCCTATCCAATAGCACAACTAGGATCAATATTTCGTATGGATATGGACCAACCTCAGTAGGCAGTTATCATGAAATTCTTGGATTTTCTTAATAATAACCTAACTTTAATTTATTTGGCATGTAGCATAGCAGCATATTGTGTTTGATATGTCAATATCTCTCAGTGACATTACGTAGCCCATCTCAATCATCAATCTTCCACCATTCCAATCTTTGCTCGGTTTTGAGAGGTGTGTCTCTTGGTTATTACTAAAAATCGAAAAGTAGTCCTCCAAAATGAAAGTTGCTTTATGAAAGAAATTGGCTTCTATATATGATTTGAAGTCCATTATACTTACAGTGCTGAAATGGTAGCCACCTGTATATATACCAACTTGATGTTGAAAGCTATATATATAAAATTGGTCAATTTGCATTCGAAAATTCAAAACATAGAAACCCAAAGAAATGGTGGTGGGCAACCTAATAGTTTAAAGTGGGAAATGAAGGTCAAACCGCTATGCTTGGAGGCCAAAATTGGAAGTAACTGAAAAGGCGCTAATTAATAATTTGGACTAGTTTTAATTATCGCCTGAGGGCCAAAGTCTCGCGTGAAAGGAACTCTTGCGGTTCATGGAGCAAGTATTTCAGTGGCGCAATTCATCATTTTAGTTAAATTCAACTTATAAACGAGTTTGCCTTTTTTTCTTATTTGAAAATTGTATAAACTGCAGCATATAAACTTGGGGCCTAATTTACCCATAACAAATGGCCTAAGGAACCAAGCCGTGGATTGAATGATTTGACCAACTGCTTATCTCAAGAGGCAAAGAGAAGCGTGAGAGGTTTGATAAACGACGTAAGAAAAACAATTAAGTCAGTGGTCTAGTAGCTATGGTGTCGTAATTTGGGTATGGCATATTGACCTCTTACATGTGAAATGACTTCAGCTTATATTATACATCTGCTTTGTTCACCTAGTCTCATCTTTGCCTATTAATTGTGTATTAACATTTTTTTTCTCAAATTTGTAATGTACAATTAGTTTAACTCGTAAAGACAATTTTATTTGATATGGATATTTAAAGATTAAATCTCTTCTATATTCGACGTATAGGGTTGAGTTTTAAATTATCTTTTTTGTTATCAGATTTTTATCTAAGGATATTTAAGAGATCTTTAAATTAATTATGCTATATGTAGTTATATATATAAAAAAGAGTTTAAACATAGAAAAAATGAACTCATCTCAGGTAGGCGAATTAAGTAAAGCAGCATACGGGATTTAAAATTTCAAAGTATGAATTAACTTGCAGAATTACAGTGGCTGGTTTTGGAGTTTTGAGTGGATATATACCTCAATAAGAAAGTTAGTATTAGGCAGATAAAGTAATAGGGAAAGTGTGGTGGCTCGCTAGCTTTGAAAAGTAAATAACATTATCACGATCAAGCATTTCACTATTGAAAATAAACTATGTTGGTAGGGTCTCAAAACGGCAACTCTACATCAACAGTGATTAAAATAATTGTGCCGTTTGGTGAAACACCAATAAGATGGATTAGCTGTATCCTCCTAACCAACCTTGTTTGAGAGAACATAATAGATCTGTGATTAATACTTTTATATGTATGCTAATCAATTCCCAATGTTTTTCAGTATACAAATGGTTGGAAGGTCAAAGCAGGCAGAAAATTAATATATGAAAGCGTAAATTGTAGGTTAGCAAAATACCAAACCTAACCACCCTTCTTATGTTCGAGTTATTCTCATGAGAGATGCCCTTTTTTTATTGTCAACGAGTTTAATTATGTTTTCTTGACCCTTCTGCTTCAAATAGGGATTGTTTATGTCTTTGTTTCTTTTAAGTTTTCCCCTGTTTGACTCATATCCTCCCAGTATTAAAGAGTACCATTTGCATTATTGATTATTCTCATTGCATGAGCAGTCTGATTTTATCAGAAAACATGCAGTGAGCATTAAATTTTCGCCCTGTGGCTGCTCTATGGTAATTGGGCAATAATCCTTTATTGCCTTATTTGATCCCGCCAGAATACGGAACAATAACCTAGTTCATGTTACTCTATTATGTTCACTGTCTTTTAAACTTCTAATAGTTTATATAAATGGATGAAAAGTTACTTTTTATAGGGATTTTCTTTAGAAATAAATAAAAAGTTAGAAGAGGAAAGTGACTTTTCAGCCATAAAATTACCCCCCAAAAAAAGAAAGGATTACACTGCTCTAGTTTTACATTAATATATCTAATGCATGTTTTATATGTAAAAGTTTTCTTAAAACTTATGGATAAGGTATCCAACGACAGTGCATATTATATACTATATCTTTTTAAATTTTCGTTGCATGTTTTACGAATGTATCATTAATACGAGACTTGATATTTATTTAAACGGCGTTCAGATAAGGAAGAAAAATAAATATCGCAAGAGGGACAATTGTCTGCTGTCAGTGGGACATGTTACTTAGAACGAAGCTATGGCCATTAATTTATACTGCTCATAAGCACTGCGTGGGCCCACCATGTTATGAGATAGATAATAGGCCCTTTTTATTTCTCCTTCCTAATAAAAAATAATGTGATATTCAAACTGCAATATGAAGTTGTATCCATTAGGGCAAAGACTATGATCCCCACCCACGTAAGTGGATCAATAAATTCAGTAGCAGTTAAAACAGTGTTCTATAATTAATCTTATTTCTCACCTTCCCCGTTACCCTTTTCGACTTTTTCCTTATCATTCAGATCTCTCTTCGATTTTACTCTTTAATAATTATTAAGCTCAAGTCGCTACAAACTATAATGTTATTGTATCAAAGAAAATAAAATATCCATCTGGTTCATAAATCATTACGAGGGCATTGGCTTTTTAAGTGCATATTTAAATTAGATTATGTCTATTGTTGGAGTTAGGATGAAGTTAGTAACTTGTAAAAGAGAAAATGACAGTTAAGGGGAGGTAGAGCCGGAGCTCTGGCGCCACCTTCGACACTCAAAGTAACTGCGTCGAGGGAAAAAGTGAAAAAAATCGAGAAAGAGAGAAAGAAGGAAGAAGAAATAGTGAGCCCTAATGAGTTCAAAGCTAAGATGAAGAGTGTATACTTTAAGTAAATGTATTTTAGTATTTTTAGTGTAACAAGGTATTATCTATAATTGAAATTGAAAGAATTAATTTAAAAATAATTAGTTATGTTTAGATGTATTATCTAAAATTAATTTTTTATGTGAATTTAAAATTATTTTGTAAGATTGATTTTGTATGGATTAGTGTTAAAAAAATTGAGGTTGGGTATGAACTGACCATAAAGCACATATATGTAAAAGCAAATTAGCAAACACTCATTATCACAACGCCATTAAAAGCAAATATGTAAAAGCAAATTCCAATGGTTAGAAGTTAGAATTGATTTTAGCAAGAAGCTAGGCAGCTTTACCCAAAACTTGGTTTTGCATCTTTCCCAATACAACATTATTTTTGCGTCAACAATTACCAAACAATCTAATTTCCAGAATTGATTAAACAGCATTTAACTTGTGTCCTTTTTGTATATTCTGTTTGTCATTTTTTTTGTTTTTTGGGGTGGTAATATGTTGTTTTCTTACATGAATATGTTTGTTAGGCAACTTTTTCCTTGATAATGAAAACACACCTCAATAATATAGTAGCAAAATTCGTGGCTGCGTCTACCAAAATATATAGTTGTCATGGGTGTATTATGGTATTTGAAATTTGGAATTAATTATTTCAATAGATTGAATATAACTAAAATAAGGTATAATATTATTTATAGTAGGCTATTTCAGTGACTTTATATTCATTCTTGTCTTGTTTATAATAAGAAATATAGAAGCAATATAGGTTATAAATTTATAATGACGTTAATTAGGTTAAACTAAGCAATTAAATATTACAATTTGCAATTGCTTTATCCAAGTTGCGGTCGTGAACCGATATGACATACAGTAAAACGATTTATTCAAGAACGTGTAGTGGGGATTCTTGTAATTCGTAGCAAAAACAAGGGTCAATTTAGAAAGAATTTTGCCGTCGATATTTTATTTAACACAAACGCATAGTAATATTATAATAAAATTTTCTCCGAAAAACCCATAAAGATTAAATTATGGTCTCCACCCACTCCACCCATTCTATTTTGATTTGTTCTGACCTCCTCTTCTTCCCCTTCACTGTCAGTGTTCTCTTTTTCCCATCTCAGAGAAGAGGAAGCAGAAACTTTCGTATTTGTAAAGACGCTGTACGAATTGAAAGCTCCTCTCTTTGAATCAGTCTAGGATAATTAATAGCTTTTTTTTCCAGAGAAATCAGAGGTCCTGCCTTTTCACATGTATGTTGGAGCTCTGTTTATTCCTTTCAAATCAAAACCACCATTAGCCTAAGGGGCCACTCTCCCTTTGTTTCGTATTGTTGTCCGTACAAGGCATTCCAAAATGCAGGGGAGCCAGCGATTTTTCTGGGTTTTAAAGCCGATTGGAAAATCGCCGGTGAATTGATGGAATCATCGTCGTATGTTTTTGAGTTTTTCCTATTTAATGGAGGTAATGGTTCGGTGTAGTTCATGCACTCTCTCCAGATTTCATTGTAAGCTGCGATTCACCATCGTTGTTTTCGAGGTAAGCTCTGCTAGTTGATGACTTTCTACTCTGATTTTTTTTTTTCCCTTCTAAATTTCTTCTAGTTTAATGTTGCTCTAGCATTTAGGGTTTAGTCCTTTCAAAATCATCTGCTGAACTATGCTTGGGCGGTCGCTGTAGGTTTTAGGAAAAAGAAGGAGAAGAACAATTATTAAGTGTTTTCATATTTTGCATTTACTAATGAAATTAGATACGTCTTCTCTTTATAAGTTTATAGACATATTTGTCCTGAAACCGAACCCGGAAGGTTAGGGTTTATTTCCAAGAACAATGTTTGATCTGGATGGTGCGGGTTTAGTCCCTGAGAACTATGTCGTCTCGAAGATTTTGTTCTCTGATCTCTGGCGTTCTTATCTTTTTTCTCTTTACTTTGAAGCTTCAGATGGAACTGTTCACTAGCCTCTCTGGCGGCTAATTTGATTGAAGATCCATTACTTGTTTCCCTTTTAGTTTAGTAAGCTTAATTTTGAAGTTTAGCTGTTCTAAGATTTGGCTTTTGGCAGAGTGATTGCATTCTCATTAGCTGAGATTGAGAGAAATTTCGTTCTGTTTGACAAAAAATTGTTGCATGCCTGCTTCTAAGTTTGGTAAAGCTGACAGGGTTTAAGAATTTGACTTTTGATTTCGTATGAGGTAGTGTTTGTTTATTGCTTGTTCATTTTACTCTTTTGCTTGCAAGCAAATGTAAGGGCTTTGTTCTCAATGTTTATCCAATACATTGCACATGATAATCTAGAAACTATGATTGCTGAAGTTGGTTGATACATATTGTTATTCTTCTGCTTCCTCTTCAGATTGTATTGATATTGGCATGGTTGGAAGCCACCAATGCAAAACTCCAAGAACATCAACTGCAATGGGGTGGCCTGGAAAGGAGAAGCGAGAGCATTGCTTCACACTCTTGCATACATGACCAGATACTGGAACAGAGAAAGCGACCTGGTCGCAAGGTGTATTCGGTTACCCCGCAGGTTTACGAGCCTGGTCTGTCAAAACCCCTTCAACATAAAGGTAGGGCATTACTTGGAGTGTCAACATCATCAGGGCGTCTAAAGGATGCAAAGCGACCTATTAGGATATACCTAAATTATGATGCTGTTGGCCACTCCCCTGACAGAGATTGTCGTAAAATTGGTGATATTGTGAAAGTGAGTGTTTTTAGAGTGCGTATGGCCTAGGGATAGCATTTCCATTCTCTCTCATTCTCTGTATGAAATTTAATCGTATTATTTTTCTTTGTATAGCTTGGAGAGCCCCCCATGACTTCTCTTCCTGGTTTCCCTTCTTGTAATCCTCATGGTGATCCTCCAATCTTTGGTGATTGTTGGTATAACTGTACTTCAGAAGATATCTCAGGAGAGGACAAAAAATGTCGGCTTCGCAAGGTCAAATCTTTTTCTTCATTTATGTTTGTTATGTTCACTAGGCTGATAATCTTGTTAAAAGTACTGTTTCACTTTTGGCAATTCATTATGTCTCTTTGGGCATAGTGTTGTTAGTCTATATTAATTAGTATTCACATAAATATTGGATAGGAAAATTCACCCTTGATTGCAACTTATTGCAGGCATTGGGTCAGACAGCTGACTGGTTTAGGAGAGCATTAGCTGTTGAGCCAGTCAAGGGGAATTTGCGGTTAAGTGGATATTCTGCATGTGGGCAAGATGGAGGTGTGCAGCTCCCTCGTGAATATGTTGAGGGTAAAATCTATTTGTCTCATACCTTTTATGGACATTGTAGTTTTCTATAAAACTTAATGCCAAATTTGTTCTTTCGAATTCAAGAAATGACCTCTCTGTTCACCTTCCCCAGAGGGTGTCTCTGATGCCGACTTAGTACTTTTGGTGACTACAAGACCTACAACTGGGAACACTCTTGCTTGGGCTGTGGCATGTGAACGGGATCAATGGGGCCGTGCAATAGCTGGTAGCTTATCCCAGGAACATATTTTGGTTTGAATAATTATCCTGATCTTGCATTTGAGAGAATTCTGAACTGATACATTTTATCTTTGCAGGACATGTAAATGTTGCTCCTCGACATTTGACAGCTGAGGCAGAGACCTTACTTTCAGCTACCCTTATACATGAGGTTAGTTGAGTTTATGTAAATTAATGAAATTGGAAACATGTGAGGCATTGCTAAGCATTGTTCATTATATTTCATCTTTTACAGGTTATGCATGTTCTTGGTTTTGATCCACATGCCTTTGCTCATTTTAGAGATGAAAGGAAAAGGCGTCGAAATCAGGTATATGCTGCCTTGAATGTTGTAGGATTCATTTTTTTAGGCTATAACAGTGTATCTTATATATGTAACCAAGCTTTCTCAAGCATAATCTTCTCTTTATGTTTGGGAGTTTGAGGGCTGGGAGTAGCTTATAGTACGCGTAGCAGAATATAAGTCCCTAAATCATGATTACTTTTTCCACATTAAGAAATAAGAGCTTATTATAATTATTTTAACTTGGTAGTTATTATAGGTGGCGTTGTTGGACATACAGAAGTGTGAAATAGATAAATATAATGGGGCTGGTTGAGGGTTATTATATACAAAATATCTCTCATTTTTCTGTGAAATAAATTCAGGGACCATAATGAATGAAGGATTCAAATGTCCTGCCATTTATTCCAGAAGATGTTTATCTGAAAGTATTTGGTCTAGTCTTTAGAACTATTCTAAATATTTTTCTTTCCTAGACATATATTCGAAAATTTTCTGTTGCATCATTTTTTTCCAAATCAGGCATTTTATTGGCGCACATTTGGGAAGCTCATCATTACTTGTTGTCTTTGCAGGTTACTGAACAAGTCATGGATGAAAAGCTTGGGCGGATGGTAATTCGTGTAGTGCTTCCGCGGGTTGTCATGCATTCACGATATCATTATGGGGTACTTGCTTGAACTTTTGTTTAATATTGACATTGTACTTAATGCTTTCAACAAATGATTGACGAGTGATCTGATGGCAGGCGTTCTCAGAAAACTTTACTGGTTTAGAGCTGGAAGATGGGGGAGGGCGTGGGACATCAGGTTTTTCTTTGTTCCCCTTTCTTTGGAATTCTATTACCTTGGTTATCTATAGTTTCTACTCACTGAAGCTGGTAAAAGTTCAATTGCTCTTTATGTATATTATACGACCTCCTTTTTGTTTTCCAAGAATAAAAATCAGAAGTGCCAAAGGAGTGCATGTATGCAACCTGATTGTTCTATGAAAAATGTGCATATATGTGTGAGTTTAACAATTGAAAATTAAATATCTGTGTATTATATGCTAAATGAAATAATAAATGAAGTTTTTTTTTTCTTTCTTGGTAATATTCTAGCTGAAGGATTGGTCTATGGCCTACCCTCATGTGTGCCCCCTTAGAATCAATCCCTAGAGGTGCTTGAAAAAATAAAACAACATACGTGGCAACTGCTTCTTAGAACACCACGCACAACGTACTTAAGCTTGCGCTTCTGCTGGCACCAACCAAATTGTTTGGTAATTGGCTTACAGGATCTCACTGGGAAAAAAGGCTTATGATGAATGAGATTATGACCGGATCTGTGGATACCAGATCTGTAGTTTCAAAAATGACATTGGCTCTCTTAGAAGATAGTGGATGGTACAAAGCCAATTATAGTATGGCAGACCGTCTTGATTGGGGTCGCAACCAAGGTACTGAATTCATTACCTCCCCTTGCAATCTCTGGAAGGGGGCCTACCATTGCAACACAACACAGTTGTCTGGTTGTACATATAACAGGGAGGCAGAGGGATATTGCCCGATTGTAACATATAGCGGAGACCTCCCTCAGTGGGCTCAATATTTTCCACAAGCTAATAAAGGTATGTTATACCATATCTTCATATCTAACTAGATTATGTTGATAATAATCCATGTATGATCTGTTGATGCCTTTTATCTGTTTTGTCCACTTGGGCCAGCTTTTTCAATATGGTTGCTGGAATGTCAAGCAATTGTTATATCCTCTAGGCTGTTGTTTACATTGATATGTAGCTGCTGTTTTCATTTTCCCACTACTCATAGATTTTTGAAGAAAAGAGTGGTTGTTGTAATAGTTTTTGAAGAAAAGCAGTTCATGGTCGTGATTATTTTAAATTAGCAAAATAGACAATTGTGTGGCTGTAGTAAAGTTTCAATGACTTATTCACTGGTTGTTGCAGGTGGACAATCCTCATTGGCAGATTATTGCACTTATTTTGTTGCATACTCTGATGGATCATGTACAGACACAAACAGTGCACGAGCACCTGATAGAATGCTGGGTGAAGTCCGCGGGAGTAACTCTAGGTAAGATTTCTGGATGCAAACATCTCATTCTAGCTGCTTTGCATTGATTTTGTTAACTTTGAGGTGCGTTGCTAATTACATCCCCTTTTCCAATGCAGGTGTATGGCCTCATCACTAGTACGGACAGGATTTGTAAGAGGTTCTATGACACAGGGAAATGGTTGTTATCAGCACAGGTGTATCAATAATTCTTTAGAGGTAAGGTTTGGAGTGCCAATATTAAGTAAAGTGTTCCTATTGTATAGTGCTTTATTGTTTTGGATTTAATCAGGAACTCTACTGCTGCCTTATTTTTCAAGCTTCAATTTAATCGGCTCTTCAAATACTGAAGCATAACAATTAACAAAATGTTGAATTAGTATATGCTTTAATTTGCTTTTATTCTGGATAAGGTTAGGATCACATGCCTATGGATCTGCCTTTTGGCCTATGGTAGTACTAGATTATGAAGACGTAATTGTTTCTGTAATTGAGAAAGCATTTTTTAAGTTGGACAATCCTTCTGTAAAGGTTTGGCGGGCTGCAAATGTGACTGATTTTATCTCAAGCAATGCTAAAGCATTATTTGAATTATGCCCTTTTTTTCTAAAATAGTCACTGAATATTGTTGCTTTATTAACTACAGGCTGCAGTGGATGGTATCTGGAAAGTTTGTCCTCAAGCTGGTGGACCCATTCAATTCCCTGGCTTTAATGGTTAATATTAATATTATTATTATTAATTTATCTATTTCTTTACACAATAATGTTAATTGCTTATAAGTTGCCACCTTACTCTTTATTTTTCTGTAGGTGAATTAATCTGCCCTGCATATCATGAGCTCTGTAGCACAGATCCAGTTGTTTTATCTGGGCAATGTCCCAATGCTTGTAATTTCAATGGAGATTGTGTTGATGGAAGGTGCCACTGCTTTGTAGGATTTCATGGTCATGATTGCAGTAGACGTGAGCTCTCACTTCCCACATTATATTTTAATTTAACCATTCATTGCGATTCAACTTTTAAGCTACCTTCCATTTAGTAGCTGCATGTAGATTTCACTTTATTTATTACTTTTTCTTGACTATCTTTCAGGCTCTTGCCCTAGCAACTGCAATGGCAATGGCAAGTGCCTCTCTAATGGGATATGTGAGTGTAAAAACGGGTTTACAGGCATTGACTGTTCCACCGGTATGTAATGCTACTTTTTTTTAGTTTACTTTGTCTTTCAGCCACCTCCCCATTTAACTAGTTCTTTTATATTTTGTCAACTAGAAATTTTCTCCAAGATTACACTTTATTGTAACCATCCTTCTTTTTCTTTGTTATGTGTCTAAATCCTGCCACGTGGGGGTTGGGGGAGTGGTGAGTATCACTAATTTCTTCCCTATATTTTGATTGGAAATGGCGCCAGTCACATCCTCTGTTTGTTTTAGGCCATTACCATTCTCCTACTTAATTACCTGCAAATTTGATAGGATAGGTAAGGGATGGACTTTGAATGATATTATCCCTTACGAAGGATATTACTCAAGTACTTGAACAATTGTACTTAACCAGAGCTCCTTCTGGATAATAACTTCAAGTCCTTTTTATTTAATCGATTGAGGCTTCTAGTTTATGCATATATTGAATGTGTTCATGTCAAACAATTTGCCCTTCTTTTCTTATTTTAATCGCCATCACATATCTAAGCAGATTCAGTCAGTCTAATCATGTTCCTGACATGCATGTTATTCAGCTGTCTGTGATGAGCAATGCAGCCTTCATGGTGGGGTTTGTGATAATGGAGTTTGTGAATTCCGTTGTTCTGACTACGCGGGATACACCTGCCAAAACAGCTCCATGCTCCTCTCCAGTCTTTCTGTGTGCAAAAATGTACTGGGAAATGACATGTCCGGACAACATTGTGCACCCAGTGAACCAAGTATACTGCAGCAGCTAGAAGAAGTGGTTGTCATGCCTAATTACCACCGGTTATTCCCTGGTGGTGCGAGAAAATTATTTAACATATTTGGTAGCACCTATTGTGATGAGGCTGCTAAGCGGTTAGCCTGCTGGGTAAGTTCTTTCTTTTTGTACCAAAACTATTCTTTTTGTTTCTCGATGTATTTTTCATTTGGTTTTCCTTTGTTCCTCCAACTCTTTACTTTCCCATTTGGTTCACTCAATTTAATGCACTACATGGAAACTTCTAGTTAAAGCCATAGTATCAGCTCAATGTAATTAAATATGTATAATGATTTGGTTAAATCCAGTAGCTTCAAGATTATCCTGACTTTTTCTCGCACTGATTCTTTGTTGAATTATGATAGTTTACAGTAGCATTGTACTTCCTTTCTAGATAATTGAGCATATAGTATGTATTGTTGCCTGTTTTTCTGAAGTTGGTACTTGATTTCCAGATCTCGATCCAGAAGTGTGACAAGGATGGTGACAACAGGCTCCGAGTATGCCATTCAGCGTGTCAGTCCTATAATCTTGCATGTGGAGCTTCACTTGACTGCTCAGACCAAACCCTTTTTAGCAGCGAGGGGGAAGGTCAGGGTCAGTGCACTGGCTCCTGTAAGATGAAACTGTCATGGTTTAATCGCTTGCGAAGCAGTTTCTCATTTAGAAATAGTTCATTGAAAGGAATATCTGTAAGATATAGGCAGCTTTAACTTCAATTCTTTTTTCTTTTTTGGAGGGCTTTGGCTTGTAATTTCTCCAGGGCTATTGTAGGAAAAGGCGGGCATGTAACGCCCTAGATTTAGGGGTTGCTTCCTCTCATCCAAAATTGTTTAGGAAAAATTGGATGAGTGGGTTACATATTGGGCTTTCGAAGAGGAAAGCCTTTTGTAGAGAAAATTGGAAATGTATCGAAAGAGAGAGTAAAAAAGGGGTAAAAAAAAGAGGAAAAAAAAAAAAAAAAAGAAGAATTTGAGATGGTTATCAGATCTTCGGCCGAAGGCCTTTGAAGGGAAAAATCCCAAAAAAAAAAAATTCTCCTGCTTCATTCGTTTCTTTGTCCAGACCCGTTGATCCATATCTGTGCGTTCTTATTTCTTACTTTCTAATTTCTTTTCTTTTTCTATTTTTGATTGATGTGGCCCTTGATTTCTAGATTCTTAATCTTCTAAATATGCTACGGAGCATAAGTGCGAAGGAGATTCGTCTGGTGCGCCCCCTTTTCAGCTTCATTTTCATCTTTCCATATTTGCTTTTTATCTTCTGTATTATTTACTTCTTTTCAGCAAAAAATGAACAACATACGAGAATTGTAAATTTAACAAAATTTCTCATTCCATAAATCGCACTCGTATTTTCAAAATTGAGATTAAACCATGTGAGTTGTGACTTAAAACAGAACTAAACCTCATACCTCAGTTACAAAATGCAATAGAAAATTTTAGTTTTAGTACATTAAGAGTGTGTTTGGATGAGATATTTGTAAAATGTAATATATATTTTTAGTGAATTTAAAATGTTAATTTTAAATTATTTTATTTGTGTAATTTTTTAATGTATTTTTAAAATTTAATATTTTGTTTTTTGTGATTTTTAAAGTCTCAATAGAATGAATTTCAAATTCATTATAAATAGAGTGAATTTCAAATTCATTTTTTTAGTCCTTCTCCCAAGCTCCAATACTTCTTTTCTCCTTTTTGTTCACC
The DNA here is from genome assembly GCA_003255065.1 of Cercis canadensis. Taxonomy (NCBI): domain Eukaryota; kingdom Viridiplantae; phylum Streptophyta; class Magnoliopsida; order Fabales; family Fabaceae; genus Cercis; species Cercis canadensis. Next base: position 836,632 of record QAOA01007183.1, on the reverse strand, counting down.
ATCATAGCACTCCTCAAATCATCGCCGCTGGTAGCACCGCTGTCATCGACTATCAACACCACCACTAACGTAAACAATTATTCTTTCATATTCCTTCTTTCACCAAACACACAAAAATAGTAAAGTTCTCTATGAAGCTTGAAGCTCAACTCATTTTAGAATGGAACAAATCTTTTATTAATTACTGGCAACTCAAGAAGGAAATAAAGAGAATCAAGCAATCAAGAATTCCCAAATAAGAGAATAAAATTTGCTACATGTTTTAACAATGGCAACAAGTTGACTCATCTGAGTGTGAGTTAACTCAAAATGTTTCTTTTTTGAACTATATTTCTTTTTTTATAATAAAAGGGATACAAATAAAATATTTTATAAATTTAAGCATTTAAAATGTTATATTTCAATTATATGTATTTTAAATTTCTAAACACAACCTAAACAACTTTAGTATTTCAAAATTTTGTAACGCCGTTAAAAAGATGTTGTATAGAGTATAGACTGTCCAAGGAGGGCAAAATTTTGTATATTTGGTACTTTTCATTTTGCCCGTGCTATGCGATGAAAGAATGCGTTATCTGCTAGATCTTATCTGGGTGGTGGATACTCGGATAAAAGGGACACAAATAATTGTAACAATAAAATTACCATGGTTGCTCCTTGCTGCTATAAAATAAAATTCATAGCTCTAAAATTGGGAAAAAAAAAAAAAGCACAAAGAAAGGCCGAATATAAAATATGGAGAGAGTCGAGACAAGAAGGGAAGTTGGGAACCGATTCGGATTCGTCAATGTTTTCCTTTTTGAAAATAAAGAACAAATTTGGCTAATGGTCTACGTTTCCTTTCGACTACTCCTAAAGCCATTTCGATTCACACACTCAGGCTTTGCATTGTAATTAAGCCCACCCAAGAAACCTTGAAACATTAATTTAATTTTTTTATAATTTGCTAAATCTCACTCAATTTTTGTTATGTTGTGAGGGTGAATGCATTCTTATCGGCTTGATGCCCATTACTACCACTACTAATGGTACAATGATCTCATCTCTCACATTTACAGCCATATGTGACTATCTTACTTATTTAACATTTCTTTCTCTTCTCGCCAAACCAATCAATCAAAATTAACCGTTTTGCAAAAATAAGAATCTCGACTCCCTTAAATGAGGAAAATTGGTATAGTAGTGTTAAGTAACTAAACAAGCTAAAATATCAAATGGTATATATCAGCCTCCAAATAGTAAATAATAGAGTAATCATCAATTCATGAGGATACCGTTGGACAAAATGTGATAAGGTAATCAGAGCCAGAACATGTGCAAGTGCTCGAAGCGTCGTCGTATGCGTAGCTGTAGGCAGTGGGGCACGCGTTCTTGAACATCTCCGAGTATTGCGTCGGCGAACAAGTTTGTGGAGTTGAGTGATCACCAGTGCAGCAGAACTCCGCCGTGTTAAACGCCGCGCATGCGCTCTTGCACGCCACCACTGAACCCCCATCCATTACCTGCAACTCACTCGGGCAGTGACTGTTCAAGTCTGCAATACACCCCGCGTACTGGCAATCACCGGTTCCTGTGGTTGCCTTCACACCCATCCCCACATTGTAACCGTCCACAAGGCTCACGTCATAGAAATCCTTGTTATTGCTGGCGCTTCCAATGGTGAACTCCGCCAGCGTCACCGGCGGAGCTCCTCCCCCAATGCATTTTAGCCCGCCACAATCTCCGGTAACACATTTTCCGTTACCGGCATTATCGAAGTTGCAGCCGGTTCGGGCCCAAAACCGGCCAGACCAACCTAGTGGAGCAGTGAGCTGAACTGACGATCCGGGTTGCAAGGAAGATCCTCCGTCGCCGACGATTGCACCGCCGTTGCCGGAAAGTGTTCCAGGCCACACTGTGTAACTGCAACGGTTTTCTAGTGTGAAGACGGTGGCTGAAGCCACATTACCTGCAATTTCATAATAAGAAAATCAAGTAACAGAAAGAGGAAAGAAAAAAAGAAGAAGAACTTTGCTATGAGTAGAGGTAATGTGAGGGGATTACCTGATACGAGAAGAAGGAGAAGGAGGAGAGAGAGGTTTGAGGTAAGCGCCATGGGAAAAGTAGAAAGACGCAAGGACGGAGTGGGTGTTGGGTGAGAATATGAGGGTGGTGGCAAAGCAACTGCCGAGTTGTGGTATTTATAAGTGGTTACTCCACTATTTTGCTTTATAGAAATTGAGCCCTATCTTTCCGTGAGCCGTTTAAGAAATTAAGATTGTGGGAGGGTCATCTTGGGATGGGATCATGGGAGTGAGGACTCAAACACTCGTCTCACTAGTGAAGACTATTCAAAACTAAAAAGCCTTTTTACTCAAATATTGTATTTTAGAAATAAATTTATGCATCCATGATAGTTTTTAATTTATTTATGCATATATTATATTTTTTAAAAATAAAAAATAATAATTAAAAATAATTAAATTTAGCTTGTTAAGATCACCAAATTGGCCACGTGACGCATCTACACTAGACACGCTGTGTGGCCAACGACATGTCCGATGGTTCTCACATACTAGATTCTGCTTTTTTTTTTTTTTAAGTGAAATATATGCATAAATAGGTTAGAAACTATCATAAATGCGTAAATTTGTTTCTAAAGTATAATATTTAAGTCAAAGTGCCTGATTAACAACGATAAAAATGATTGTCTAAATAATTATGAGATATTAGCTTATGGTTTTGTGATTATTTCTTTTAAAGGTATACATAAATATATAGTTAAAAATTGATCAACATTTATAAAAGAGAAGAAATACTATATCGGGCAATAAAATTTATCTTTTAATTTCTAATCACAAGCTCCCTCAAAAAAATAAGAAAATCTTAGCACAATCATATTAAAATTTCATTCCCATGTTTTCTATCATTGTTTATACTTCATAATTTTATTTAGTGAGTAATTGATGCGAATTAAAGTTAATAAAGGGAGCATAAAAATTAAGGATTGGAAAAATAAGAATGCGAGAAATGAGGGGTCAAGGAATCCGGAAGGAGTCGGAGTGATAAGTGATAAGGAATGGAACGTGGCAGGAAAGTATCAATTCACGTGAGTACTGTTACCCACGTGGCCAACATCACCACCACCCGAGACACTTGCCAGTTAACACGCACGTACCCTCCCCTTCTCCTCAAAACTGCTAATTCTCCCTCCCCTTAAATTCTCAATTAAGTTAACTTAAACAGAGATAAGAATGGCATCTTGAACCAATTTTCTTCATCTACCGTTTCATATTTATTTGCTGCAAGAATGAGGTTGGAAGTTCAATAAGAGAGCCTCCAAATTAGGCAAAGCAATCATTACATTACATTATGGATATTCATATTCATATTCATATTCATATATAGGGTATATGTTACTTCGGAATTGTGACATCTCACATCTGAAGGCGTTCCGCCGGTTTTGGACTCAGAACCAAGAAATAACAAGTCTACTTGTCAATTGGTTGCTTACGATTTAAGAAAATGGCAGCTTAACCATTAGCACTAGCAGCTTACCCAAGCCGTCATTAAAACTAAAACCAAATATGAAACTCTATTGTCACCATTCACCACCAATCTTATTCACAAGAGTGAAAAGGTGAAGAAACACCAATCTTGTTTCTGAATAAGACATGGGAACTAGCCCCACCCCACCTCCCTGCGCTGCCCAAAACCACCTAGACCTACCAATAGCATAGCGTGTTCTTCAACTATTGCGTGCTTAACGCGTTTTTCTAACTGCTTCATTCGCTAATTACTGCAAAACGTTAGCATGATAACGACAATGCAAAACACGCGAGTCCACTGTTGCTCTGCTAATTCTGGTGAAACTCCCTCAAATTGCCACATTTAGTTGCAAGGGACAGAGTGCTATGTGCCTAATACCCACCATTGTAAAGTAGCAAAAATGAAAGTGAGACTTAAAAATGGAACAGAAATAAGAAACACAGGGTTGACTAGCGGCTCATGATTGTGGGGCTCAATATAGAGAAGAAAGAGGAATTGATAGTGGGTCGCGAATATTGCTACTCATTAACTAAAAGGTTGAATATTAAGGTAAAGTCGGCAAGAAAGAAACAAATCATGACCACGGAAACAAGGTTGACATGCTAGTGTTAGTTCCAACCAAACAATTTCGTTTTAACCAAATCCGACAGTGACTAACACACAAAATGTCTGAGACTCATCACATGCTTTCCCTTCTTGTATCAAATATTTTTCTTGACACACGTAACTTAGTTTATCCATATACCACAAGCCTACATATACCTGCATCTTTCATAAGTCACCACATGCTGGCAAGGGATTTTGTTCAAGCCGAATCCGGGTAAGAAAGTTACAAATTGAACTTACGCGCAGAAAATAATGCAACTGAAATTGACTGAAAAGGTAAATTAAAAGCATGGTGAGCAGGTATTTCAGCACCACGTAACCAACAAATCCATATAAATTTAAATTTTGCATTAGCAATTAGCTTATATGTCGCATTAACAAACTGTTAACCCTATGGATATCCAGAGAAGGGCGACAAACCCACAACCCTATGGATATCCAGAGAAGGGCGACAAACCCACACCATCAGCAAAGCCATACTTTTCTTCATCTAATTAATCAATATTTCTAAATCACACTTGCATCATGCTATGTCTCCTACATCACACTCAATTTATTGAAATCTAATACATACGTGTCCTCTTGAGGATCCTCAACTCTGAGTTCCTTAAGAAATCTGTTTCTTTATGCCCTCTAAGGATGTGCTTTGTAGAGAATGTGGAAAGGAGAAAGTAGAAGACACAGATGGAAGTGAAATGAAACTATAAACATCTACTAATTAAGATTATGCTGAATGGGTTCATAATAAATATTACACAACAAGCGATTGAGGAGGGACAAGAGTAGCAAGAGCTGGAGCTCCAGGTGTCCTAGGTGGTTGGAAGCAAAACCTTGAAGCCAGAAAACCAAATTATAATGCAGTACCCAATATTTAAACTGATAGAATCTGTTAAAAAAGTAATATGTAATAGTTCAACTAAGGACCACATCACGATTCTAGCAACCCAACTCCAACTATTTGGCCTGGTTAAGGGAAACATGATCTTCATAGAAACCAAGAAGTTAATTTACATACTGAAATGGAAAGCTGAGTTTTCAGCAAACTGCTGCTTGTTTATTGCCATCTAAAAATATAGAAGCTCTTATTTCCTGGTGCTATTGACCCTGTACAGGAAATTCTAACATAAAGAATCAAATAACAACATTTGATTTAGACATTTCAATATCAGGTTCATGAACAAACTTGTTTATTGCCATTTAAAAATGAAAACACTATCCACTCTTTCGTTTCTTGCTGTAATAGAGTGCATTAACATAGTCTGTAAATGGCATCAATTGAAATTTGAAACATGTCGCAGTAGCAAGATATACACAAGATAAGCCTACATAGACCTTGAACCAAACAAGAGAAAAAAATGTAAGGTAAGTAAAGACGGCAGTCAAAGAAACTACCACCATAAATGTAACCAGGCACTTGAATGTAGAAAGTTCCTTTTCATTTAGTTGGCTAGGGAAATGGCCTTGAACCTTGAAATCAGAAAGCAACTGATCCTTGCTTTGGAATGCATTCATTAGCCAAGCAGCAGCCTTGGTTTCAGAAGCCGGAATGTCCTCAATAGGTATACGCCGAACATGTAAGTGCACTTCTGAAGGATCCACACCAAACGCATTGTCCAGAAAGGTAGGACATTGATTCTTGTATGCAATACTTACATCATACACTGCATGTAGTTGAGTAATGAAGTTCAACAGACTTTCAAAGCAAATTAAAAAGGAAAGGCAACAGACACGGACCACTGAAATGTTGAGTAACTGATGTGTCAAACACATTATAGATGTCAAATTGAGTGTATGAACTGTTATTATATATGCGAAGGGGCAGATACAGAAAACAAACATTATTAACACACTTACACACTAAAGCACAAAACTGATAAAGGCACGGTAAGAATAAAATGATTATTACTATATCCTAATTTTCAGAATCAGGATTAGCTACTACCAGTCACACAAAATGTTAGACTTTCTAAAATAGCTACAGTGGCATTATTAAAACTGGCAAACTATCCTTGACAAATCAGGGTCAGAATATTATAAAACAAACCTGCATCCAATGAGCCTCGTAGAGCTTCCAAGCAAGCATAAAAACCCTTTGTTTTTGGAAGTAACACATTTGTCAGCACAGGGAGCCCAACTTCTGCTGCAAATTTTTGACTCTTTTGGCTCTTCTGTTCACTGCATAAAAAGCAGATAGTGCGTGAAAATGCTCCTTAATTGAACTCTATGTCATATATTCAGATTGCATAATATGCCGCCCAAATTTTAGGAAAGCCAGTAAAGATACAACTTAAATGCATACAGTCAAATTAGATATAAACATGTAGAAGTTAGAAGACGATCAAAGTAAAGAGGAATGATTGGGCAGTACGTATAATCAGTTCCTTCAGGGAAAAGAGCTAGCCATAAGCCATCGTGAGGATTCTTTAATGTTGAAAGCATTTGGTGCAATATTTGCTCATCTATCTCCCACTTCCTCTCCACTGCAATGAACTCGAGAATGTGAAATCCCCAACCAAGGACAGGCAGCTTCATCAAGCTGCTCTTAAGGATGTATTTTATGTAGCCTAGACTTCCCTTTCGAAGTGCAAGATCCCACAAGTACATCCAATCAACTTCAGTTCTGTGATTAGCAACAAGTAAAACACGTTCCTTCATTGGGATACTATCTCCAGAAAAGACCACTTTAGTGTTATTTATCTTTTCAAATAGAAAGGGCCACAGAGCTAGCCAAAGTCCAAAGAGGAGAGATACAGCCTTCCTACTACAATGTATGCTGAAAAGCCGGAATAATACAGCTGCCACAGGTGCGAAATAAACTAAAAACATAAAAGCCGTAGAAAGAAACACCAATAAACATATCAGACCCCTTAAAACCCTAATAAGAGTCAAACGACGGTGCTTTAATATACTATCAAATTTCAGAGGCCTGCAAACTTCCATCTTCTTCAAAGAACTGTTGAAAAACCTCCCTTCTGCAATAATGTGCTTTAATGTTATTGGAGATTTTCCAAAAATTTTGGACAATAGAGTAACATTTGTAATTTATTATAACAATAATATGAATCCAAATTCATTTACAATGAGGTAAATGGGAAGCTGTTGACAAGTGCGTTCCAGACAACAGTGGAAATAAGAACATTCACATGGTTTCAAATGTTCTGCTAAATGAGCAGGGTTAAATGTTGTCTTACAACTCAGTGAACTCAATTTTATGGTTTATAATGTCCTAGTACTGAGGGAGCAAGATTCAGTTTTGTTAAAGTTGTGCAGAGACATTTATCCTGAAAATATTATTTTGAGACATGCATTAGTTCTCATAGTTGAGACAGATTGGCACAGGAAAAAGTCTTATTCCAGCCTTCGTAGTTCATAGGCATAGCATTCACGAGTTACATGTCAGAGACTAAGGATTAACTTTTCGATGAATGTTGTTTGCTGTATGGCAGTGATTAATTTATGGATTACAAGAGATTTTTTCTGGATCTAAAAATTCAGGGTTCCTTCAGTTAGAGACATTCTCAAAGACAGGAAATATTGATTTCTTTAACAGGAGATGGATTCAGCATATGATAAATTTGAATAGATTAGACAAGACAGGAGGATCTCATTAAAGCAATTTTGGCAGCTAAGATGAAATATCAAAATACTAATGTACAGTAAAATCTCCAAACAAAAGATAAAGCAGTCACAAGGCCACTTAAAGAAGCAGAACATGTTTTTGCATACTTATCAGGTTACACAACGTCAAGATGACCAGTGAAAAGAAGTCATTAGAAACCCCCAGAATAGAAAGAACAGGTTCAGGTTGAAAGACCGAATCACCAGTAACGCCCTTGAAGCAAATAGACTCTGGAAACTTCCAAACATCGTCTCCTAGGAACATGAAATGCCTGCTTGTTAACCACTATCACTAAAGTTGTGTAGTATTGGCAATTAAAACATAAGTTTGGAGGACCTTTGCAGTGTCTCCACCTAATACATTCTCCAGAACCATTTTTTTCTTTTTATATAGACTAGTATTCTAGTCCAATATTATGTCTAAAATGTTCAACCTGAGATGACAAATTTAAACCTTTACAGGAAAACAGTGTCACTATTTTCCGTTGGAAGACACAATTTCCTCCTAGAGAACTTCTCCTCCTAAAAATTCATCTTATAAGCTGTAGTTAATGGTGCAATTTTCTAATTTAAAAAAAAAAAAATCTATCAGGACTGCAAATACAAATCTAGTAAACTAAATCATCTCTTCCAACATTAACACGGAAAATCATCACTGTCTTTAAATCAAGAATAGATATCTGGATTGAAATTCTGGACCAAAAAAGTGCCGGTTCATTAAGACAGGGCATAGAATGAGAATCTATCACTTGCTGTTTCTCAGTATAATGCAAAATGGGCAAAAAAAGAATGAATCTAATTAAATGCAAAACCATTATTGAAACACAAATATTCAACTTTGATTCACGTAAATAAGGTATGAGAAGAAGATGGCTAAAATTTTAAAATATAATTGGGCGTCTAATCGAAACGAAGAAAGAAGATGAATATAAATAGTGGAGTGAGGGAGAGAATTCACCTCTAACCAAACACAGCTGGCCAATTGACTTTTGAGAGAAAAAGAGAGAGACAGAGATTGGTTCGAATATTAAAGTGTTGGAATTGGAAGGGAGGGGAAGCGCAGCGCTTTTCTCTTCTCTTCTCCTCTCCTTTGGTTGTTGCTACCCTTTCCCCTTTTGCACAATCAATGGAACAGGAATTGAGGCATTCCGAATCTGAAAATTAGATATCTTTCGGGTGCGGATCACAAAAGGTGGAACACAGAGAGATCCGCAACGTGATTGGTGAAGGTTGGGGAAAAAGTCAAGGAAATAATATATTGTTATATTTATATTTGACTTTTCTATTCTAACTGTCGATTGGCTCCAAGAAGACAGAGTTCACTTGGGATTGTAATTATCGGCTTTTTTATTTTTATTATCTTATATATTTAAAAAAATCGCCAACTAAAGTCGCAAAACAGAGCTTCGTAGGCTTCTTCTACTTCTAGAAGAGTAACACCAGCAATGAAATGTGCACTCTGAGAAATTGAGTCCCAAAAGATCTTTCCTACACAAAATGGTATGGATAATTAGTTACTGTCTGGATCCTTCCAGTAATGTTGATCTGAATTTTTGTTAAGCCAGTGTCAACTCTCCTATATAATTTTCAAAAAATAAAATGAATTGGAATAATTCTATATCTATGTTTTATAAAGAGTTACTAACAAGTCTATTCCATTTACCACCAAAGAAAACAAAAAAAAAAAAAAAATCTTCCTCCAATGCTAAAATTCTACATTTCCGATAGTATTTAGCTATAGGTTTAATTTTTAATATATATTTAGTGCAAAACAATTATTTAATTATTAAACTTAAATATGTATTGTGATGGAGTTTAAATAATTTATTAAAGGTTATGAATTGAAATCTTCATAAAAAAATTTAATTATTTTACTTTTTAGTAATATTTTATATAAAAAATACATCAAATTTAAATTCTTTACATATATCTCCAAATCCTAACGTTGATGTGTCAATTTGGAATTGCATGTATTTGAGATATATATATATTATTGAGTCAACAATTATTTTGTCCCTAAAAGATGCACTAAAAATTACTTAAATCTCTAAAATATTTTTTGTATCATATAGATCTCTCAATCTACTATTAAGTTTCCATTTAAGAAACTTAACAAATTTATACACACAGACTGTTAAATGTTGACTTGAATAATTAAATATTGACATGATATTTTTAAGTTGGTAACCATATATTTCTAGATGCATATTTCAAGAATCAAAATGACCTTTTACTCTATGGGTGATAAGGAGCATTCACAATAGCGTTATGGCCTAATAAGAGCGCCTCCGTCTAGAACGCTACGTCAATGATGACATTTCTATATATTCTCTTATTAAGTTCTTGACTGGCCAATGACAATGGATTCAAAATATTATTGTCAAAAGTAATTAGTATATAAATCTTCCGCACGCCAATTTAGAATTATTCCGATTAAAAACAATGGGGAAACAAGAAAGAAATAGAGAAATATTGGTTCCTTAATTACTTCTAGAACTTCTGGAACTTTTTTTTTTGTTTTCTTTGGGACATGAAATACTTCTAGAGCCTTTATCGTTATCGTAAACCAAATGTGGGTGTCTCCATTCAATAGGCACGCACGCACGCACGCCATTTGGTAAACTATTCTCATTGTTTGCTGGTTTCACTCATGATTAAGTACATTTAATCTAGTGTTTCACTTAAAAGTTAAAACACAAGGCAACTGAAAACAAAGGGCGAATACTTGGGAATTTTTTCTTGGTTTCAAGGTTGACGAAGAAAAGTAGTTTCATGGTATGCTTAAACTACAATCACCACCCTGTTCCTTTTTACAGGTAGGCCCCGGATGGTGGAAGGAAAACAATTTCTTACCTACCTCAAGTTTCAATTGTATGACCCTTGAGATAACTTTTCTCAGACAAAAATTACAAGAAGCATCTTGGAAGTTAGCAATTAAAAGCTTTACAAAAACAAACTTGTGTATTATACACGGCCTTTATATTTCACAAAGACGGAGGACACCAAATCAAACCTATCCAATTGAAAGAGGAGGTGAGGTCCAATCCAAAGTGGCAAAGGGAAAACAAAAAAAAAACTCTAGAGAACAAAAATTGTAGAAAGCCCAAATCAATTGATTCAACGATCCTTGGTCTTTGACTTAGCACCATGGGTTGAGTGCTTCTCCGGGTCACTGCCGTTGGAAGATGATCCAAGTTTGCTCTGGCAATGGAATTTCAAGAACAATAAGAGAATAGTAGCATTGAGTACAGAATTGAAGATCCAAGCTCCAATTCCATTGCACCCTCCTCTCATGAAATGCAACAAAAGTACCCCAATGTGACAAACCAAATTGCAACACAAGAGGACCATCTGGCAATTCAGAGTAAATGAAAAGCACTTGCTCGGCAACCCAATTTCTGTCCAGAATCGGTACCCATAGATCACGGAGTAAACCGAAGTGGCAAAGAGAATGGCGAGCACCTGAAAGGACTGGGAAAATTCTAACCAGAGGAATGACATGAGGAGGAGAATGGAGTGGTTAAATAGCCTGAAAAATGGGAGCTTTCGATGACGAAGAATGGTGAAGAATGTACGCGAGAGGTGGAGGAAGCGAGAGAGGTAGAAAACATAAGACCAAAAGAAGACAGGCCCGGAGGGACGAATCCCAAGTGGGAAGCACAGAAACCATTCGAAAGGGTTACTCCTGTTGCGCTGCCACAACCAGCGGGTGCCCCGGACTTCAGCATCAGAGGATAAGAGCATGCCCATAAATATGAGGACGGAGGTCAACGCCATGGCCAGGCTGTGTATGGCTGGGATTGGCCCCAATGGAACGGGACGACGGCGACGGCATATTATGAGGATGACGTGGACGGCACAAGCGCCGGCGATGTAGACGGAAATGGCAGTGAATATGAAGGGCCATGTGGAGCCCCACGTTTGGGTGGGGCTCCACCGGAAGGATGCAACTGAGGGGTGCTCTGTTAGCCAGTATTTCAGGCTCTGTATTACAATTACAGCAAGTCCCATAAGGAAACTATGATTGTGATATGTCCGTTTCTTCCAAACTTGGGCTTTTCCTTCTACTGTAAGAAAGATTTCTTTGTTTGTATTGGCAACTTTAGGACAGAATGGAATTAGTATTCCAATGAAATTAAGGAGTCGATAGAAAACCAAGATCCGATGACGTTTCTGTATGTCTTGGAACCCAAGATTTGCGATATATATTTGTTTCTTTGCTCATGACTTGCGAGTCGTGACCCGACCCGTCGCTAGTGTTATTGACCTTTATATTTATATTTATATTTTTCCACATCGTCGTCTCGGTTCTACTTCTAGAACAGGATCTGATAAGATACAACGTGAGACCAGAAATCAGAGAGTCATTCAATCCAACGCGTTCACTTTGGACCCTCTCTCATCACTGCCCAATAAAATTCGAAGCTAACACATTCAAAATTTCAACTTACATATTTTGACCTCTCCTCTCCCTTGTCTTATAGGACTAATGTTTGAAGGCAGATAAGTTAGGAAATCCTAACTCCTACCTCTTAACTTGTAAGTTTAAATTCTCACTAAGCTTTTTTTGGTAATAAAAATTCTGAATAAGGTAAATGTTCACTTTCTCATGCGATTTTTTATTTTATTGGAAGGCTTCATAAGAAAAATATAAAAAGTTAATAATGCCAATGTTTTCATAAATTATCTAGAAACTTTCATTCTCATTTCTCACTTCTATTAGTAATAATATTTTCTTTGCCGTGTAATAATATACCAATTCATTGTTTTAAAAATAAAATACTTTTTACATCAATTTGAGTAGTGTTATTTAATATTTACACTCATTATATCACATTTTAAATTTTATAATATTTATTTAAATTTTTGAGTTTATTATTTTTAACTGTTTGATATTTAAAAAAAATAATTCAGTTCTAAATATAAAAACTTTCACTTTGACATTTTTTATATCGTATAAAATAAATAAAATATCTCTTCATAAAGAGAATATTCATATAACACAGAATAATAATTATATATCATTAAAAAATAGTTTAATTTTGGTTATATTGAATATACAGAATAATAATTATATATATTAACAAAATAATTACATAGTATTGTAATTATTTTATAATATAATCAAAATTAAAGTTTTTTTTTTAACATCAAGCACTTAAACATTAATAAACTCTAACTATTTTAAACGAATCAAAAAAGCATTTCTGAGTCCACGATGACCACACATTCATGGAACGCTCCGTATCTATGAACGACTAAGACTAACGCCAGCTGGGGGATATATTTTTATTTTTTTATAGGGGAAGTGGTGGGGTAGGGTTTTCCTTTTAACCTCTCCGGATGCAAAACCAAGTGGATCACGCATTAAAATAGTAAAGTAAATAAATAATATTTCTTGTTGCTATTTTTTTTTTTTAATCTCTGACAAATTGCCCTATTTCTTCTGTCAAAGCCCCTCATATCCACCTTTCCTTTCCACTTGAAGGATCGATCGGTTCGAGGGATCGGTCGGTCACTCTTTGTATCTGCAGGTGCGTATACATTTATTTTTTCTTTTAATCTGTTGACCTATTATTCTTGATATAATCTTGTAGTTTCTCTTCTATTTTGTTTTGGGTTGCATTTGGATTTCATTTTCTCAATTATAATTCCCAGAATCTGTAAACCCTGATTTCGTCGGCCGCAATTCCAGATTCCGTTAAAGAAACGGTGTATAATTTGCTATAATTATCAAACCAGATCTGGGATTGTGGGTATATGAATTCGACTGGGATTTTTTTTCCTTCGTTGTTGGATTATCAGAACGTATTTTGTCAAAATTTTCACCAAATTGAATGTCAATTTATTGTTTTAAATAAAATTTGGTATCCTGTATGACAATCGGTATCTCATCATCCGAATAACTTTCTGTAAACATATCGAGCTTCATGTTTGATGGTTTGTGCCCAGCATAACTGTGTCGAATCGATGTCTATTTCATGCCTAGCATATTCTTGTTTTCTCGCTTGAAGATGATAGAAGAACCTTTGATCCGGCATCGTCACATATATTATCTTACACTGCTTTATTTTACCCCCAAAATATGTGTCTTTGTGTATGTATATCAAGACTGTAATATTTGATGGCTGAGATATGATTAATGTAGGCATCTGAAGATTGGGGTTCTGCAGATGGCAAGTGGGTTTGGGGAATCAACAAGCAGGTCACCCCCAAGCCCTACCTGCTCAAACAATAATAATAACAATGACGCAGGCAATTTTGAATGCAACATTTGCTTTGACTTAGCACAAGACCCAATAATTACTTTGTGTGGTCATCTTTTTTGCTGGCCTTGTCTTTACAAATGGCTTCACTTCCATTCACAATCACGAGAATGCCCGGTGTGCAAAGCCCTCATTGAGGAGGAGAAATTGGTTCCCCTATATGGGAGAGGAAAGACATCAACTGACCCAAGATCAAAGTCTATTCCTGGCGTTAATATCCCACATCGTCCAGCTGGTCAGAGACCTGAAACTGCTCCTCCCCCTGAATCAAATCATTTTCCTCAACATGGGTTTGGATTTATGGGTGGGTTGGGAGGATTTGCCCCAATGGCTACAGCAAGATTTGGGAATTTCACATTATCTGCTGCATTTGGTGGTTTGATTCCATCCTTATTTAACTTTCAATTGCATGGATTTCATGATGCAACCATGTATGGTGGAACAACTGGTTATCCTTATGGATTTTCTAATTCATTTCATGGTGGCCATGCCCATGGATATCCTCAGCACACTGGTCAAGGGCAACAAGATTATTATCTGAAACGGCTGCTTCTGTTTGTTGTTTTCTGTGTCGTTCTTGCTTTTATTTGGCAATAGTTTGGATAGAGCTGAGACTGCTAACAGAAATTTAGTTTTTCTTCTAAAGTTTATGGTCTTGTAGATATTTTTGTAACTAAGGAAATTGTTCATATGGTACTTTCTTATTACTCTTGTAGTTCCTTTTCATTTTTTTTGGTGACCAGTTTGTGGGACTTGACTTGCATGATTCCCATTTACAAGATGTCATCTATGGAGCATGCGAGCAAGCATACATTATGTAAGTCTGGTTATTAATGAGCGTGAGCTAGCATAATTAATGGATTCAGGCTATTATTTATTTTTGTTCTTATTTCTTGCCATGTAATTGTTTTATCAGAGAGCATATTGATCTGTAGTACTTTCATATCCACTAATTTTCTGGGTTTGAAGGTTATGCTTTTCTCTGAATTAGATGTTTGTTTTATGTGCATTTGGTGGTTTTTACGTTGGGGTTGTTTTAGTACAGTAGCTTTCGTATTTTACTAATGGGATTGCTTTGTCCATCAATAATCTTGGAATATAGAAGTTTTGGGACCTTGGAAACTAGTTCATTTTCCTTCTGTGCTGGATGAATTTTTCCTCTGTAATACTTGATTTACAAGAATTCCAGCCTATATGTAGTAGTTATATATAGTAGTTGACATGTATATGATGAAATTTCAAGTTTTGCTATTTTTTGGACATAACAAGTTGCTAGCAGGTTTGTTTGGGTAGTTAACTGAGTCTTGTAATTAAATGCAATGAATGAAAGATGTCCATTTTTTGCTTGTTGGAGGTTATCCTTTTGTACTTGGGACATGAGGTGTTCACCAGCAGGAGATTTTTACTACGGAATCGGTTTGAGCTTTGGTGGTTGGCAGTTATGGTGAGGGGGTTATAGGAGACTCGCTATACCAGTTATGGTAACTGGTATTGGCAAATGTTGAACCCAGGATGAGAATCGCTATACCATGTTTGTGTGGTAGAGATATTTTGTTTGCGTCCAAGTATAACATTCTGTTCTTATAGCTCCTTCTCTCGTCGGAGATTTTTTCTTTTTTTAAGGTAAAGGAGAGGAATTTTTCTTAAGAACGCAGATTTAAATCTACGCTTGCTGGAGGTACTAGTTGGGGGTTGTCAAGGTGAAATTTCTGTTCTGTAGAATTTATTATTGTTTTAAGTAAGTGTTTGTCATAAGGTATGAAATAATCAAATTAGAAAATGTGTTTTTTGAAAATGATAATAATTTTCTGAAAAGTTGGTGAGCATGAAATAACATTTTGTGATTTTTCCAAGGAGAATTTGTTTGGTCATGTAGGGAATAAGGAGTGATTTGAAAGGTATTTTGTAACGTGGTGGGGCGAGAGTCTGGAAGGAGTCTTGAGCACATGGGTTGTTTTGATCGCAGCGTAAGAGTGTTGGACTAGCACGAGGGTAGTGTTCCTGTTCCATCTCTATAGTGCTGTATGCAACAATAATGCTAATGAAGGTGACAAGAGTGCAGGGTAATCTGTCTCCCGCTGTCTTGCAAGTTTGCTTGCTCGCATCGCTTTGCTTTTTCAATGGCATTCTTTCTTCTTTCTTTTTTCTTTGGCAAGGGCATTGTGATTTGGATGGAACTTCCTTTTATCATCAGATATATAAAAAGAAAATGTTTTTCATTGTCTATAATTCAAATATAAAGATGATTGATTGTTGGTGATTAGATCATAAAGAAGCTAAAATTCAATCAATTATTCATCATATGAGTTGAAGAGATGTAAATATATCCATATCCATGAAGTAGTAAGGTAAAGAAACTTGTCTGGAGTTCATGCCCGCTGCTGGGATAGGAAACAAACTGCTTTTTTGAGTGGAGTAGTGATTATTTATGATTTCTTGATACTTGTTCACGCATTCAATTCCTCCCAAATGACATAGTAGCAATTGTGAAATGTGAACTACACTATTCATTTATTCAAATATATTTCATTAAAAAAATACAAAAAAATTTATTAAATGCTGATTCCCTCTCTGCCATCCCATGCACGGCACGCTGGGGGTATTGAATTTGATTGTACACAACTGAACTAACTGAGCACCGACATTTATGTAGTTTGAGCTGGGGAGCTGTACTATATTCTGTATGTGGACAATTTGTTACAAATGTGCACCGCCTCAACCTCATCCATTTCAACTTTATTTTTATGATCATCGTCAATTCTGTATTTTAAATTGCTTTAGAGCTCAAATAATTTATTTACTTCTTAAGATAAAAAATTACAACATGTTTAAACAAGGAAGGATGGCTACAAATTTACAATATCTTTAAACAAGTGATGAAGGAGTTGCAGCATGTCAAACGTGACCAAACTGTTCAGATTCTCTCTCTCTCTCTCAGCTTAGACATCAACAAAAGACTTATTACCTTGACACGTTATTTTTTTCTTTTCTTTTTTGACTGTTTCAGTTTCGTTATGTTATTATTCAGAAGGTTAAGAAGAACGAGCCTATGCTGACGATTTAGTGTGTGAAAAACTTTGATTTAGCGAACCATTACTTAAATTAAATGTAATGCGGAATGCCCACTACAGCAATAATTAGTATCACTCGAGAGGGCCATAATCCATATTTTATTTCCCTATGGCAATTTCCTGAAGAAGATTGAATCTGCAAGCAAAAGAGATCAGTGTTGACATTGGCTTAAGAGTAGGTGAACATAATACTATATTACATGATGGTTGATTGACTATGATTTATTATATTCACATCTTTTTAATGAGGCTTCAGGTTTAATTCCCATTCTTATTTATGTAATGTAGACCAGGACAAGGAATCATTAACATTTGCCTTTAGCGTTAGGAAATTTTTGGTATATATATATATATATATATCTGAAGGCTTTCACATTTGACTCACGAATCTTCCAAAAATAGAGAAAAGGGGGTGGGGAAGCAAACTCTAATTATTTAGTCAATTAAAACCCATATTGATTAATTCAAACAAAGATTGCATCACTCCGAACAGATATAATTGAATATCTTATATGTAAATATAATATTGGGTTCCTCACAAAAAAAATTGCAATGAATTTGGTCATAAAGCAATATTCTTGGTGTTATTATTATTTTTTTACTATGTTATTTCGTTGAAATGCTTCCCATAATCCCATTGGAAGATTTGGTTGCTGGAACATAGTTTTCGGATGGGAATGAGATAGTTCACCACAAAAGAAAAAAATAGAAAGTAAAAAAAGATGGGATGACCATGAACCATTAACAACATTCATATAATGTGTTAGATGAATACGCAGTAAGCCGTAGGAACAACGCTAGCTGCTGAAGAAGAAACGCAGCAAATGTAAGTGACGCATCGAGTTACTCTTTACTAGTTTGGTGTCACAGTCACTTTGGAAGAAAGCAGTCTCTTCAATTGTACTTGAAGAGGGAAGGAAATTACTTAATTTGCATTTGATTTAATGAAAAGTTGAAGTTGTTCCTCTGTACAAATGATTTTATTTTCGCCATGAAAAAACACAGAATTAGAACAAGTGATTTAAAAATTACAGTCAAAAGTGAGATACATTCCCTCTTTGATGGTACACGCCTAAAAGTAAAAGTGGATGACCCTCTTAATTTGTATTTGCATAGATTGTGTGATTTTTGAATGCATTAGCCCCCATACCAAACCATAGCTTTGGAAGCCGTAAGTTAATGAGAGATGAAGGAAGTTAAGACTTGAGAGGGTCCCATAACCTGAGAGACTAGCAATGTGAACTCTACCTAATTCCTCTTCTCCATCTTCATATATTCTTGACTTTCCCTTCTCTTCGACTCTGCAGCCTGGCCTCTCTTTTTCTCTTTTGTTTTTTTTCCTTCTTTCTTTGTGTGTTTTTTTTATTAGTTTTACTCAAACACCAAAGCGTGTTTCAAATCTCAAAACTCCAATTATAAGCCAACATGCAGATCTCTCCTCTCTTTCAATTCAATTCAGACCTTCTTTTCCCTTTCTCAAGAAAACCTTGCTCACTGAACAATCCTATGACAAAACCAAAAGCACCACTCCTACTCTTTCTCCTCCTCCTCTCCCTGTTTTTATTGCCATCTGTATCCAATGCCACAAACATGAATATCACTAGTAATGGTATGACCCAGCAATTCAAAGAAGCCCCTCAATTCTACAACTCCCCTGACTGCGCCTCCATCATCACCGACAACGTGGACGACGGCGACACTGATAACTATATTTGCTCTGACGAAGCTGTCCACGTCGCAATGACCCTCGACACGACATACATCCGTGGTTCCATGGCAGCAATTATCTCTGTCCTCCAACACTCTTCCTGTCCCCAAAATGTGTTTTTCCACTTCGTCTGTTCCTCCAACGCGTCCCTTCTACGCGCCGCCATTTCCAAATCCTTTCCTTACCTTAGATTCCAAGTCTACAACTTCGATGACTCCACCGTCTCCGGCCTCATCTCCACATCGATTCGGTCCGCATTAGATTGCCCTCTCAACTACGCTCGAAGTTATTTGGCTAAACTATTGCCATTATGCGTTGGACGAGTGGTGTACCTGGATTCCGACCTGGTACTTGTGGATGACATTGCAAAACTGGCAGCAATCCCGTTGGGGGAGAAGGCAGTATTAGCAGCCCCAGAATATTGCAACGCCAATTTCACCTCTTATTTCACTCCAACATTTTGGTCCAACCCCTCTTTGTCACTGACTTTTGCGGACAGAGAGGCTTGCTATTTCAATACAGGGGTGATGGTGATTGATCTAGAGAGATGGCGAGCGGGGGATTACACAAGAAAGATTGAGGAATGGATGGAGCTCCAGAAGAGGATGAGAATCTATGAGTTGGGTTCATTGCCACCGTTTTTGTTAGTTTTTGCTGGGAATATAGCGGCCGTGGATCACAGATGGAACCAACATGGTCTTGGCGGAGACAATTTTCGTGGGCTATGCAGGGATCTGCACCCTGGTCCTGTTAGTCTCTTGCATTGGAGTGGCAAAGGTAAGCCATGGGTTCGCTTGGACGCCAACCGCCCATGCCCTTTGGATGCTCTTTGGGCACCTTATGATCTGTTACAGACTCCCTTTGCTTTGGATTCTTGATGCGCACCCCTATACAACCAGATTACAGAGCTTCATCTTTGTAGATTATAGTATACATTACAGTTACGGATCATCAACAATTCACCACCCAGATACATATATTCAAGTGTACATTCAGGAACAAATTCTGAAGCTGAATTCCTCTCAAATAATGTATAGCATATTTTGGATGCCTAAATTCGCCCATTATTTTTTGTTGCTAATAACCAAGAAAGAGTAAATAAAGTTTTGTATAACCAATCTCTTGTCATTCCTGAATTAACATCGATCTTCTTCTTTTACCTTCACTTTTCCTTTTCATTTTGGACCATAGTAATTTCAGTTTATGGTAACTGAATTATAGGCAATGCTAATTGATTGATCTGCCACCAATTAAATTCCATTTTTCTAGATCAAGTGAGCAATTACAAAGAAAGACGGTCAACTCTAACATTTTAAGGCACAAAAGATAAAACAAAATCTCTACAGTTTAATGTAAAAAGAGTTGTTATTTTTACACTTTATTTTATTAATTTCATAATTTATTTAATGTTTAAATATGATATAAATTAAATTATTCCCATTTAATATAACAAGTTTTTAAAATTATCTAATCATGATATTCCTTTTTTAACCCTTATTAATTATAACTTTATTTTTTCATGTAATTATCTCTAATCTCATTTTTAAATGATAAGTGTATTTTTTTTTAATTATTATTAAAATAATTTTGCATCATTGATGACTGTTTTATTGGTCGGTTTTATGAAACCTAGATTAAATTGTATCCAACAAAGAAGTAGAAGACGAAAACCTTGCATTATCAAGTCAATGGGTTTAAGTTAAACACCGAATAAGACTAACTCACTGCCGACAACTGCTTTAGCTAGCGTATCTTGTTCCTCGCTATTGGTAATCAAGTTTTAATTTTGGTTTTCCCATGAATTTGTCAAAACTACTGTTTGTTGATGTTATTGTGTCATATAAGGGATGAGAAATTCTCTAAAGAGGAGCACCCTGAGTGGTTCAAGGATTATTCTCATTTTCGTCACCTTATTCAAGCTCATGTTACTTGCCATTCTTCCGTAACTCTCTCTTCCCTAACCTATTGCATTTGTGGTGTGCTTGACAAATACTCATTTTTTTTATTATTAAATTTTAAGTTTTGATTGTTTGTTTACTAGGAAAAACATTGATTGGTACTAGAAAAGTCATGGTCTCTGTAGGATATTATTTGATGAATATTCTAAGTTTGGTTTGATATAAACTTCATCGAGGAACAAAATTTGATGTACTTCCGTAAATACAGCAGTTGTGCTTATTATTTAGATAATAATTAAGAAAAATATATTTATCATTTAAGAATGAAATTAGAGATAATTATAAGAAAAAATAGAATTAGAGTTAAAAAATATAATAATTAATTAATATTAAATTCTTTTTATATTGAATAAAAATAATTTAATTTATATTATATTTAAAAATATTAATAAAATAAAATATGAAAATAATACTTCCTATCAATTTAGCTAGATTATTTTCATAAAGTAGTAGGGGCTGCTTCCCAAGACTCGTAGCAAAATAAGTAGTACTGGCTATTGTCCATACAGATATAAACACACCTGTAATGCACTATGGTTCTCAAGATAATTGTCATTTTCAAAAATGACTCAACTTAACCTATTTATATAAATACAAGGACATAATTTTTATTTTTTATTTTTTTTTTCGCGATTAGTTTTATCCTGATAGTATGAGGTTGGAAAGGCGTTATGCCAGCTGATTAGCCCGCCGTTAGAGAGGAACAATGTCATGTGCATCAATTGATCGATAGCCATGATTGGAGGCCAAGAAACAACGATAGCATTTTAGAAATTAAAGTTAATAATTTGAATTTGTGCTCTTGCTACTAGTTAATGTTATATAAACATTTTAACTAAAAATTTGAAAATAATTTCAATATTATACTTAATTACATTATATGCGAATAGAATACTATTATTAACTTATTTCACTATGTTTAGTTATGCAGTCGGATATTTTTATTTGAATAACTCTTGTTTGGTAAATAAAGGATAAAAAAACAGAAGAAGTATCAAATTTTTATTTGAGCAACTAAGATTAGCGAAACTATGCCCAGAGAAAATCTTAAAATGGTTTCAATAATTAATAATAATTTTATGATTGTGAATAACATGATGATTGAAATTGGCAAATTGCCAACCTGTAAGATCTTTCTTGATATTCCGTTCCCCTCTATTCTTCAAAGTTTAAACCTAATAAAATATCTTTTTGACCAAAAATAAATCATAATAATTCTTCGATCGCAAAAACAGCCGCAAGAATATTTGTAGTGAACATTTAAATAAAAAAATGGGCAGCGTGAGAGTGTCGGTGGAGAAATGAAAGGAAGTTGCGAGCACATCAAGAAGGAGTGTGATGTGAGAATGGTGTATGAAGCTTACAAAGTGAACGCGTATTTAGCAGTAAGAGGGCGCGAGACCGTGGTACGAGTACGACAAATGGTGCACGATGGAGATGAAGATGAAAGATGGAACAAGTCGCACATAAGTGGGTCCTACCTACGTCCCAATGAATCTGAGTCTGACACTTGGGCATTTCATTCATTCTTTAGGATCACACAAGTCGGCGGCCTCGCAGTACATCACAAAGGACTTCCAATCTAGTCTTGCCAATCACAAACCTTTGTCCCCTTCTATTGTTTCGTACTCCTCAAGCCTGAAGGCTTTATTTAAACGAATAGAAAAATAAATAAATAGAAAGCATAAAAAGATATATATCTATATATATATGTACGTGTGTATTATCATTTGATAGAGAAAATTGGATTTTTTAATTGAAAATATTTAAAAAATAATGATTTGAACATGAAACCTTTAATTTTAAAAAAAGTGTTTCAACTGTTATTTTATGTTTACTTGTGTTGTATTAATGTTATGTTCATGAATGGAAGCACATAAAGTATATATATATATAAATAAAAGAAACTAGCTCAGCTAAAATTTTGCAACTTTGGATTTTTTTTTTTTCTTTTTGGATGAAGGCAACTTTAGGTGATTTGTGTTTATTCAGGCTAAATACATGTGCTGAAACTTGGTATTTTTTTTTCCAGGGACGTGAGGCCCAAATAATTGTGCCACTTAACTTCGGAGAACTTTCCTAAATTTAAGACTCTGATTTGTTCTATCAAGTCAATATTCAATTACTTGGTTCAGCAAAGAAGAAGAGTTTTATTAATTGGTGGGTTGTCGTTCTCAATTTCCTACCTTCCATTCCCTCACCACTCAAAACAAGAAAAAGACTTTGGCTGTTTAATACTATGATAATATACAACAATTATTTAACATAATTATAAATTTTATAGCCGTAAGATGGACTGATTCAGGGAAAATAGTTAATTTGTAATCATCATAAAATAAATAAAACTGAATCATTTGGGAAATTGTTATTTAAGACAGATTAATTGCATGAGTTATTATTATCATCATTTACTCGGCCTATATTTTTCTTTTTGGGATGACTTTATAGCTTGTTTCCATGAAATTTAAAAAAAAAAAAAAAAACACGAAAACAAGAAGGAAACCGCAGCCAAAAATAGAGAAATCATAAATACATGATTAAATTATCGCATAAAAATTAAAACTCACAGTTGTAAAGGCTGAGTGTTTAAAATAAAAAAAAAATTAAGTGTGTTTACTTATATTTGTAAAATATAATTTTAACTAACTCACACTGAGGAAGAATTATAAAAGAGAAATTCGTGTATGCTTTAGATTCCTGAACTGCCCTGAAACAAAATGTCGATTTGTGTCACAACACTGCTTGTTTCTAACAAGGATTCGCCTTCTTCATATTTCTCTTAATCCTTTGACGTTAATTATATGTCGGCTGCTTTTTTTTTTTTTTAGAAATAAAATATTTAATTACACTGTATATGCACACCAATGAATTATGAACCCCCATATCCATATGATGGCTGGCTTATCGCTATGCATACGGAGAACCACTTATTATATTAGAGATATTCAAGCGACTTCAGGAGGAGCAGGACTGCAGGACCACATTAAAGTTTGCAATTATGTATGGTCATCAATGGCAGTGCTTTTATTTACGTTGACGTTTCGAGCTTTGCTATGACCACGTTTGCTCTGCGGACTGTGGAATAAAGCTCCCCACAATCATTATAATCGTCCATTTCAAAAGTGAAGGTGCGTTTCAGAATATCATTTTTCAGTCGCTATTTTATTTGTTATGAGCAATTCATCTCATTTACCTAGTTTACAAAAGAAATCAATTTGGAACAAAATTAACAAATTCAATGTTATTTTCCTCTTGTAATAATTTCTAAAGCTAATAAAATACAGAAAAAGTACTCATTAAATAAAAGTCACTCCTTAGTCTAACGGCAAATTTACTGATATAATACAAGAATAATAAATAAATATAAGAAAGAGTTAGTGTTAAAATAATTTACAAAATGAATCACTTTTAAATATTTTATTCAGGGCTATTGATAAAAGAGAATACATTATTTTGCATTATAACGTTTTATTTAAAAAAATGCTACAATCAAATAGCGTATTAATAGTCATTTAATATGTTGCGTCTTTCAAGTAAAAAATACTAAAAAAAAAACATTTTACTTAAAAAAATGTTGAAATGTTTTAGCATTTTTTTTTAATATAAAACGCTGAAACATTTCAACATTTCTTAAGGTGAAAAGTTAAAATTTATTTTAGCTTTTTTATCTTTCCTATGCATCTAATTGAGCCTATTTCATTTCAACATTTTCTTCAATGAAACACTTTAGTGATTACATTGTTTGTCTTTATAAAACGCTATAATGATTCACTGTTTTTCTTGAAAAAATGTTGCATTTCAAAAAACGTTATAATACAAAATAGTGTGTTATCTTTTGTCTTGTAGCCCTGAATCAAATATTCAAAAATGATCCATTTTAGTAAATTATTTTAACAGTAAATTTTTTTTATATTTATTTATTTTACTTGCATTATTTTAGTAAATTTGCATAATCTAACATTGAAAAAAAAAAGAATATATGTGTCCTCATGTAAAAGTATTTTAAGCTGAGCTTCCACTCCCTTAGTTTCAAGCAAAGTGAATAAAGGAGAGAATGAAAAAGAAAGGGAAAAAAAAAAAGAGAGATTGAATACAAAAAGCTTAAAGTTGAAAAGTTAGTTTTTTTATTTAAATATTATATTTTAACCAATTTATTTATTTTGTTATTGTAATTTTAAAATAATTTATCATAATATTATAATTTTTTTTATTTAAAAAAATAAATGTCAATTGTTATAGTTTACCAAACACGTCACATAACATACGGCATATCTCTTAATAATATGTCATATAGCATATGATGTATTCGGTGAGTCCCATCACATCATGTACGACAAACTTTGCAAAAAAATAGATGTGACTTTGCATATAGAATGTCCTTAAGGGAAATGCCATGTTGCGTGTGGCGTATTTGGTGGGCCTCACCTGCTAACATTTTTTTAAAAAATAAAAAAATTATAATATTAAAGTAAATAATTTTAAAACTATAATAATAGAATAAATAAGTTGTGAAAATACAATATTCAAGTTAAGGAATCTGAAAAGCTCCTTGCTTAGTTAATCTTATAGATGTCAAAATAGACTGCTTAAAATTCTTCAAATTAGATGATTCTCTAAACGTAGCTTATGCGATGTCAATGACTCAATAGTCTTTAGGTCTCCCGTCTCCCGTCTCCCCGATATTTTTCTTTTAAGAAAAAGTTGATATTTGATAAAGTTTGGCATATCCAACGCGCAAACTTTTCTTTCAACTCTTTCGGCAGCCAAGTTCAAATACAAAGCCTATGATTGACAATAAATGAAAGAATCATCCAAAAACAAGATAAAGAACATAACAGTAATTAATGCAATTGAGGGCATTATTTCTTTCAAGTCTGCAGGTTGTTGAATCTGTAAGAACCATGTTGTTAGATTAGGTACAAGTTTCTCCTTTATATTATTTTCTAAGGTACCTAAAATTTTACGCAGTACTACTTCTGTCCGTCTCCTTTTGCTTAAGAGAGTAATAATGTTGGCAGAATTCGACATCAAAGGCTCTTTTATAATAAATATTCAATTAAGGTATGATGTCACAATTGGATTGTGCCATTTCTTATATGACATTGCCAGCAACAAAGTTGTAAATGCACATATGCCTTCCAGCCTAGATAGCCAACAACTAAGTGTATTTCTATTAAGTTTTCAAAAGAAATAAAAAAAATAAATTTATTTGTAAATGAATCAGACTTTTAAGTTAATATAAATTGACGTCAATTGACATCACGAGCTCTTCTATTTACACACTACTCTATCTCTTACTATCACATACTACACATTTAAAAATATATATTACTTACCATCAGAGACAGATAGCACAATCTAATGCAACAAGGACAGGGAACATGCAACATATTCAGACAGAAATCTGAAATCAGACAACAACGTAAGAGGGAGCAACCTGTGTACAACACATCTATTTTTGTTTTTGATAAAAGGAATTGTTCATTAGTTAGTGGTTCCGCCTCATAGTTATTTTCAGTAAGACTATGTTTTCATCAATGATCTCTTTATGCAACTAAAATATAACTTGAAGAAGCAACTAAATATATAAAACAGGACATGGTATGGTTTGCATAGAGAAGCAATTCAGTAATAGTAGAATTTACCTGCAGTTTAGCAAATGTAGTATAAAGGTAACTTTGAGTGGCAACGCCAATTTCCGAAAATTCCTTTCACTGCTTGAGTAAGCCCTGAGGAGAGTAAAAAAATGAGGTCCACTTTTCAAATTCTGCCAGCAGAACAGCTCAAAAGGATGCAGCCCAGAGGACTTTCTGAAGCACATAAAGGCGGAAAGAGTGAGTAAGATAAACATGAAAAGAAATTGACAAAAATCATTCTCGTGAGCATAAAAGCCTTTGCTTATTAGCTCTTCTATGAAGTATCCATCTAAAAAGTGTATTATAGCAATAAAAATCTGGTGTTAAGTTCCAATCCACTATTTTTTTAAACACTTGCTCTGCTTTGCAAACTTGACCATGTTTACATTACCCAACTCAGGAGTTACAAATAAATATGTTTATTAATTTTCAAGTCTATCTTGAACAGTTCATATATCTTGCATCCTAAATCTAATAGCATCATTCATTTAGCGAGTATGACAAGACCCATATATCCACAAGTAACCAAGTCAAGCTGCTTCAACCATCTTAAATTGCTTACAGTAACCTTTTATCAACCAAGTACAAGGCAAAATCAACGCCATGCTGATTGATTATATGATCATATCATAAACAAGCACTGCAGTCCTATTATATCCATCATTAAGAATACTTTAACAAGCAATGGCAGGACCTCAAACTCGGCAAATGACCACACTCGCACATATTGTCAAACACATGCAATGCATACTTTGTTTATCATTACTCATTAGTCATTACCTTACCTCCCTTGTCTGCAAACGCCTTCAGCATTCCCATTCCCATACGACGAACGCACAGTAATTATTCTTTTCTTACAGCGACACCATCCAATTCGTTCAGATACGGCCTCGTTTCGTCAATCGTCATACGTAACATTCGAGCTCTAGACAACATGTGAACGTTAACGATTAGTCTAGCTTGCAATAAGACTTATTAATATTTGGTGTCTATAATTTAATTTTGTTGTTTGGAGGAAAATTTAAAGAAACTCAAAGCACGCGGTGGGATTGATTTTGAGTTCCCAAAGAAGCAAGAACATAGTCCATGAGCACAAACCAATGAGGAATTGAGCAAGAGGATGCCACAGATTCGGGTTAGCCTGGGGCTTCCATTGGAGAGGACAAGACACGTGAAGAGATGTGTCATCTTTGATCCGTGTGAGTGAACTCGAGACTAACGAGTACAAGACCATTTTTTCTCTTCAGACTTGACCCAGAGCTCACCAACGGCTGATCCCAATGAGTCTGTTTGTTACTAAAACACATACAATTTCTATTTTTAACACTGGCTTTAATTTTGTTATGTTATGAGAGAGAAGCAATAGATTCATGAAGAATAAATTGCTTAAAAAGTGATATCATGTAACAATTCACCCTATACTATTAGGAGGCCTTTAACGAATCCCATACAAAAATAGGGTTAAACTACCCTATCTTAAGTGGACCGCTTAAGATGTAATAAGTGTGTTAAAAGTGAAACCCATATTTTACTCAACTTGTTATAGCTATCAGAATATTTAATACAACTTTTGACAGTAAAATTTTCACTTATTCCAAATCAGCTCTCGATGCTAAAAAAATAATTAAAACAAGTCCTAACTCAATTCCATAAAATTAAAAATTCTGCTATTTAAATTCATATAATTATTTTTCATTGAACTATATTAGTATCAAATAAAAAAATCTACAATATCTAAGAGAGTATGGGCATAGCTTCAATAATTTTTTTCATGATGCAAAATTGAAATTTTAATTAGCTACTATCCTTCAACTTACAAAATCCTCATGTCTAAAGATAATGTATGAGAACCATCTTATTCTAAAAATTATTTTTATATTCTAATTGTCAAGTTAAGTAATAATTAAAACCTAAATTAATATGACACTACACTAACAAAGTGACATAATGTAGTGTTATATAATTTCATATCATTTGAAGTTAATTATTTTCAAATTAAAAAAAGAAAGTCACCAGCCAAAACCAAAAGCTTCTCCTTTCTCCTCCGAATTTTATGTCTCAGAGGCTCACCCTTTCATACTCTTATGACCTTAGATTCTTACTGCTTTTAACACCACGTTCCCATTCTCTCTTCTTTGAATACAACACTCAAATTTGAAATCTTTTCCTTCTGAAAGGAATTGACAAATTCATAATCATTCAATGGCTGTCAAAGGTATTGTTGAAGGTGGGATTGCCTCAATTGTGGCTGGCTACAACACATACCCATTGGATTTAATCAAGGTCCGAATGCAGCTTCAGGGTGAGAAACTCCCAATGAACCCTCAACCAATTCCCAATCTGCGTCCAGCTTTTGCCTTCCATTCTCACGCTCCAATAATGGTGGCTCCTACCACACTTGCAATTCCAACTCCACCTCAAGCTCGTGATGGACCCATCTCAGTTGGGTTAAAAATTGTCCAATCTGAAGGTGTTGGTGTACTTTTATTTAAATTAGTGCTTGTAATTTTTTGATAAATGATATATTGGTAATGGTAAAAATAGAATACCACATTCACATGCAAAAATGTCTCCAAAATTAATTGGATTGCCAAAACTAGAAAGCTTAGTTTTTTCCATGTCAAAAGGAGTTATTACACAATTATTCTCACTTTAGACAATGAAATAGGTAATGTATAGTTCAATAATTAATTTAATATGTATCATTCAGCACTAAAGAGAGTACTACACATATATTTAGGGGTGTAATCGGTTCGGTTCGGTTCGGTTCGGTTCGGTTTTTTAGAATTTTTTGAATGAAACCGAGTCAAACCGAATTGGTTCGGTTCGGTCGGTTTAGTCGGTTTTCCCAGTTTGCCTGCTGAGGGAAGGATTAAAATACACGACTGAGCCTATTAGATTCACAAAATAATAAACCTTGACAATCCTAATCTGATCTAAGGGTTTTCATTTCTTACATTCTTCGAATAAAACCTAACAATAAACCAAAAAACAAAAATTTTTAATTGTTAACCAAAATATAACACCCAGAACTCCAGAAGTTGATATGATGACACATTCTCAAGCAACAAATGGAGAAGAAAAAAAAAAAAACTGAAGAAGCCATCTCAAATTCGAAAACTTCTTCATCAATTAGTACCCAAATTCAATAGATAATAGCAAAATCGCTACTATAAGTTCAAATTCAAAACAATTACAAGAACAACAATAACTCTTCTCATCACCATTACCTTCGATTCTCCCTCGTTCCGAGCAGATTCATCTTCTCCCTGCTTTGTCAAATTGGTGGGCGATTGTTTCTCAGGATCTTCACCGATTAACAATTGGGTTAACGCTCATTCAAAAATAGTCAAAATCTCAGAAAAAGAGTCTACCCATTCATTCACAAATATCAATAAAACCCAAAAAAAAAGGAGATATCTGATATGAGGTTTGGCAACAAATATAGCAAATGGGTAAAGAAAAATTCGAATGGAAATGATTGAAATGAAAAAGGGTATGTATCAGAAAAGCACCTCGATCCGATTTGAAGTCTTGAGATAACACGATCTGCTTTCGCAGCAGCAGAATGGAAGGCACTCGACAGCAGTCCTCGCTTTGGAAACAAAGGAGGGCGCCTCCATTTCCTATGCCTGTAGTGCGCACGTTAAGCTAACCCACTTCCCCAAATTCAATCAAATGTGAAGACTATATTTGACAGAGCAAATGGCAAAAGAGTGTGGGTGCCGTAGCTCTAGTTCTGTAGAGAGAAAAAGGAGAAGAAGGTACTGCGAAGGAAGAGAAATTGGGGAAGAAGAGGGGCGGTGGGTGTGGGCGGCGGGGGGAGGGGGGAAGAGAGAGAAGGGTGAAAATATGGATTAAGGAGAGTTAGGGATTCTGAAGTGAGGGGAGGAGGAGTCAAAGGAGACTTGGGGCATTTATCAAAACGACGTAGTATCACTATATTCGGTTCGGTTCGGTTTATTACTGGTTTTTCTTCACTAAAACCAAAAACCGAACCGACCCCATCGGTTTTTCAGAAAACCAAACCGTGAACCGGACCGTCTCTATCGGTTTGACTCGGTTTATCTTCGGTTCGGTTTGATTCGGTCGGTTTGGCCGGTTTAGGCGGTTTGGCTTACACCCCTACATATATTATTGCTAATCATGTGAAAATCATACACAAAAAATTTCAGTCCAAAATTCTGAGAGTACAATATCATTTTAATGGTGTAAAGTTTTGAAAAGTTGAGAAAAAATAATTTTGGACATCAAAAAATTCTCAAAAAAATTTCAGAAGGTAGAATAGGAAGAGTGAAGAAGAACTGAGCAAGTTTCAATNGAGTGAAAAGTTTCAATAAAAAAAAAAAACTCTCAGCGTGTGGGCTCCACGTACACTCTCCTGACACACGAGTGGACTTCGCTTGAAAATATTATTTGTCATCTTCTACCTCTATTTGGGTTTGCAAATAGGTCACCCGACCTGGTTGTGGAATTGGTTCTATTTAGAATTAGTTATTCAACATTTCTAACATCTTTCAACACGATTTTCAGACTATTAAAGTCAAAATTTGATGATCTATAAAACCCATATGAATATTTTATCAAAAAGTCGCAGAACTTTGAAATTCAAAGCTAGGATTTATCCCATTTTCATGTAAAAATTCACCATTCAAATCCTACTTGCAAATATGAAAAGTAAGGGAGAAAGTGAGATTTACTCTCTTCAATTTGTTGACTTGTTTTTTACGCTATTATTATTCACTCATCTTAATCTATCTATTAATGTATATTTTTAAATTTATCATGCTTAAAATTTTATTTTAAATTGTTAATCTTTACGTATAAATTTGAATATAATTCTTTTAAAAAAATTTCATAAATTTGTTTGTAAAAAATATATAAATAGAGAAGAATATCATACTTTGTGTACTCTCAATTTTAACATAATTTAATTACTAAAAAAAAGCTTTAACATAAATTGTTATTTTAAGTGGGTACTAATATAATTTTAGTTAAATTAGTGGGTAACATTAATATTGACACACAAATTAAAAAATGACCAATTGAACAGGTAATTAAAAATAAATATCCACCACTAAATTTGACACATAGCACAAAAAACGGGGGTGATTGTGCCACTTAGAATGAGATTATATAACCCCATTTTTTACCTAGGGTAAATTAAAAGCCTCCTATACTAAATTACTAATGCTATTGAAGTAAAAATAATATTTTTTTTAGAGTAAAACCCCTTTTGATCTTTCAAATTTTTTTAAAATGTCACTTTAATCTTTGACTTTTTTTTTTTATGCCAATTCAATCATTCAATTTATGTTTTTGCTGCCAATTAATCCTCCATCTGAGTCCATTAATGAGATTGGATGGAAGAGTCCACATGGCCATCATGTGGTGACATATCATGATGACATGGCATGTATGGGAGTTGTTGTACTGGCTTTACTCAAAACGAGTCGTTTTAACTTAAGGGAAAAAAATTAACAACACAGATGCCATTCGGCGTTTTGAACCAGAGGGAGAAAGGAAAAGACACTCGAGCTTCCTCTCGCTTTTCTCTAATCCAACAACCTAAGCTCTCACCCTCTCTCTCGCATACCATAATGCTCCTCTCTTTGTAGATCAAAACCATATCTCATCTCACCAATTCCTTCCCTTCCCAGTTCCACCGTTGATGAAATCTTCACCTACTTCCTCTCTTCCTCATCGATGGCTCCACCCCTACCTTATTTCTCCACCATAGCCTTAGCCAAAGCCACTCTCTGCTTCACACTCTGCCTAATAACAGTGTTTTCAGTCTCAACAGCAGCTCACACATGCTCTTCTAACCCAGAAACCTCTGCGTTACCTTGCCCACCATTCACTTCCAATCCTCCATTTCCATTCTCATCTTCACCTGGGTGTGGCCACCCTTCCTTCCAGATAAAGAACCCAGCTCAGCTTCTTCGTGACTGTGAATCCATCGACTACAACCTTGTTCCCCTTACTTTTCTGGTTGCAAAGATTGCAGAGCAAAAAATGGTGTTTGTGGCTTCAATTTAACAGACCCAGAAAAGCAATTCATTTGCTTTCAAACTCACATCATTCCCAACGGATGTTGTTTTGCCTCCTCTCTCAAGCTGGATAAGTTTTGATCTCGATTCAGCGTGCAACACCTCTTCTCTCTCAACAATCTCACTGTTGTTGAAGCTTGGAGAACCCCAGCAGTATCTCCACTGGCGAGGGTATCCGCCATGCACAGCTTCGACAGAATTCCGCCGCAAAGGCCATCGTTGCTGATGAACAAAGACGGGTGAAGGTTCGAGAAGATTGACCCGGAAGAGGGAATGGGTCCGGTGAGAAGGTTGAAGGAGACGTTGAAGTTCTCTAAGGGTGCTACAGTTGTTGAAATTTGAGGGTAAGGTTTTGGTGAGGAAATTGTGGGAGAGATCGACGTCGATGATGCAGGGTAGGCTAGAGATAGAGAGAGAGGAAGAGTTGCAGAGGTAGGGGACGATGGGGGGGAGAGAGAGGAAGGTTTTTTTTTTTTATCATGCTATGTCAGCTTGTTCAGTCAATCAGCACTTAACGTGCTAGAAATTTTCGTCCAAACTCACCGATGGATCTAAATGAAAGACTAAATTAGCAACGAAAATATAAATTAAAAAACTAAATTGACATAAAAAAATTAAGGATTAAAGTTATAATTTAAATTTTTTTGAATGACCAGAAAGAGATTTTACTATTTTTTTTAATTAAAAATATAACTTTATTGTATTAAATCAATTGGTATAATATCGTATAAAATTCTCAATCAAATATTTTTTAAAATTTAAAAATTAATACCCAAAATAAATATTTATATCTGTTTTGTGATCAAAAGTTTCTAAAGAGGCCCAAAGGGAGTTCTCCACTTATATTAACAGATATAGATATTGGGACTAGGCCCATTATGATATTGAGGGACTGATTTTGTAAAAGAAAAAAAACAAAAACTTTTGTTACCCAAATTCCACCAGCTAAGCTCTTTCCTAGGAAAATGCCAAGAAGTGAGATAGATTTTCCAATTGATTACATTGAAAGGTGAAAGAAAGTTACTTGATGAAAAAGAAGTCAAGTCTCCAAGAAATTAATAAGTAGGTTTGTCAGGGCAGTTTCCTTGCAATTACACTGTTTTACTCCTGATTGCTTCAGGATTTCCCAATTCTTTTTGTATATGTTAGTTATATATATAAGATGATTTCGCAACTCACACACACACACACACACACACACACACAAAAAAAATTCCTCTTGAATAAGGTGCAAAGTCTGTGGTTGGTAGTGGTAGTGCATGCCCAAAGCACTATCCATGGTAATTGCCAGTTCCAAGAACTTCAAGTCAAACCTCGCTCGTCTAATTCGTCGTAAATCCAAATCGTTACCAGCTGCAGATACGTTTACTGATACTGCAGCAGCAGCAGCAGCGCATGGCCTTAAGCATAGTCCTAGTCATACTCATAGTCCATTAAACAATAGTATTACTACTAAAGAAGATGACAACGTACTGCAACTTCAACTAGTTTTCAATCACTTTGATATCGACAAAGATGGTAAAATTTCATGCAAAGAACTCATGGAGTATTTTGCATCCGTAGGGGAGTGTGTGACACATAACGTAGCAAAAAGGGTGATCAAGGACTTTGACGGTGTTGGTGACGATTTATTGGAGTTTGGGGACATCGTGCGACTAGTACAAGTAGAACAAGAAGGCAACAAGGAAGAGTTCGATCATGTTTTGAGGGCTGCTTTTCAGATGTTTGAGCTTGACAAAGGTTCTGGCTGCATAGCGCCCAAGGGTTTGCAGCACATGTTGCGTCAACTAGGAGAACTCAAATCCCAAGACGAATGTGCCGCCATGATTCGAGTCTTTGATCTTGATGGCAATGGATTCCTCGATTTTCATGAATTTCACCACATGATGTCTCGTACTTGACTTGTTAGAACTAGGATTAATAATACCAGGGGCTGAGCCTGACCCTGACCCTGACCCTCCAATTTTCTTCCTTTTTTGCTAAAACAAACAATTGTCTTTTTATGTTAGATGCCGCGTGTTATTTCCTGTGTGCGCTTCCTTGAGAATTGCAAGCGGTGAAATATATATAAAGGCCAACTCTATGTCTAAGCGGTGAAATCTATATATTCTTGAGCACTAAACTACTCGGTGTCTTTTTCACCTTTGCCATTCAAGTTAATCTTCGTTCTCTCATTCTCTGTGTCGGTTCACTATTGTCCTTAGTTAATGACCCTTATACGAGTCGATTCGTAACTCTAATTATAGTGAAAAGGATGAGGTGAGTACGGAAAAACTAATAAAATAAATTTTAAAGAATAAAAACTGTCATTTGAGGCCAGCTGGAAGGTTACATTGAAGTAATTTTCTTTTTGTACATTTATCTTTATCTCTTTTTTACAAGAAAATTGTATTCCGTCTTTGTCATTTACGTAAGTAATGTTATACTTGGGTTGGGCGTGTCCCTGTAGGTGTAGTGTATATGAATATCTTGACCAATTCTGTGGTTAGGGCCGAACATAGTTAGAGGAAACTAGGTAAGTAATTAAGTAAAGCCGCATCTTCATTCTTCTGACACTGACTGCTAATTCGGTGGAGGCTTTTAAAAATAGGAAACAGAATGGATAGATGAGCCTGGTCCTTAACAAGAGTATCAACAACTACAAGCAGCTGCAGACAAACTCAGACTGCTTCATTATCTAGAATCACCATTCAAGTGGCCATAATTTATATTTGTCTCTTAACAAAATTAATCAGACTCTTCTCTATCCTCCCAGTTTCATATTACATCGCAAAGGCATTGCCAACATAAAAACCGGGTCAAGTTAATAATCACTAGTGTGCTGTGTTGACTTCTTAATCTTTAGAATCAACTAATGGAATGAACCCTGTTATACGACACTGCAGGCCAACTATTGGTTATTTATTAGTCAACAAATTTAAAATTGACACAACGGTTTTTTAAGATCTTGGACGCGTTATTCTTCTATACATATAATAATATGCTTTATAAATATTAAACTTTCATTCTACCCATTACCATTAGCCATCTTTGAAAGAAAACGATCACCATGAATCAGTTTCACTTTCTCCTCACTCTCTTCATACTACACTTTCTATCTTCAAGAGCCATTGCTCAGCAGAATTACTCGGGAAATTCAATATTCAGTTGCAAGAACAATGATGAAAAGGGGCCTTCTCCAGCTTTCCTTTACACTTGCAATGGCGTCAACAAATCCTGCATGGCCTTCCTCATCTTCAAATCTCAACCTTCTTACAATACAATTCCCAAAATTTCTAACCTGACATCATCAGACCCAGACGAGATTGCCAGAATCAACGAGGCCACTATGCTCACAGTGGTCCCAACAGACAAAGAGGTAATTGTCTCTGTCAACTGTTCTTGTACAACCAAGAACTACTACCAAGCTGAAAGTAAATACATGTTGAGCAATTATGATACATATTTCACCATAGCAAATGATACGTATCAGGGATTGTCCACTTGTGATTCTCTCAAGCGTGCAAATCCATATGGAGAACTTGATTTGCATCAATATCTTGGTATGGAATTACATGTGCCACTCAGATGTGCTTGCCCCACACAGCATCAAACTGCAAATGGCACTAAGTATTTGCTGACTTACCCAGTTAACTGGGGTGACAACATTTCTAATTTGGCTGCAAGATTCAACGTGAGCGCAAGTATTCTAATTGATGCAAATGGCTTATCCCCACAAGATCATATTCTTTTTCCCTTCACTACTCTTCTGATTCCTTTGTCAAGTGAACCTCAGAGTTCATGGACCATAATTCATGATCACCAACCACCCGTTTTACCTCCTCCTGTTTCGAGTACCAAAAAGGGTAAGTCAAAACGAAAACTCTACATTGCTGTTGCTACTACAGGGGGTTTTGTGCTGGTTCTCTCTGTCATTTTATCTGCTATGTTCCTGTTCAGAAAGAGATCAGCAAAGTTATTTAAGCAAGGTACAAAAGGAAAAACGAAGTACGCATCTTCAGATGATATCCGGGAGGAGATAGCAAGCATTGAGCATGTCTTCAAAGTGTATAGCTTTCAGGAGATTAAGAAGGCCACTGCGAATTTCAGTTCAAAGAATAGAATAGAAGGTTCTGTCTATCGCGGAGTATTCAGCAAGGGCATCTTGGCAGTCAAGAAAATGAGTACAGATGCATCCAAGGAAGTGAATATTCTGAAAAAAATTAATCACTTCAATCTGATAAAGCTTCAAGGTTACTGTGAAAACAATGGCTCCTTCTACCTTGTTTTCGAATATATGGAAAATGGCTCGCTAAGAGAATGGCTCAGCAAAAAGAGATCCACCGAGAACCAGAGTTGGGCTAAGAGAATTCATATTGCTCTGGATATTGCCAATGGACTTCAATATCTTCACAACTTCACTGATCCTTGCTACGTGCACAAGGATATAAATGCTACCAACATTTTACTGAACAGCATACTAAGGGCCAAGATAGCGAATTTTTCTCTGGCTAAAGAAACCGAGAGGGACATAACCTCAGGTACTCCCACATCACATCTCGTGGGAACAGTGGGTTACATGGCACCAGAGTATCTGGAGGCAGGGATAGTCACTCCCAAAATGGATGTCTACGCCTTTGGAGTGGTGTTATTGGAATTGATTACAGGTAAAAATTCTATCACTGTACAAGATGGAAGAGAAGTAATGCTTTGTGCAGCAATAGTATCTCTCATGGGAAAGGAGAATGCCGAAGCCAACCTCAGTTTGTTCATTGACCCTAGCTTCACAGGGAACAGAGGGAAAACATTTGCTCTGGAGCTAGCCAAACTAAGTCTAGCTTGCTTGCACCAAGAACCAGAAAGAAGACCAAACATGGCAGAAGTGGTGTCAAGCTTACTAAAGATACATGCAAACATGCACAAGACAATATCTCCCAGCATAAATGACAGTACACCACTGGAGAGGTAAATCACCAGAGAGCTTTAGCTGGCCGATACAAATAATTTTCATCAGTAAATGTGAACTACCGTTGCTTTAGCCATTATTTTGATGCTAACGAACCCCTGTATATAAGATACACATGTACACATGTAACATCAACATGAGAATCTAGGAAGCAGATACAGCTTGGCAGTGTTTTTCACTAACGAATAAACAAGGTATGTTTGTCAACCATGGTTTCGGCTTGTTATTCCTTTTAAACAATGGCCTCCTTATTCCTCATTACTTTTTTCTTTAATTGGCATTTTTTTTTGTTGTTTGGGGGAGATGGGAGGATGGTACACCACTGTGCCAGTGTGACTAATCTTTATTAGATAATCGAGGAAACAAAAAAATTCATGTCAATTTAATGAATACATCAAAAACAGTCACAATTAATTACAAGGAAAAAAATTTCATCACTTTGTCAAAGCTATTCCTAAATGCTTCAGCCCCAGTTCCTAATATTAACAGGCCAAGCTTTATCTCTGAAAAGAATGAGAACCAATACGTAAATCAGGGCTCTGTACTTCAATATGGAAAGCTCCCTGTCAACCAGATATGGTGAAGGGTCCTTTCTAGACCATACTTATGTACTGCTTGTTGACCTGCTCTAAATCCATCTCCATAAATGGGGGAAATGTCTGATTCAATCTGGTGCTTGAAGAACTCCCCAAGTTTCCTCTCAAATTGCGGTCTTTTACCTTTTCTAGATGCATAGGATGCAGATGAGGATGGGGTTGATACAAAGTTGCTGCCTGATGCAGATGAAAGCTCAGCCTCCAACCACATATGAGCCACAACCTGACAGATACCTTCTTCAACATCTTGACTGAGAGTTCGGTAACCTTCATATATACAGCATATAGCGTACAAGTCACCATAATTATAGTCAGTCCTAACGAAGTTAAATGAGTTTCTTTTGGTATATCAAATGAACATATTCCCTGGAATGTAACAGTACCTTTAAGTCGCAGCCATGCATGCATCATCTCATGAGCTAGGATAGATCCAGTAAGCAACCTATAAAAAGCAGAATTGAATAAATGCACAGAATGATACATCTGGAAAAAAAAAAAAAAAAAAGGAAGAACTTAGACCACTTTGTACCCCAAAATATGTTATACTGAAAGCGAGGAAACTCAATACAAACATATTTACATGCTCACAAGAAATTTGCATGCAAATGAAAAATTATATAATTTAAGATCAATAAGGCAAGACATGGTTGACTGGAAATATTGCTTTTCTCAATTACAATCAGTTTCTGAAGGCTCTGAAAGAACACAACAGTACAGATTATCAGGTAGAACAGAAAGAACTCATAATATGGTTATTTGATCCACAGATACTAAGGAGGAAGAAAATCCAAAAAAATAATTATATTATGGGGAAAAAAGTACGTTCAGTGTGGGTTGTTTACTATGTCAACACTGCCATAGTCTGACATAATACACTTCGCATTTTCTACAAATACTTAATATTAACTAACTTTCCTGATTTCAAGTTTTTCATGCAAATTTTTGTTTTTCTGCTTCTTTGGGAATTCTTGTGGTTGTCTTTTATATTTTGTTTCTTCTCAATTATTTATCTGCTCATGAGCATTGAAACTGTCTCCTACTTTAGACAAGTTGTAAAAGCGAAGAGAATTAAAAAAATTACCTAGGGAGACCATACAAAATGAGAATTGCTGTCACTTCACAACGTCGAGTCAGTTTGTAGGGTCCTGTTCTCATGTCTACTGCCCGATTTCCTGTTCCAAACCTAGGTCGCCTTAAAATCTGAACAAATTAGAAAGCAATATTTATATACCATAAATTGATATTACTTGAGGTTCTTAACAAACTCCACTTTATCATCATATTAG
Source organism: Cercis canadensis (assembly GCA_003255065.1). Taxonomy (NCBI): domain Eukaryota; kingdom Viridiplantae; phylum Streptophyta; class Magnoliopsida; order Fabales; family Fabaceae; genus Cercis; species Cercis canadensis. Next base: position 797,364 of record QAOA01007183.1, on the reverse strand, counting down.
AAGATTGGAGAAAAAAAATTACCAAAGGGAACATTAAAGGAACACTTACAGTGCTGATAGTCTGTTCCTCAGAAAGGCAGAGTCCTCTGGTCTCAGGCATGTGATAGTGGCCCTGGTGAAGACAAAGAAACACCTAAGTAAAGTAGAAGAAGAACATGTGCTTTAACCTTGAACCATTTATTAACTGAAGCCTCATATCTGAAGGCATATGAAGTTGTTGGACAAGATTATTTCTTGCAAGTGTTGGCTCCTAAACATGACAATTTTCTTTTCCTTTTCTCTGCTCTTAAATTTACCATATCATAAATGTCAAACTACATTATGTATTAGACTCTGTGAGGAAAACTTAGTGAGAAACAGTATTAAGAATGGCATCAATCAACAAAAGAGCATCACTCATTTTTCAGTATTAGATGTGTGGATAATACCAGACACCAGGACACTGGTATTTTTAAATGTCCAAACAGCTGAATGTCATTATGACCAAATTACCAGATATTGTATTTACTGCAAAATAGTGTAAATGCATTTTGCTTACATTTTTCTCCCCCTCTCTTGCTTCATTCAGTGCTTGTCTTTCAACCAGGAGCAATGGAATTTTCTGTTCCAGTTTCATATTTAGACCTTCATAAAAATTTTGTATATCATTATAAAGGGGTTGGCATTCGTTTGTTTCCATGATAGCAGAATCCAGACACTCTAAGCAGAGCTTCCGACCATCATTTAGAGCGCAATATCTTGTCTCTCGTGGCTGCAAATGTAAAGATAAATAAATCTTTCATCACAAGATCGTCCACCTTTCCCTAGGCAAGCCTATTAATGATATTTAATTTGAAGAAAATATTTCATTTACACTGACCTCCATTCGCTCACAGCTGCAACAGCGTGGAGTACCGTCATGTTCATGAGAAGGGCAATATTTCTGGATCCAGAAGGGATGCGCCCTATATTCAATAAGACCAGCAGGGTTTGTTGGAATCTGTCAAGATATACATTCCCATAAAATTAACAGCAATAAGGTACTCATTCACGCAAACATAGGATATTATGTTCTCCTCATCCATTATTCATGCGTATTAATAAGCAAACAGAAATAAGTTTACAAAAAATGGGCAAAAAAGTTATTATATTAAAATCAGTCATGGAGAAATACTTACGAAGTGCTTGCAGACATCACATTTTGGATGGTAGCTTTCCTTATAGCAAGATCTATGGTAAGGGTAATTCCCAGATGTGGAGAACTAAAATTCAAGGATACATGTTAAGCACAAACCACAAAAAACCATACTTACGGAATATGAACCATTAATGAAATCTTGAATATAAGCAGTTTGACAGGTAACTAAAAATTCTTGCACCTCATAATCAGAGATTGGTAAATTACAAGCACGGCAGCGGAAGCATTCAGGATGCCAGAATGCATTCAAGCAATTTAGATATCGTCCATAACCAATCTCAGTATTGCAACCAGCACAAATCCTGTTAATAAATAATTAGACAGCTTTAATTATATCTGCATAACATGCATAGTTGCTATTACAAGGTTTCATTAAATTGAAAGAAGAGAATCACTTTTCCAGGAATAAAAAAAATGTGAAACTTGAAGATAAATGTTTTCCATTCAGTATCTCAGAAGAAAAAAGAAATTTCCTAGCCACTTTTAAACAAATTTTATCCTTCTTTATGGCTGTACAATTTAGATTATATCAAATGCTTACTACTATAACCTTTTATCTTTGCTGTATAAATGGGACTACGCCAATATGCTTATTTCTATTATGATCAAGATGCATAGATGAATATTTTATCTGTCAATTAGTTCTATTGCAGTAGAACTCGGTCAATTAACATGTTACATAAATCTTTAATGGGTTCATTTGTAGAAATTTTAGTTAACCAGTAATCAGTAATCCAATAGGACCAATCAACTAAGGAGAAGAGAGAGGGAATTATAAGGGATAAAGGGAAATAATGTCAACGACCAAGAGTCATAATGTTGTCAAAATAGAGGATTACAGAGAATCAAGCAGTGGCAGCAAATGATGAGGAAAGTGCAGATAGAAGCAGGAATTTTGACTTCAAGAAAAATGGTAAAGGCAAAAGTTCAGATGATGCTCTTAGCATTTTCGTTGAAGTAGTCAAGCAAAATAATAGTTGAAGTTAGGATTTTCAAATTGAGAAACCTTGTCATCCTTCCTCTAACCCATACCTGGATCCCATTGGGAAATACACTGGAACAGGTTGGTACATATTTCCATTTCCGTATCTGGGAGGAGACTCAACATGTAGGCTTTCTTGTAGAGCTCTAGCGAGTTGTTCATCTTCTTCTAATTGTAACTTGTAGTCTAAACACGTAGACAGAGAAACTTATTAATATAACTGTCAGCATATTAGCTCTTAAGGAATTCACAATCTACAAAAATTACGGACATGGAAAGCTGAAAAGGATTCAACACTTAGTACAAATAATTGATTAATATCCTACACCCCTTGAGGGCAAAAGCATAAATTCTTCAGTAGATAACAGCAAGACAATAATTATACATACGGAAGCCAAAAGATAGATGCAAATCAGATAATATCCTAACACCATTGACTGCATCATCCATTATTGCATTTAACCAAGACATGTAATATGATGCAATTGACTACTTCATTTGTCAAATGATATGGATACTGATTTTGTAAATTGTGGTGATGGAGAGAAAACAGGACAGCATTGCTATGGGCATCAGCATTTTCTGTTGCATTTGTCTGTGGCTAGCTGTCTCTCTGACCACATTCAGAAATCAGCAAGTGTTTGACAATTATATCACTCACCATTCACATTCTTCCCTTTCTGATTTTCTTCTATGAGAGATAATGCTATAGCACGATCTATATCTTCATTCTCGTTCTCTGACCAAACATCCTGCATTCAAGTTCCGGTCAAAATATGTTTTATAGTGATATGTGCATATCAGACAAAACAACTGCAAGACCCAAAATACTTAATCAAAGAGTAACATTGGATTCTATTAATGAATACAAGACAACCATGGCATTTGTAGCATTTTTAAACTTTTCAGATAACTTCTGAAGCATAATGCAATTGAAAGATCACCAGTGGGATCAATGTTAGTGAGTGTTGATGTTCAATTACCCCTGAAGTTGATGGTAAGTAATAATCCGTATCATCTGTACAATTCGTGTGATAATGCCCTTCCGAAATTTTGTGGTCGGAGCCTTTAAAAATTTTGCTAAGCCAACCCATTAAGCAGATTGCTATATGTTCATAGTAGGTTAAATTTCTACCTGCACATTAAACATTCACAGAAAACAAAACACAGTTAAAGCTCCAGGTATGGCAAAACAAGAACTACTGATGCTACCATAAACTACAAAGCAATAAGAAAAAAGAAAGATCAGTAATTATTGATAATTCGAAAGGGGTAAAGGAAACATAGGAGACAGGCGTCGCAAATCTCTTTATAATTCAACAAACTGCATTTTAAATTAGTTGCATGCACACCTCAAAATCTACGGTACTCTCTCCAATAAAGGGGAAGAAAAACGGTTTAAATGCCGTTTGCAAGGTCCAAAACATTTAAAGCTGCATCCATGTGTGGTAGGATAACTTAAAGTTTTCTGCAGCTCTAACCAAATTAATATCAATTAAAACAACCCTGGAGAGAAAGATAGAAAAAAAAAGAAAGAGAAGTGCTGAGATCCTTCCAACTCAGTACACCAATTAACTTCATGTGATATATATAACCTTCAAATTTCAATCTATGCCCAAAGAGAAAAGGCAGAAAACAAGTTAGTGGAGGAGTGACTCACCTCTTTGACAAATGCAGAATCTACCGGCAGTGGTCGAACCAAAGAGACCCTATCAGATAATAATTCGCCCAAAAAAGAACGATTACTGGTAAAAGAAAAATATTCTAGTTCAAATCTTTCTCTCTCTTCTTATTGTAAAGTGTTTGATCTAATTCAGAAGGCAGAGAATTAATTTCTTGATGTCTGCAATGGAATCTATGGAAATAGAAAAAGTCTTCCAAATAAAAAAAAAAAGAAAAAATCACATTCGCAGGGATTCTCAAGAAAAAGTAAGAAAAGAAATATATTAATGTGAACAAGGATTGCAGGCGATTTCAAAGTCAAATTAAGAGAAACGTAAACGCCGATAAAATATTTGTCAGAACCCCAAAGGGGTTTGACGAAAGATCATCTAAACCACTTGGTTGTGAGAATTCGGGTATGTGGGGTCCCTTCTTAACTCTCCCTCAAGAGAGAAGACCCCCAACCACAAAGCCGAAAAAGTTTCTTTACGAAAGCGAACTGTTTTCCCAATTACTTATTTGTTTTCATTGTCGTTAAGGAATGGAAAACAAAGTCCTGCGTTGGGGCCAAGCAAACCAAACGTACGCGCTTCAGACAAAGCGAAACAGTGTCAAGAACAATTCAAATTTCCGAATTTTGTCAGGGAAAAAATATCTTTCTCAGCAACTCAAAAAAGACAAGTATAGAATATAGAAAGAAAGAATCTAGCAAAGCATGATCACTTAAGCAGATTCCAAGCCCAATTTTGTTAGGAATATAATATAATTAAAAATATCAAATGAGTATAAATAGGAAAAATTGAAGAATATGAGAAAAAAGCATCTACCAACAAAAAAAAAAAAGAACGAGTAAAAATGGTTGATATACATTATATTGTAGTATTCCACATGTTTTATTTATTTTATTTTATTTTTGTTCTCAAACATATCTCAAACCAATTAATATCTAATGTGTTGAGTAGAGATATTTGCATATCAACATAACCAAATAGTTTATAGTTGAATGGTATTAAAATTGTCAAAGTGAAAAAAAAAAAAATCAATAGTGTTATCAATGAACAATCTTTTATCAAGGTATTATTTCATGATTAATAAATATTATGAATTTTTTTGGCTGAAGCACACATTTCATTATCAGATTACCTACCGGAAAGATGATATTTCTGGTGGATCTTAATTATGGAATATTGGTAATTTGTAAGATTTTTTTTTTTTGTAATAAACAAATTATAAGAATTTTTTTAACGGGAGAAAACAGCCAACAAAAAAGAAAAAGAAACGAGAACATTCTTTCTTTAATCAAGCTAAGACAAAGGAGATTCATCTTTAATTTATTTTTGGCCTTGATTGGATGCCCAATGAAATGAGTGTTTTTTTTGCCGAGTAAGAGCAAAATTATCAATTAACTTCTTCAGTCTCAAATTCAAATGTTGCAGAAGAGAGTAAAATAAACACGATACATTATCCCTTAATCGTATGATAAATAAAAAGAAAGAGACGAGCATCCTGTTTGAGAATAAGGCCAAGTCAACAGAAATATTAATTATATAGTAGCAAAGTAGCAGTATATAATTAACGTGTTAAGAGTTTGATTGCATCGTCGATCTCCCATCGTATGTTAACAACTAAGACAAGATGATGACCAAATTAAGGATATAACTGGGAGTTTGGTCAATGTCAACATGGGTGGCTCTAGTTGGAACTAATCCAAGATGATTGGCTAACTAATCAGAACAACCGACAAAAGAAATAATGAAGGAGAGTTTTGTGATATTACATTTTAGTATTTAAATTCACGCATGAATGAGAAATAGTAAGAAAATTAAGAAATAATATATTATTTTTTGTGTTAAGGTACAATTAGTTTTGGGTAGATTAATTACATTTAGTGAGTAGGGCTTGACTGATCTTGACGAAGTCTTAAGCAGAGACGAGCCTTTACTGGTTTATGATCAGAACCGTATATTTCATCCATGGATTCATAGCAATGTAAGCTTGCTTCAATGTTATCTGCATCTTCTATCTTAAACAATATCCGATCTGTCCAAGATGGCACCCTCACCTGTACATAATAAAATTAAAATTAATTAACTACCTTTTTTCCTTCTCATTATTTATAATGTAATCAAACATACGTACATTATTAATATAATCTTTTACTAGATTCCAAAGGTATTAGTATCACATAATTAATTTTACGTACCTTGTAACTTGTATCATAGTTGCTGCTTCCTATGTTGTACTTATATGTTGGCTTAAATGTGAGAGTGCCCTCACAGTAGCCATTGAAAATCTGTCCTCGCCCCGCCTCTTGTAAGAGCTGATCTTTGCTAAGTAGCTGCTGTAAAAGGTTAGAAAAAAATAATTAAGGTGACTCACTCACTGATTAGTGGGAGATAGATATATGGTTGCTCAACTAACCTCATGAAGGTCTTTCTGTATAAGATTTCTGGCTGGATACGTGTCAATCCCCTGTAGCCTGTAGTTTAGATCTCCCAACCAAACAGTGACGTGGGATGGTCTTGCATATGGGTTCCAGTTCTTGGAGAAAAGGGAATGCGAAATATGTCTACATTGACAATTTCTTTCCTCCACGTTCCGAGCATGAGCTGCAAATTAAGCATTCACAAATTAATTAGTACTAGTAATAAGGCCCATTTTGCTAGCTCGTGCTGCTTTAACAATAATATGTGAAATAACTCATAAAAAAAATTATGTGAAATAATTTCATAAATTAAAACTAAAAGGGCTCACCGGAAAGATGGCAAGAGATGAACACCATCCGTATGCCTTTGTAGTTAATGCGGATTGCCACTGCCCCTTTCTTTCTTCCAATAATCCATCCACAGCCCCAAATAGATTGCTTGTCCACCTTCAATTCTGCAATCAAGTGTATACATATATCATTGATGATGGCCACATGATAATAAAAACAATAAAAATTTATCCAAGACAAGAGATTTTCAGTATCAAAACCTCACCTTTAATGAATGATTCTGCATCCTTGGGACCAAACACGTATAACTGCAAAGACTGCATGATAACTTTACCTATCAGGCTTCATTTCAGAAAGAAAAATTCTAATAAGTTTCACGGAATAAACCATTAATTAGAAAAGATTGACAGTTTTTTGAAAAAAGATTTGAAGTCCTTTATTCATTTATTTGTTTTTGAATCTAGGAGTTTTTTAACTTAATTAAGAACATTATGCTGACATTGAATCAAATCTAAAGATACATTTTCGTCATTTTGATTAAGGGAATTAGGTTAATTATGGACAATTAATACCAGTTCGTGACAGAAAATCAAATATAGTAGTTTGTCACAACTAATAGCAGTAATTATCATTAATTAATCTGATCTCCAGACGATGACATTTGAATGTAAAATGCATGCATTCTTTGTTTGTAGAAAGTAAAGGGAGGATAACATTTTATTCAAGTCTATAGATTGATGTGACGCTTATTTGAATTGTAGCTATCCGCTGACAGGCCGCGTTAGAAAAAATGGATGGCTCAGCTTAAAGTCATGACAGCAAATTTGGATTGGATAAACTTGAAATGTAATTATGTTCTATATACAATCGTAAGATTTTCCAGAAAGAAACAGAAGTGTCCATTGAATGTCTTACATGTGAGTTCTAGCCAGAGCTGTCTTCAACAGTTTTGCAATTTCTTTTCCTGGAGCCTCTTGCAATCCAATGACAAGAAGATCAAATTCCCGGTTGTTCCCAACCATCTCCACCAGATCTTCAAACGAAACCTTCACAGCAAAAAGGGTCTTAAATTATTACTGAATATTAATATTAATGAGCATGACAAAGTGATCAGTTTTACTTGCACACAGAAAAGGGAAATTAATGAAATTGTATTGTGATATATCATATATGTTATTGGCTGCACCTGGCCATTCATATTCCAAGTCACTATGGAGATGCAGAGGTCTGAATCCGCTGACGAGTTACAAACATCGTCCACGCCCACCGTTCTTATTCCAATATGAGAAGGTGAAGCTTGGTGATGAATGAAACCCATTGGCTTTCTCTTCCACCTTGACCTTCCTCTGCAAAATCTGACCCCCCAGAAAAAAAAAATGACAACTTTGTTAAACAAAAAACAAGGGAACTAACAACTAATTAACATGAGAGTTGAAGACAGTAATACAAGGTGCAATATATATATATATATGAGAAGACAAGAGGCAATGATTAATTGCAAAACTCTAAAGAAGGAAAACAGATGATCGAATTCATGTTACGTACCCTTTACCAGCTTGATTCCCCATTGCTGTATAAGTTGCTATCTTACGTGATTGGGAAAACGCAGGACGAGAAGCTTCTAAATAAGTGGAGAGAAAAGATGATTTTTGAGGAAGAAGTGATTTAAGGAGGGGAGATATGAGGGTTTTAAATTCATTGACCTTGGACCATATGATTAATAGATAATAGAAGGGCAAGCATGCATCAAGTATTGAAATTGTGGAGTGTCGACCATTTGGCGGTGAAATTATGAAATAGAAGTCAAAACGTCTCAAGATTTCGACTATGCCGACTTTTTCTCACGGGTTAGGTTAGGGCTTATTGACAATGCAAACAAGTTGAAACCAAGTCGAAAAGGACTATATATTGGACTATTCGCAAACCATGCAATTTAGTAATTTACGTTAAGCAACTTTGTCTAACCTTTGTTCAGCTGTGACAAAGCAATTCGGCCTCTCTCTCTCGTTTATCTTTCCAGTTGCTAGCAAATCTCTTGTTTGCCCTATTCAGTATTTAATTTTTTTTCCTTTAATTAATACGAAAGTAATTGATATTACTTTTAAATTAGATCCGGCTTTTAGAACTCTGTTATTATTTTTTAAATATTATTAATATAACTTTCTTTTCATAAATCTCGTCCCACCCATTTCTGACAAAATTTGAATTTCGGACTTTTATAGTGGGCTACATAATGTTCAACAATTGGGTGCTGTTTGAGGCATAATTTTCAAAGGAATAAATTTTCTCTTTTATAGAGAAAAGTTATATTTCAAAAATAATTTTTTAAATTAAAATATTTGATGTCATAAAAAATAAAATAATTAAAATTTGATAACCATATATAAATATATTTTTTTAATGTAAGAAGTTAGTGAAAGAAAGAATTCTAACTTAATAGAACATGATCAATTATAAAACTCATTTAACTACAACTAAAAAAAAAGTTAGTGGTAAAAATTTCCAAAACTAGTTTCAACATTAAACTCATTGAAAACAGTTTTTTTTTGTGGGATTTAATTTAATAAGACAAAAAAGCCATAAATTCAATTGAATTTTTTTTTTCTAATGAAATTCAATTGAATACGATAAAATCATGTCTCGTAGAAAAGCTTCCACTCTTTGGGAACTTTTAAAAATGTAATAAAAATGAACATTTTGCGAAGTTTTACGCTAATACCACATTAAGTCTAGTGTCAGTGCCATTTTTTATGATGATGTAGATCTCTCCCTCTCTTCCTGTCTCTATTTTTTTGGGTCCATTATAACATGTGAAAAATATACCACTTTTAACACTAACTGGGGGAAGACAAAATGAGAAATCCAAAACCAACACGATATTATTGGGTTTCTTGTTGAGTTTGCAGCTTACACAAAAGGTTTCCATATTTTTAGTGGCAAAGACTTGAAGAGCAAATGAAGACATCTCATTTTTTATCATTTTCACTTAGGCACATACATATACAAAAAACAAAAAAAAAAAAATATATATATATATATATATATATATATATATATTTTGTATGTATTTGAGAAATTTTAATTTTTTATTTCAGTAAATAAAATAACTATATTTTTAAAATGAAAATATAAAAATTATCATAAATCTTCAATTGTCGCATGGGATAGAACCATGTATTGTAAGTTGGCAGCCCCACGGAACAGTGGGGATGCATTGCCATTGGTGTCCTTGTTTAGTTTTTCACTTTTTTGGGGTTCAGTCCGTTTTAATTTCTAACTCGTTTTCTTATATTTGTTTACGCAACGTTTTGTCATATTGGCCTCTTTTTCCCGGCCCCGTCTTCAATCACCATCTCGATGTGCATCCGTGTCTGTCTCAGTTTCTGGAAGCTATCACTGAAATCCCGTAGCTGGGGTTTCTTGTTGTAGATAAACCTTATCTACTTCGATCTGAATTGAATCGAAACTCTATAAGATCTAACTGGTTCATCGATGTTTGTCGGGGGAAGGGTTTGATGTTGTCCAATATAGTGCCTTCTTCCTTCATTGTATATTATAATGATTTTTTTCATTCTGTTTTCTTACTATTTGTCATGGAATGGTTACTCTGATGACTGATTTGAAGCTAAACCTTTGTTTGTTTCAGCAATTATTCTTCTGAGACAGAGTGCTTTGCCTGGAATCACTTGATAGCTGGACATGGTAACTTCTGGGTCTCTTTTGCTTATAAAAGCATCGTAATACTTTTATAATTTTCCAATTTCAGTGCGTGAGACTGCACATCAAGAAGCTAAATTTAATATCTCTCTAGAATCATGGCATCTGCTGGATGGGAAAGAAGGCAAAGTCGCACATAGGACTTAGTATTTCCTTTGGCTTAGTTAGGAATTAGGATACAGTTATTGGACCCAAAAGGTGGTGATTAAAGGCAATGAGTGCTAATACGCAGAATTAGAGGAAATTAAATTTATTCAAAATAGACGAACAACTGAGTTTTAGTCATTGAGTCGTGTGCAAAAAATAAGTGATCGTGAATCTCTTGTTGGTTAAGAGATATTATTCTTATAATACTAACATTGTTCATGTTGTCATCGTTGTTTTTATTATGATCTTTTCGACCTCTGGCTAAGTTTGGATGTGTTCTGAGTGTCAATTGTTCATGATATTTCAAGAAATGTTGTAGATCCCCACCACCACATTTGTGGTCTCTTAGCAAAGGAAATGAGAAAGTAATTGTAGAACTGGCCTAATCAGTCAACATTTGTTTTTAAAAGCAGAATGAAGTAAGTAGAAGGTGTTTTAGTATTTGCCTCAGGCAGCTCTGAAACCTTTGACTTAGATATACTTATTCTTTAAATCTAAAAAGAAAAGTTTATTTGTATTTTATTTAATTTAACCGATGATGTTACATTAGCATGATAGGACACAAATTTTGGCGTATGTTACGAGATTCTTGATGGACCTAAAAGGCTAAAGCCTTATAAATTCTTAAACTCAAAGTCAAAGGAACTTAAATTACTCCAGGTCGGTGCTTTGCTAAATGGAGTAGCGCCATGGTTTTGTTTTTTAATTTCTTCTAATTTTTGTTTGAATTTATCAGAAGCAAAGGGAACAACCGCAGGCCTCCTACCTAACAGATGTGGAGCCAGATAGAATCAGCTGTTTACCAGGACATGTTATAGACCAAATTCTGTCTCATTTATCAATTCGGGAAGCTGTGAGGACAAGTGTTTTGTCTAGCAAGTGGAGGTACAAATGGGCGACACTACCAAATCTTGTGTTTGATAAGGAATGTCTCTCTGTATCTTCCCAAGATCATTCAATTATCAAGAACAAGCTTGGTAGAATTGTTGATCATGTGCTTTTACTTCACTGTGGCTCAATCAACAAGTTCAAGCTCTCCCATCGCGATCTCATTGGTGCGACTGACATTGATCGTTGGACTCTTCATCTATCTAGAAGGTCTATCAAAGAGTTTGTGCTGGAAGTCTGGAAAGGACAACGCTACAAGATACCCTCATGTTTATTTTCTTGTCAAAGTTTAATTCATTTGGAGTTATTTAATTGTTGGCTTAATCCTCCATCATCATTTCAAGGCTTCAGGAGCTTGAAAAGTCTTGATCTTCAGCATGTTACCTTGGCTCAAGATGTATTTGAAAATTTGATATCCAGCTGCCCTCTACTTGAACGGCTGACATTAATGAACTTTGATGGGTTTGCTCATCTTAACATTGATGCGCCAAATCTTCAGTTTTTTGATATTGGAGGAAAATTTGAGGATATTTGCTTTGAGAACACCTTCCATTTAGCTGTGATATCCATTGGATTGTATTTGAACATTGAAAATGACCAAAGTAGATTTCATGGAAGGTCTAGCAATTTGCTCAAATTTTTTGTTCATCTGCCCCATGTACGAAGGCTAGAGGTTCAAAGTTATTTTTTAAAGGTATGATTCTCATATCATTACAATGTCAAATTGATTGAATTTATCTGGTTCTACGGAAATTTTTTATTGAATTCTTGAGCATTTTAGTATTGACTTAAATGCAGGAACAATAATATGCTAGTTTAGCCTACTTAGTTTGATGTATTTATGTACTCTAGTAACCTGAGTCCAAGGATATTTATTTCTCTCTTTAAGATGACACATTTAAAACATACTATGTGCATGTGTGTGCGACTTACAATGTGTAAATACATTATAGCTGACTTGGAGGCATTGTTCTGTTTATTTTTTCTGTTCCAGTATCTTGCAGTGGGGATCGTGCCACCAAAGCTTCCGAGACCATGCATTGATTTAAGTTATCTTTCAGTACGCGTAAACTTCAATGATTTGAAGGAGATTTCAGCTGCTCTATGCCTTCTAAGAAGTTCTCCTAATCTACAAGAACTAGAAATATTGGTAAGTTGTGTTCTACTTATTATAACCTCGGTGTGAAGTTTAAAAAGAGGAAAGAAAAAGTAATGGTTTGGTACACCAGTATTTTAGCGTAGGTATGTAACATACCTGGTATCTTATATGCCTGCATTTGGTATGTCAAGATATGAAACATGGGAATAAAGGATGCTGAGGATCCAAGATCTCATAATTTGAATGGTTTTCTAATTGTCATATCAAACCTGGTGAATTTTGAATTTCCCTGCATCCAAGATATATAGGTATTTTACATTCTCGTGATAAATTTGTGGCATATCAAATGCTTCCTTAATGTGAATTGATTATGCGTACTGATTTGTAGTTGCATATACAGATTTTATTATTTACAAGAAGATGAAGCTCTTGTATTTGCTAAATGATTGAGCATATGTCTAGTCTCTTTTAAATCCTGCTACTCTTGAGAGTTTCCAAGATTTTAACACAGTAAACATCATGTAGGCTCGCCCCGAGGAAATGATTACTGTGGGAGCAGATGCCAACTTTTGGGAAGATGACTATTGGACTTGTCCAGTCATGCAGCTCCGATTTGTGAGGATAGATGGCATCTTTGGTATGAAATCTGAGTTAGATTTTATCAATTTTCTACTTTTATATTCTCCTGTGCTCGAAAGGATGACTGTTAAGCCTGCTTCTGTAAATGGAGGATTAGAGTTGATGAAACAACTGCTGCGGTTGAGGAGAGCCTCAGTGCAGGCTGAAATCATTTACCTGGACCCTTAGTGCTACTGTTTGGTGACTTGGAAGGCCTTAAATGTAAATTTGTCAAATCTTGTTTTTTCTTTTGGCCAAATCAAATTATATCTTGACAACATAGAGATATATGAAAAGTAATAATGGATCAAACTTATGAGCCACGCGGTGAATGTATATCATGCTATATTTTGATCATTTAGGGTTTGTTTGGGAGTTAAAATTTAGGAGAAAGGAGAGGAAAGAAAATGAGTAAATGTGTTCATTCTCTTGTTTGAGAGTTTAAGATTAAAAAATGAAAAGAAACCAAAAGGTAATTTCAAACTTTTGCATTTTTTTTTGGTCTCATTTTTGTATTCTCCCAATTTGAGGGATTTGGAGGAAAAAAAAAAGTAATTTACTATTATATTTCTATTTATTTTTTTTTAAAAAATTTCAAACATTATTTAGATAATATTATTAAATTTTATATTAAATATATTTACTTTATAAATAAATGATAAATTTGTAAAATTATAAATTTTTATTTATTTATTTTTTTTTCTTTTGCTCATTTTAATCATTCAAACAAAAAAGAAGAAAATCCTCATCTTTCATTTCCTTTTCTCTCTTCTTCATTCACTTCAAACTCCCAAACAAAACCTTAGGGATTTTTAAATTTGCTTATATACAGATAAATTAGCGTCGGTTCACTGGTTGGCTGAAGATTGACATCCGATTTATCTACCAATCATGTAACTGTGAGCCTCCCTGATATTATTTGCATAAAAGAGCATTTCCCATCCGTTTTAGCAATTCATCTTCTTCTCTGCAAGATACCCGTCAACAAAAAATGATCACTTGTATATCCTTTTGGTCAAAGTTAACCGCGTAGGCTAACAGAATTTCCTTGCTTATCACTTGTTCTGTCATAAATATCCAGGTCTCTATTCGTTGAAGATCTTTCCTTTGGGTCATGAGTACAGACCCAGAATAATAACAAGATCAACTATCTAAGAGCTAAAAACTAAAAATGTGCCTGCCCTTCACGATAGCTTATACAGTTATACTGAGTTGAATGGACCCATATATTTATCTGATTTCCTTTTTTCTCTTTTCTGTGTGCTCAGACATACCCTTGTCTATTTACTTGACTAATTACGGACATGTTTAATAATCTTAGAGCTAGGGAAGTAAAAAGTTCAATTAGTGAAAAGTTACTAATTGTATGCTAATGAACACGAGTCTCATTATTTTAGAGAATAAACAACCAATTGATATAGCCACAAGATTCTACATGGAAACATGCAAAAAATTTCCATGTGCTTATTCATAGAATGTTTTTTAGGATACAATTAAGTGATGGTTTACAAAAAATTGACAGAAGATAAGCATGGGTTTTCCAAACTGTAATGCCCTGAGCTACGTCGTTTTGATCCTGCTGAGACGTTGTGCATTTGGACCGTCAGACAAGACCCGCCACCTTAGTTCCGTACCTCACCTCACGTGCCAAATGCCAATCAATCCCATTGGAACAAGGGGAGGGCAGGGACCCCACCCCACCCCTCAATCTCAATTTCAATGCACTTGAACTTAGTTCTAACTGTGGGTCTACTAAATGAGCAAAAGACATAACTTACCAGCAACCAGCCAACCACCTTTCAAACAAAGTCAGCTTCAACTCTGGTTAGCTACTACCTGTGGGGCTCGGCTCACTCACCTCTTTGAACCAATTTCATAAAACCCAAATTCTCATCTCAAATATAAGTTAGAGTTTGGTTGCCTTTGTGATATTAGCAGTAAGTGAAGTGGGTGTGTTGGAGTGGAAGTTTGTGAGCATGGCCGCAGACACTCCATTACTGAATAAGAATGAGGAGGAAGAGGCAGTGAGCCTTCCTGGTAGATTCGGTTTCGAGTCGAAGAAGCTATGGAAGCTTGCTGGTCCAGCAATCTTCACTGCCTTATGCCAGTACTCACTTGGTGCAATCACTCAGACTTTTGCTGGTCTCCATAGTGAGCTTGATCTTGCTGCCGTTGCTGTTGAAAACTCCGTCATTGCTGGCCTAGCCTTTGGGATCATGGTAACTATACTTTTCATCATATTCATATAGCTAATAACAGCAAGCATTGAAATTGAGATGTCAAATTAATTGAGTTTTTAAATTATGTATGTGGTTGAGCGCAGTTGGGTATGGGGAGTGCTTTGGAGACGCTTTGTGGGCAAGCTTATGGTGCGGGTCAGATAAGGATGTTGGGGGTGTACATGCAAAGATCATGGGTCATCTTGTTGACTACGGCCATTATTTTGGTTCCTATATATGTTTGGGCACCTTCCATCTTGGAGCTCATTGGAGAGACCACGGAGATCTCAGATGCTGCTGGTCAGTTTCATTCATCTCCTCTACTCTTAGCATTACTCAAATCTAAAATAAAATAAGTATAATTTCCATTGAGTATCATTAAGGGCATTTTGTAATTTTTACCACTACTTTCTTGGTGTAGGGAAATTTGCTCTGTGGATGCTTCCACAGTTGTTTGCGTATGCGTTGAATTTTCCAATCCAGAAATTCTTACAGTCACAGAGGAAAGTTTTCGTCATGGCCTGGGTATCAGCAGTTGTATTGGTGCTGCATACGGTTTTTAGTTGGTTACTAATATTGAAGTTAGATTGGGGCTTAACAGGAGCAGCAATCACCCTCAACTCATCGTGGTGGTTGATTGTCATTGGCCAATTGTTGTACATTTTCATCACTAAGTCTGACGGTGCTTGGAGTGGCTTCTCATGGCTAGCATTTGCAGACTTGTATGGTTTCGTCAAGCTTTCTTTGGCTTCAGCTGTTATGTTATGGTATTTCTCTTTCCCTTCATTTTCCTTTTGCTTTGTATTTGTTGGGAATAATGTCATGATAGGAGCTTGTGTAAATGGAATATGATGGCAGCTTGGAGTTTTGGTACTTGATGGTTCTGATTGTGATAACAGGACGTTTGAAGAACCCTCTCATACCCGTTGATGCTATCTCTATCTGGTAAAAAAAATTCTTCTTTACCCTTTCCCTCTGCTCCCAATTCAAGATTATTAGTCATTACTAACCATTTTTTTTCCATGTTTGCAGCATGAACTTAAATGGCTGGGATGCCATGATTGCATTGGGGTTCAATGCTGCAATAAGGTGATCTTCTATGCTAGATCACATCATATTAGAATTAGATCCTATTTAGTGGAGTTGAAGAAGATGGGTTTCAAATTTGGATTCCTGAATCTTATTGATCTATTTGTAGAACTTACTTGTTACATTTAATTTCTGTACAAACAGTGTGAGAGTGTCGAATGAACTTGGAGCTGGTAATTTTAAGGCTGCGAAGTTTGCTGTGTTGGTAGTTTCTATAACATCTGTATCCATTGGGGTTCTTGCCATGATCTTAGTACTTTCAACGAGGGATTACTTTCCTTATCTGTTTACCACCAGTGATGCAGTTGCGAAGGAAACAACAAAACTCGCTTCACTTCTTGCTGTCACTGTACTTCTAAACAGCCTTCAACCAGTCTTATCCGGTTAGTCGCAGAAAGAGTGAAACACAGAGAGTCATATTATATTATCAATTAACGATGAACTACTTGTTTTTAATGTTGTTAGGTGTTGCTGTTGGAGCCGGCTGGCAAGCTCTTGTGGCATACATCAACATTGGGTGCTATTATGCTGTTGGGTTACCAGCAGGGATAGTCTTGGGATTCACCTTAGATTTGGGAGTTGAGGTACTATATCTACACTAATCTTTCTTGTTAGTTATTAGTTATGTTTATTTTAGAATTTATCGTATTCTTAATCGTTCGTTATGTATTGCAATCTGTGATTCAGGGCATTTGGGGAGGGATGATAGGAGGCATAATTCTGCAGACCATAATTCTTATAGTGGTTACTTCCATAACCAATTGGAGAAGAGAAGTGAGTACTTTTCTTATCTAACATTGTCTTTTTACATTAATTAATTATCTAGTTGAATTAAAAAGGATCATGTGATTAATTTGTTACCCATGGATATTTACAGGCTGAACAAGCAGAGAGCCGCGTGAAGAGGTGGGGTGGATCAATTTCTAATGATCATTGATCTGAATACATTAACCAACTCCCAGGTGCCTCTGAAAGCGTCCCACAATGCTCACTTACCAAACATTTTGGCACTCTGACCAATTTAGCTTGAGAATTCAAAGAATCGTACTTGTTGTCCAGCACAGTAGTAGTTTTTTTGTTTAGCTGGATTGTTTTGGTATTTTGTAGTGAAACAGAGTTGTAGTTGAGCAAGTCCAAATTCTGAAATAAAGATGGGTACGATTTTTTTATGTTGGACATTGGGATGCATATGAACAAGTTTTGAATCATAGAAAACTGTTACCACACTATGCTTAACATAATCCAAATCCAATGTGCATTGGAAAGTTTGGCCAAAAAACAAACGTGCATTAGAAAGCAGATGTTAATGTGCTCTTAAAAATACGTCCAATTTACATAAGCAACTTGTTAAAAGCTGCTTTCAATAAAATTATTTACATATTAATTGAAGTTAATCATTTTGTGGCTTCGCCTTCGGTTTTAATGTTTTATGGTAAACTTGCTTTTTTGGCCCAATTTTCTAGTTTTAGAAATTTTTTATCCAACTACCATTCCNTTAATTGAAGTTAATCATTTTGTGGCTTCGCCTTCGGTTTTAATGTTTTATGGTAAACTTGCTTTTTTGGCCCAATTTTCTAGTTTTAGAAATTTTTTACCCAACTACCATTCCATTCTGATAATTACATTAGAAAATTCGTTTTTCTCTTTTAACTATGTATGAATAGCTAGGAAATTTGTAACTTGGCCAAAAATATTTATTGGGGTTGAAAAGTAATAAGTTCAGACATAAAAACAAATGAAGATTGAAAATTTTAATGTATCACAGGGGACGTTTTCTTTACAAAATGTAATTTTCTTTTTCACTAAAGATTATATAACAAGAATAAATTATTTGGTCTAAATGAAATTTTAAATACAAAATATTTACAATAAAGTAACTAGTGCTCCATGGGTTAACTTGCAAACAAATTCTACAAATTTAAATCAATTATAAAATAACGATTTCAATTACTAAAAGTAAATTCTAGCATTTATTATAATAAAAGTTTAATTCTCAACAAGTATAGTACATAACATGATGTATCATAAATGAATTTTACTAAAATTAATAAATTTTAAAATCATCAAGTATAGTTACTGCCAGTGCCAGGGTAAGAGAGAACTTTTTACCGCACGGCCACGGACCATTCATCTTCATCGTCAATGCAAATTCATCACCCCCTCTGGAAAAAAAAGAAAAAATTAAAAGTCATTATCCCCTTACAGGCTTTCTCCTTCTTTATCCAAATTCCAGCCAAAGTTTCATAAAGCAGTGAGGGAGTGCAAGAAAATGGCACTTTCCCTATCTTCTCTCACAGCTTCCCTCTCTTCTCTCTCCTTCTCCTCCCAGATTTCTCAGAAACCAAACGCCCTCTCATTTGCAAGAGCCGAATCTTACTCCAACTCGCACGTGCCCAAAGTCCTCTCGCTCGTTGTATCTGCCACAGTCGCTACTCCGGCGGAATTGGAAACAACTGACCTTACGAAATACGTGAAATCGAGGCTTCCTGGAGGTTTCGCTGCTCAAACAATCATAGGCACCGGTCGCCGGAAAAACGCCATTGCCAGGGTTGTTCTCCAGGAAGGAACTGGCAAATTTATAATCAATTACCGCGACGCTAAGGTCAAATCCCTTCTCTTGTTCTCCATCTGTCTGTAAATTATATTTATTCTTTTACTTCCCCATCAATGTTATAATTTTGATATATCTAACATTGAGCAAAATTTTAAACTGAGTCTCGAACTGAATCTTACTTCACAAAGTTCTCATTTTATCATTTTATAGCTAGATTTTTTTTTGGGCCTCTTTTTTCCCCTAACTTTTAATTTAATAGCAACTTTCTATGTTTATTTGTTCTCGTTTTCCTGTCGGGTGAGCCTAGGATCGAGATAATTTGGTTTCCATGAGATGTTTTGATATCTTCTGCGTATGAGCTTAGACTTAGTGTTAGTATAATCATAGCTTTATAGTAGCCACGAAATACTTTTCAAGTGTGGCTGCGGTTCTCTCATTTAAGAGTTACAGTCTTTGGCACTTTAGGCTGCGGTGGTGACAGATATAGAAGTGCCTAGGCTTCAAAGTACATTTACTTGAAGAAGATGATAGGGATAAACTGTTACTAGAAGATAAAATACTTCTCTTGATAGAATTTGGTTACAATGGTACCTTGACTGAGATTTATGTAATTGACCTGGGGTGGAACTGGTAGAAAGAGGAATGACATCTCAGTTCTTATTTTTCCATGGACTCTTATTATCTTCACGAACATCGCTGCTTGTCAATATTCATTTTGAGTCTAACAACTGATGAGAGGATTCAAACTTTACTCAATTTAATGGCAGGGTTGATACCTGGGAGATTGGGATCCTTAACCAAGTTCTGCCACATTTATACTGGGATAATGGTTATGGTATGATGGCATAGTGGACTGTTAGTTTGGTTGTATAATCTTGAGTATTACAGGTTATATAAGCCCATTTTCTTTCTATCATAATGGAGATGTGGTAGATAGTGATGGTGATAATATAAATAATTCCAATTGAATGATTGATGATTCTCATTTTTTTATATTGGATTAAGTTTACTGAGACAAATCATGAAGGAAGTAATATCACTAACTTGATTGATTAGAACTTGTTGGAGATCTTTCTTTTCCACCATTCATAATTACATGAAGAAACTTCTCATATTGCCCTTTTGGATTTGAGGTTCTACATGCTTGAATTGGAACTAGAAAATGCTGAAGTGATTTGTAACCCGAGAAGGGCTTATTACCGTTGTGCACTTGTCTACTAGGATGAGCTCGTCAAATCTGTATTTGTTTTCTTTCTTTTCCTTTTTCAGTCTTATCATGCAAGTTTGTTGACTTCTCCAGTTAACCTGTTCTCTAATCCATTTTAATGTTGTACAGGAATATCTTCAGGGAAATCCATTGTGGCTTCAATACATTAGGGTCCCATTAGTAACTTTGGGATATGAAAATAGTTATGATGTTTTTGTCAAAGCTCATGGTGGTGGCCTCTCTGGTCAGGCTCAAGCCATCTCCCTCGGCATCGCTCGTGCCTTGCTGAAGGTGAGCGAAGACCATAGATCACCTCTGAGACAAGAAGGGCTTCTGACACGAGATTCTAGAGTGGTTGAGAGGAAGAAAGTTGGTCTGAAGAAAGCTCGTAAAGCACCTCAGTTTTCCAAACGTTGACGTTGGAATTTTTATGTGATTGTCTGTCTTCTTTATTCTCCATGTTTCTGGAGTTAATTTAGCAATGGCTTACATCTGAAACTATCAGTTTGTTTCCATTTGATATTTCTTTATGGATAAGGTGTAAAATTGGGGGATGGAGAATGTCAGAAGAGTAAAGAGAAATTGAGAAAAAATCTTAAGGTGCTTTATATACAGACATCCTGTCCATGTTCTTTTCTATTCTTGATCTTTACTGATGAAATGTAATTGTTTTGTCAAATGTGTGTGTTGGTTATATGGGTATCATACTTAAATGAGAATGTGAAATGCATCAAATACCTGTTTTTGATCCAATTACTGAAACTGGTGTTATCAGAATGAATAATATTTTGCAAGGAGACTAATGCCAAAACAAATTTTGGACAAACGGTTTATGTGTACCATGTCCAAAAATTAAAGGCCATAAACTATAAATCATGCTTAAATTTGAAGTATGGATTATGTAAACCTGATGGGATCTAATTGTTATTTTACTTGTTAAGGCACCTACCAATTGTGGATTTCATTGTGCCAATTCACCAAGCATAAGGCATTAGAAAAACGGTGAGACTATCTTATACCAAGCATCGTTATTTTACTTTTTTTTTTACACTGTTTATATTATATTAGCACAGTTAATATAATCAGGGATTCTATAATATTACATGTGTATGTTATACTACACTGATGTGATAAGTATATGTAATTTTTATATTTTATTTGATATAAAATTAATTTATTTTATTTTTTTAAACAAACTTAAAAATAATTAATTTGTACACATATCATTTACATATTGATTATTTTTATCTAAGAAACATCATAATATAATTTAAATTTTAAAAAATTTACTTAAATTTTGTTGAGTATAACTTAAACATTGTTTCAAAGACAATATATATGCCTATACTATACTATTGTATATACTAATTCAATGGCTTTGATAAATCTGTTGGGACTGACAATTACAAATTAGTGTAATATTCAGGGGTCATTCTTAAAATCGGCGCCGTTCCTTTCTTCCTTGCGGAAGCGTGGGCATCAAACCCCATTTTCTTCCCCTCTCTACTCTGTGTCTCGGACTCTCGGTGTCCATTTCCCCAATACAACACGATCTGCGCATTTAGTGGCTTAACAGAAACCAGTACTTTAGTACGACGCTTTTTTATTTTTGGTTCTTTGTAATTGTACCTCTGCAGCTGTGCTTGTTCAGTTGTTCCGCTGTCACTCAGTAGCTATTATTCAGTGGGGGGAAAATTATTCTTTTCCATTTCGAAAAACCCTAAGAATTTTGGTAACATTCGTCTTCAGCATTGCCAATTCTTGGCTGATATCTATTTCAATGCTCATCAACAACAACAACGGCATATCGATCTCTGTTTCCGACGATGAATCGGACGAACTCGGTCGGATGCGGGCTCGTGTGCGGCGGAAGCGTAAGAAACCCTCTTACAGAAGCAGGAACGAATTCGCTGGACGATTGCTCAGCAAGCTACTGAAATACTGGATGCTACTAGTCATCATTCTGGCTGCGGGTTTACTCGTATTCGAGGCTACGAGTATAGGTAGGAAGCCTAGGTCGGTGGTGAACTCACAGCTTGGTACATCGAATAAACCCAACTGGGAACTCAGTAAAGTCGATAAATCTAGACCCACATTGGAGAACACGCAGGGAAGTTTGAATCGCCTTGATCCTACTACCCGTGTTGTTGGCGGAGTTAGACAACGTAAGTGGAAAAGTTTTCAATTCTTTCTTTTTTCTTTTCAGATGAAAATTATTTTGTTTGTCTTATTTTTTCAGATGAATGAGTTCTGCAGTTTACAACAATGAATAATCTGTATAAGATTTTCAAAACTTAGTAAAGCCTGTTTCTCATATCTCCTCAAATGCTGGTTAGTAGTTGATCTTGATAGTAAACCAATTCTGTTATTTCTTTCCTTCCAAATGTGGTAAACTTTAACCTGCCAAACTGATTTTAGCTTTCTCCCAACATTGCTGGTTTGTCTGTTGAAGTTTATGAGCCTAATCTGAAACTTCTACCGGTGATACTGCTCTCTAATCTCTATTTACAAGTGTTTTGTCTTCTATGAACAGATTGCAGGATATACAATTACGTAAGCTTTAATAGATTTACTTAAGCAAGCTTTCTAGCATTTAATCTTTTGAGCGCTACCAACCAAGTTCTGAACCTATACTGGGAATTGTATTCTTGCCCCATGTACACTTATCAATCTTGCAGAATTTCTTCCTCATACCTTCTATTGTAGCACCAGTTAACTTAAGCAGTTTAAACAGGAAGATCAGGAGCATTAGTGTTTATAATTATATCACGCACTCTGAATTTAAACCATCTCCTTGTTACTGGATCTGACACGTGAATTAATCCTATCAGGTTGCTTGAAGCTCCTACCTCCTGACGAACTTGAGCATCTGGATATTCCTGTGGAAGAAGAATCCAGTAGCCCTGTTAATAAAGTGTTATACATATCAGAGAGTGATACACCTTTTCTAGGAGGGAATACTACATTTTCTCGACAGCATACAAAAGTCACGAGATTTAATTTATTTACTGGAAACCAAACATTTGATCAGAGAGAGAGGAGTTTTGAGGTCATAAGCTGCTTCTCCGTATTTTGACCTGATTTAGGATAATAGATCTCAGATTTAAAGTGAATCATCTTTGGATTTTAAGAGAAAAGGAGATGCTTTTCTCCTAAAGTAGTAGCAAACGTTTGATTCATATTTTTAGCTACTTTTACTTCTTTATTTTATTGCCTGTAGTTATATACCCTTCATTTCTTCGTATAGGTGAAAGAAACTATGATGGTACACTGTGGGTTCTTCAGTGAAAGTGGAGGTTTCAAGATATCTGATGAAGATAAAAGTTATATGCAAGCTTGCAAGGTTGTCGTATCTACTTGTGCATTTGGTGGCGGAGATGATCTCTATCAACCTATTGGAATGTCAGAGGCATCACTTAAGAAGGTTGTCAATGTAGTATATGAGTTCATTGTAGATATAGCTTATAAGTCACCAATCTTATCTGCCAAATCTGTTTATTTGGATGCAGGTTTGCTATGTTGCTTTCTGGGATGAAATCACCCTAAGGACACAGGAATTAGTGGAGCGTAGAATTGGAGAAAATGGGTTTATTGGGAAATGGCGTGTTGTGGTTGTTAGGGATCTTCCTTTTTCTGATCAAAGATTGAATGGTAAAATACCCAAGGTATTATATGTATTAAGTGTTTTTTTTGGCTATTGTCTTCTTTCCATAACACCATTTGTTATATTCTTAAAAAATTTTCATGCAACATGCAGAAGCACTTGGTTCTTTCTTCCCTGGTCCTCCCTTCCAATTGTTCTCTGTATATTCTTTTCATGTATTGCGATTTACGGGCATTGAAATCTGTTGGTGTATGTCGATAGAGACACATAGGGGTCTCTGTCGTTATGGTTTGGTGGTGTCCTTTCTGTCTCTCTCATTAACTCAATGGATTTTGTATTTTGCCACATAATTTCTTTGTTGAAGACAAAATAAGATATGTGCCTGGAATGTTCTGTTATTTTCTATTGTATTTTCCTTTGTTAAAATGTCCCTTCCTTTAATTGCTTTATACAACTGTTTGTGCTTGGATATTTTTCAGATGTTAAGCCATCGCCTGTTTCCTCGAGCAAAACACTCTATTTGGGTAGATTCCAAGTCCCAGTTTAGGAGGGATCCACTTGGTGTGCTGGAAGCCCTTCTTTGGCGCTCAAATTCTCTATTCGCCATATCAGAACATGGAGCTCGCAGTAGTGTTTATGATGAGGCTAAGGCTGTTGTCAAGAAAAACAAAGCCACTCCAGAGGAAGTTGAAGTGCAATTGAATCAATACCGCCAAGATGGCTTGCCTGAAGACAAGAGATTTAATGGAAAGAAAGGTATGCTCTACTATAGACCATTGTTTTATTAGACAACAGTAGTTGAAAAATGATCAAATTTTTTTTTCTTTTCCGTAGAAAGAAAGATAGCTATTCTATATTTTTAAGCTTCTAATTTCGTGATTTGTTACTATTGATGTTTAAGGTTCTATGTATCGTAAGTGTATTTGTGTTCTTTCATTTAGCCTGCCAATAAAATTGTGACTTACATTAGTATGCTTTTGAAAAATTGTTCTGTGCAGCTCTTTGTGAGGCCTCTGTTATCGTGAGGAAGCATACACCACTAACAAATCTATTGATGTGCCTCTGGTTTAATGAGGTGGTTCGTTTCACTTCTAGGGATCAGCTCAGCTTCCCATATGTTGTATGGCGGTTGAAAGCATTCAAAGACATCAATACGTTCCCTGTCTGCACCCGCAAAGATCTGGTCAATAGCATGGGTCACATTCGCAAGGCCAAGCCTTTGTAAACTTGATCTTGAACTGGCTGAATAGGGCAATCTAACACATTGCTTGCTCCGAGTTCATTTTATTAATTTCATTAGCCATCCGAATGTGGTGTTTGTATTCATGTTCGGTCCATGGCAATGATTTGTATTTAGTATAACCTTTATTCTTAGGTTATTACAGAAAATATCTAGTTCAATTGCCTCGTAATAAATGGTTAGATTTTTTGTGGGTCACTACTATTCTAAAATCTAAAATAGGAAAGGCGGGTGCTGTAGTATTATATGCTTGGATTCTACAAATGGCTTATTTGGGAGGAGGGGAAGGAATGGAGCATGGAATAATCACTTTGTTTCGGAGATTGTAATTTTTTTTTTTCATATTTTCTCCTTTTAAAGAAGAGAAATAAGGAATAAAGAGGACTGTTATTTCTAAACTGAACTATTGTTCTGTTCAAATTTAAGTTAATGAAGGGGAGAGTGAGGAAACAATATGAAATTTGTAAATTGATTATTTCGTTTCTCTTTCTTAATCTTTCAGGTTGTCTAATTATTACCTCAGAAAAAAGAAAAAGAAAAAGAATGGTCTATTTGTAGTTTGATGTAATGATATATACGCAACAAATGCAGAGTTCATAAATCATTTTTCTTTTTATTAATATACATACTGTTTCTGAATCTCAAATATTAAATTTATATAACTATGTTTAAGAACAACTTTTTGTATTGGAAGGTGAAATAAATGTCACCAAAAATAAATAAATAAATAAAATGTTGTCTTGAAAAGAAAGAAAATCAAAAAAATATTCAAAACTAAATTATAAATTTTATTTAGAAAATAACAGAAAAATGGTTTAATAAATCTTAGAAAATTATTTTATTATTTTGTGGGAAGAAATGTTTTTTGCGTCGCGTGCATTTTACGTCGCATAATACGACAAAGCGTACTAAAAACGCAATGTTAATCGGTGTTCCACCGCCTTTTTAAGAAACCGAGTCAAATGTCCCTAATTTTAGATCCTGACCGTTGATATTTATACCCATCGCCTTATCCCTGCCGTCCATCCTAACCTATGCTTATCTATATATATATGGCCTCTGAAGGGCTTTAGAGGTTTCTTCATCTATTGTTGCTTGCGGTTTCTTCTTTTAAGCTGGCTTTCGGTTTCTTATGTCTTTCATGGATTTTACTATCTGCTTGATAATATCGATTTCCTGATTTGATTGCGTTGAGGTTAGGGTTCCCGGAGTTTCGAAGAAAAGTTGGACGTTTCTTGATGTGATACTGATGGGCTAATGACAAAGAATGTGGTTCTTTTCTATCTATTATTTTTCATTGGTAGTTTGGTACATATCACGGCATTCTAGTAAAACTTGATACCTGAAGGGACACATACATAGGTAGGTTGATCACATCTGTAGAGATTTTCTGGGCAGCTACTGTTTAGTGGTTGTCTTCTCTAGTTTTCTCTCTTAGATTATACGTTGTTCCTTTCTCTGTGTTCTTTTGTTTTCTTCTGTGCCCTGTTCTTTTCACACTGTAGGGCCTATGCTACTGCTGATGCTTACCTATGATAGATTTTGAGTCTGCTACGCTTTCCATGGGCTGTTTTTCATGGTGGCATATGTGGTTATTCCTTATTATCGTGCCTTCAAATCATTTCACCATTTTGCTAGTCACTTTCAAGTCTGGATGTTTTTTTTTGGTTGGTTTATCACTTTATCTTGCGGGCATTTGGAGGATTTATGATGATTTGTTGTCTTTGCTACAGTGATGGGATCTCTTATGCAGTTTCATCTGGTTTGCAACACGGTGGTTGCCCCTTGTGTAAAAAAAATCCTGTTGCATTTTTTATCTTTCTGTAGGATGCAATTTTTCCTCTGATTTATATTTGCGATGTTTTCAGCACCAGGTCATCATACCATGATTGAGGTGCCACAATCGAAAGTAAGTAGAATGGTTCCATTTATTTGTGTTATTTCCAGGGTGCGTGATGGCTTAGAAGTGTGTTGCCTGTTGTATGCCGCTTGTTTGATGTCCATGTAGGTTTCGGCTTATCCTTCTTCTAAAGTAAGTTTCTTTCCTTTCTCAAACAGGAGGCTTTAAGAAATTTGAGGATGTTTGGTTGGTTTGACTTTAATCGTGTTAAAATCTATCTACAATTTCATTAGATATAGTTGGTGCTGTTATGAGAGAAATGGGATCTGTCTTGGGATTCAACCAGGTGCAGAACTGTGTGATTTCTCTTTCAGTTTGTAAGACAAGATCAAATCCCCCATTCAACATAAGGAAGTTAGCCGATGCGGAATTTAGTGACTGGCTGCATGCTGCATGAAGTTAAGTGTTAATATCAAATTAACTTAGTAAGAGTCCACTTCAGATTGACTTTTACTGTAGAAGAAATTCGTTAATTATCATTATGTGCTAATGCTCCGTTTTCCCTGACCAGCACGGGTGATTCTACAACTAGAGTAGAGAATGGTTCTTTTCTTTCTATTAATACATGTCACAACCTGTGAGTAAAACTGGATACCTGAATGGATACATCTATACATAGGCAGGTTGATCACGTCAATACATGTGTATAGATTTTTCTCGGCAGGTGTTGTTTTGTGATTTCCCTTTTTATTTTTCTCTCTTGGATTGGACGTTCTTCCTTTGTTCTGCTCTTCTGTTATCTTTCCCCTGTTCTTTTCATACTATAGGGCCTATGCCATTGTGAGTTGATTCAAGAAAGTGGATGCTTCTCCTGCATGCAATACCTTGCACAGCATTTTTTGCGTTTTGTAGGGTGTGAAATTTCCTTGGGGTTTATTGGTGAAATTTTGATGGAAGCTGTTAATTTTGATCTTACTGACTTATTTTTTGTCTGTCATTTTTGTATGGTAGCTGTCTATGATAGGTTTAAGTCTGTTACGCGTTCCCTGGGCTGTTTTGGTGGTGCAAATATGTGGTTAGTCTTTATCATCGTGCCTTCAGGTCATTTCATCATTTGGCTAGTCACTTGAAAGCGTGGTACACTTTTCATGATGCTTTTTTGGTTGGTTTATCCTCAGGCGTTTGGTGGCTTATGATGAAATGTTGTCTTTGCTACAGTGATAGGATCTCTTATGGAGTTTCATCAGGTTTGTAACACGTTAATTGCCTGAAAGTGTAAAGTAATAGGAGTGGGAAATTGAGAATCAAATGCGCTCTTAAGTGCCTTACTGAGTACCTTTTCAACCTGGCTCTTCTTGGTTATGTCTTTCGGATGGGAGGCTACTATATTCTTTTAGGCTTTCATTGTTACCTTGGGCATAGAACTTTCTTCAGAACCCAGTTCTGCCTTCCTAATTTATGGTTGTAATTTTTTTCCGCCATTTTGAAGCTCATCCTTGTGTTGGATTTTTACAATTAGTGGTTGCCGGTTCATCTCAGTAGACTGTGTGGCTCTGTAAACTATGCTTGCAGCGTGATAAGCATCACTTATTTTATTAATTTATGCACTGCAGATGGTGTCATGGCAGAAGCTTCGGTGTGAATTTCTGATCATTCTGTGTTTTGTGGAGGCTATTGATGATATTAGGGGCCGCAGACTCTCTTAAAATATGTCGATCTTGTTCCATTATCTTACTTTCTTATCATTATTTGTCATATCACACTACCTGTCTTTGTGGTTGAAGTTATAAACGTTTCCTTCCTCTCAGAGTTGATAGAACTTGTGGTGGAAGCCATAGACTATTTGCCAACTCTGATTTGTCTTATCTTTCGTGATGGTCTGGGTGAACATGCCAATTTTTTGACATCCTCCTCGTACAAGTTTGGTGTTGGGCTACCTCTTAGCATACTTCTTTCTCTTAACATCTTCTGCATGTTTGATGAAAACTTTTCTTATCACTGTTTGAAGTGCTGTATCAAGATGCTGGAGTGGAAATAAATTTAGTTTTCTAAATAACTTCTCTTACCTACTCTAGACGACATTTGCGTCTGCTTGTCGCTGACACACGGGGGTAATGTCAAATGCATACTCCTCATGATCTTTTAATGTTTCTGTCCACTAGTTTTTGTGTTGTTAGTTTGGTTTTATTGGGTAGAGGTTATCTTTTGGTTTTCATGGTGCACGTGAATGTTTTTCTTCCTTTGTCTGTTTTGTTCAGTGTTTTCTTCCATGTAGTGTCTTGTTTCTTGTTCATCTTTGTTGTAGGGCTGTTCAGGGTGTAAACTAATGTTGGATGCAATGCCTTTTCTAGTTGGCTTCTTTGTTCATCCAGTGTGCGTGTTTTTCTACTTGTAATATGTCGCAGATAAGTTCTACTGCTTTGCCAATTGCATTTCTTTTTTTAATCTTTCTGTAGGATGCAATTTTCCCTGATTTATTTGTGATGTTTCAGTACTAGGTCATTATACTATGATTGAGGTGCCCGAATTGAATTTTTGGTAGAATGGCTCTATTAATACTTTGCGTTGATAAGGGGTAACCTATGTTTGTATATGTTTTTAGGGTATGTTTTTGTTGGTTATGGCTTAGAACTGCCATGCCTGTCTTATGCCACTTGTTTAATGTCCATCTAGGTTTCGCCTTTCGGTTTAACATTGCCAATGTTTTCATCTAAAGTAAGTCTTTCAAGTTGTTAATTATTATTGGGAAGGTGTCTGCTCCATTTATGTTTGTTGATGAAAGGACCAGACTAGTAAAATTGTGTTTATCTTTTTTAATTTTTGCCCAAACATTTTCTGTCTGATCTATGAAATCATGAAAAACTATCTTATATTTCTATTTCTAATACGTTAAAATTAAAATCCTATTTTACAAGCTTAACATCCTAAAATGAATTTCAGTTTAAATGTCCACATGAGATGTGATCAAGCTTATTAGTATAGGTAATACGATTTTGTTGTTCACTAAAACAAGAAAACGTAATAGATAATTGATATTGATATATTAATAGATACGTTAACTCAGAGATGACCTATTGGAATCTATATTATAAGCAATTTATAAAATGAACGCGGAATAAGAAATCATGGTAAGAGACCCAGAAGGTAATTCTCTTTGTGTTTTTTTTAATGGAATGAAGGTAATACTTTTTCATAAATCTATAGTTATTTTTTAAAGATAATAACTATGACAAAAAAAGTCGTTATTTTTTTTTAAAAAAAATAAGTGTTGCTTTCATATTATAATTATTAGTACTATTTTCGCGCGATGTGCGGGCCGTTGCGGGAGGGATTTAGAAAAGAGATATGTAATGAAATTTAAGTGATTATAGAATCATAAATTATATAAATCTATCGTATATAATATATCAACTGCGGATCTCATTCTTTAAACGATAATGTAATATATTTCAAGCATCAATCATGAATCTATAAATAACTTAAAAGTGCATTAAAAAAATAAGTGTAGCTTTCATATTATAATTATTAATCATCTATTTAGAAAACTGTTTAATATTTTAATTAACACTTTCGTATCAATCTAGCTATTTTTCAAAATAAGTATTGCTATCATATTATAACTATCTATTTATAAAATCTACATTTAAAATATGTTTATCCTAAGCTATTTATGAAATAAATATTTAAAAACCAGTTAATTAACACTATTAGAGTTATGTGGAGAATCTATCACTGAAAATTTATATTGTATGTATAAAAAAAATTAATTATTAATTTACAATGAATTAAATTTTAAAACTTTATTCATTATATTTCCAATAATGTGTTGCAGATTTAATTTATCAGCCGGTTTTCCATTTTTGTGGGACAATATTCTACTACAAAAAGTAATTTGGTGCACTTACTAATATTTTTCAAATTTTGTTTTATTATACCACGTGAGATGAAAATAAACACCACTCCACTTATAACATTAAGTAATGCAGTAATGTGAATTTATTGTTTTGCTTTCTCGTATTTATATTTTGAAGTATAGTTTTTTTTTTTTTTTTTTTTTTTTTTTTTTTTTTTTTTTTTTTTTNGTCATCTGTACCATGCTTGTCCAAAAGATGTAAAGCTACCTCAGCAGCTCAGTGTCCTATGGTGTAACGCAAGAAAATACAATATACCACTAAGAAACCAGCAAAATACAAGTATGCCATATGAATACCATTTCCCAGAGAGAAGGGAAAATTTACATATCCAATCAATGAATTGGGCTCCTATAGGACAAAAAGAATTTGAAAAAAAAAAAAAAAACACTGTTGCCTATGTAAAAAAACTGCTTCCCATATAATTTCCCTCCCCTTTGTGGGAGGGGACAGTTGATATTCTACCTTCTTATCTGTTTTTTTCCTTTGTTCCTCTGCAAAATTTTAGTGTTACGTAAATTTCCTTTGTGTGCTTCTATGGCATCAGCGATGAAGTCTAGAGAGAAGAAAAAGACAAGCTGAGGATGTTAATACTGATGCAGCAAAACACGCAAGATCAAAGCCCGTCACTAAGGGAATATCCTTGAACTTGTCCAATAGTCCCACTTGAAGAATCATCATCACAGCGTGCCCAATTTTGGACTTCGCCTCTGCAATTGATTGCATTCCTATCCACCTCAGAGGTGACTGAAAATAAGATGATACAAAATATTATTTTCAGAAACTACTCATCTAGCTTCTTAGTTCTTACAATCAAAATCGAGAATAAGGTTACCTTGGTGTAGAAGAAGTCATATGGTCCTTTTCTAGCAGTCTTTGATCTAACAAACATGACGTACAAACCCACCCCAAAAATGAGCATTGCAGTTCCTACCAAGAACATATCTGCAAGAGATATTCATTTTTTAAAGTAGAATGAACTCCAAAGGAAAAATATGGAGACGGTTTAATTTCACACAGATACATACCTATGGCTTCAATTAGTAGTTGCACTACATGTCCTTGATCCAACCTTTGTGACAATATATGGAAATATTGTAGGTATGACTCTATAACAAGAAAGCAGCCCTGCAATATTGTGGGTGCGAAATGTTTGTATCAAAAGTATAGGGCAACTAAAGAGAAAGGATAAAGAGAGTTTAAAGAAAGGTTTTACCTCAAGAAAACACAATACTGAACCAAGTAAAGATCCTATGACGGCTAATAATGTGAAAAATCGGCAATCAATCACGGCCTGCGCAGGAATGAACAAATTTATTATTGTTGCTAAGTAGAAAGGAGAGAAGAAATGAATGAACAAATAATGAAGGAAATGACATAAATACCCTTTCAATGAGCAACTGGGGATGTAAATTCCATGGCTTCCGTTTGATAGCAGTCCTCAAGAAAAGATGCACAACATAAGCAACATTTGTTGGCAGCGGAACTATTGTCTTTGATGTGACTACATGGTCTGGAGCAGCCAGGGATGCCTTCAAGGGTACCAGCTCTTTCCTTTCACTTTTCCCACAACCAGAAGCTATATTTCCAGCATTCAGACTCGCCTTGCTTTGGTACCGCACACGAGTCGTCAATGAAGAAGAAGTAGAAGAAGAAGAAGAAGAAGGAAGGTGTAATGGCCTTGATGTACATGTGCCCAACAATCTGGTGGTTGCCATGCTGTGTTCCGTACTGAGTAGTGAGTACTTTATAGTATGCTCCAATTAAAGTTTGGTGGCGAGAAGAGATTCTCTTTTAATACCATATATATAGCATGCATATCATAATAGAGACAGAATCCGAAGATTCGAGGCATATTAGCTGAGATTGTCGTGAAGTGAACAAGCGAACTGGCGAGGGTGGTTGAACCTGAACGAACAAATTGAAACTTCCACAAAGTCTCACGTGCCAATTCGGCTTCTCGAACGTGTGGGTCCTCTTGCATTCTGGACCCAACGCCTGTTCTCCTTGCTCATTTTATCGGGCATTCTCCTCCGTTGTTGCCGTCTTGGACTTGGAGGTCAATTCACTTCGTGAGACTTTTCGGTCACTGTTACGGGCTTCCCAAGCCAAAGGAAACAAACAAAACTAGTGTGTGCACATTTTCGATTTTTCTTGAAGCAAGCAATACTTAGTCCGCACACGCACATGTCTAACGGACGAACGATATTCAACTTGTGCTTGCCTTCTTCCTGCTTTCGTGCATTCCCTTTTTCCACTCTTGTACTTCTCCCTCACAAAATTCTTTGTCATACACTTACAATGCTCACATTAACATGCATCAACCGTAGGAGGATCAAAATANTGTGCACATTTTCGATTTTTCTTGAAGCAAGCAATACTTAGTCCGCACACGCACATGTCTAACGGACGAACGATATTCAACTTGTGCTTGCCTTCTTCCTGCTTTCGTGCATTCCCTTTTTCCACTCTTGTACTTCTCCCTCACAAAATTCTTTGTCATACACATACAATGCTCACATTCACATGCATCTACCGTAGGAGGATCAAAATACAGAGGCACTCCGAGACAAAACCGTCTCTATAGGATAACGGGCTTCTTCTTTTTTTTTTTCTGGTAATTACGGGCTTCTCCTTTTTGTTTGTGAATGACTTAACAAAAACAGCATAGAACAAGCCCAAAGATAGACATCACGGCCCGAATCGTGGCCCATATTCTCTTAGCCCAAAGTATATCCTCCGTCAGTTTGGAGGCCCATTCATCATCGCTAATCGTTTCTTTTGTCTCGGTTATTCATATTTATGTCGACGAATCCGCAATTCCGCATCCATTCCCTCGCTAGTCGCCCCCCTCTCTGTCTGAGTATGAGCATAGATTAGGAATCCAAATTTTAGTGCGTTTTTCGCCTCACTGGTGACTGGTGACCAAGACTTGTGAACTGAATTGATCTCCTGCTGATTACGCTGCTTTCAATTTCATCGATGCAAAACCATCTTCGATTTCTCCGCCATTTGGGCTGGAGTCAAGTTATGGGATACAACTGAATCAAAGAGTTAAAAAGAGAGTGAGAGTTCCATTGTTCTAAAATCAGACATAATTAAGGTATGATTTTATTGGGTGCAGCGTATTGTTTCAATTCAGTCCCAGCAATAGCATGCCTTCCTCTAGAACCCCACTCTCACTTTCCCAAATCCTTTTCGAGGCCGAAACCAGTCTCATGTTTCAAACCATCCACAATAAATGGCCAACCAAGAGGGTAAGTTTCTCAATCTACACTTCCATTGCACCTATACACACACCTTCGTTACTTTGAATTTAACTGTAATGAAAATTGAGCAGCTGTGAGCTTTTCGATTTGCACGAGGAGCAAGTTCCGTACCAAATGGCATGGTCTTGGCAAAAAGAGATCGTCAGGGAAAAGATGGCACAGATAGAAAAGGAAGGAGATTGCACAGACACGCTTATTGTGCTGCAACATCCCCCTGTTTATACTTTGGGCACGGCTAGTTCTGAAGAGAACCTCAATTTTGAAATAAAGGATGCTCCCTTTGATATTTACCGGACAGAGCGTGGTGGAGAAGTTACATACCACGGCCCTGGCCAGGTGTTTGCTCCAATTTTTCTGACATCTCGTGTTTATGTTTAATATGGATAAAATGATAATGATTATTCATTCAAACGCCAATCATTCCTGTTTCTGCAATTAGTTTGGAATTTTCATGTAACTTGAGATATAACATCAAATCAGTCCTACTATATTGTTGTTCTAGTATGACAAAGTGTTTTGCTTTGCGCTTCATGCTATATTGAGATCTATGTCATAACTTGTAGTTAAGAATCTAAATTACGGTCTTGTTGTTTAAGACTAAAACTAATTTTTTATATACATGTTGCATTGTAGCTAGTTATGTACCCCATTATCAATCTCCGAAATCACAAAATGGATCTTCATTGGTACCTCAGGACCCTTGAGGAGGTCGTCATCCGTGTTCTTTCTTCAACGTTTTCAATCAAGGCTTCTCGGCTTGATGGTTTAACTGGTGTTTGGTTTGGTAAGCTTCAATACCCTTTCATGGAATCGCAAGTAGTTTAAAATTTAAATAGTATATTTATGATCTTGGTAACTATCTTCTGCAAGATTTTACTATCCCTTCTATACCTTGTCTGATTTTGCGCAAAATATCAGGTGCTTCTTCTGTATTGTTGACTATGAGGAGTTAAAGTTCTGAGATCATAGAACGTAAAGATCAATTAGAATTGTGTCACCTTAACCGATATATGAACCCATACAATCACAAACTCCAAGTTGTAACATTTGAATTTTTCTCATGGAACTCACATGAGGGATTCAGTCGTTTAGTACTGCTTGAATTTCAGATAATCAGATTTTAGTTTCATAGATCATGACAATTTAATCCAAACTTGAAGTAGGTATTGATCCACTGCAAAGAGGGTGGTATATTTCTGTGCCTACTTCCACAATCTCAATCAAATGTTAACTTTTTGGATGCTGCAGACATAAAATGGCTTCTATTGTAGGTCAGGATCAAATTCCTTAATTCTATACTTAAGCCTTCATGATATAGAAAGTAAGAAGTTTAGATTGATGGATTTAATGGAAAAAAATTGTGTGAGACTTTGGCCTTATCCTTAATTTGTTTATGGAAATTATCCTCAGAGCTGCTGTGTTGAAATTTCTGAATTCTATGTTACAAAAAAAGAATTCCGAATTCTTACAAATATGAAGTTATTTTCTGCTGCCAAAATTTTAAAGTAGTTCCTTTTTCCCCTAGCAGCTACTACCCCCCTTATTTCTGTGTGTCACACCTTGCTCAACTGATTATAGCATTGTAATAACATTGTGAAACATATCTTTTGCCAAGTGTATTGAGAATTAAGGAGTCCTAAATTGTTATCATTTTTCTTATCCTTTATTGCAATTTATTCCAGGAAACCAGAAACTGGCTGCTGTAGGTATACGAGTATCCCATTGGATAACCTATCATGGCTTGGCGCTCAATGTGACCACGGATTTGACTCCCTTTAATTGGATTGTCCCATGTGGAATACATGAACGTCAAGTTGGAAGCGTTAAGGGGTTGCTGAGTCAACTTCAGTCAAGTATTAGTCGTGGAACAGCGGATTTACATCACCCAGATGATGCTAGTCTTATCGATATTACTTACAAGTCCCTGGTTAAAGAGTTCTCACACGCTTTTCAGCTTGACTATTGTCAGAAAACAATTTCTGTACCATTGTTGTATGAAAAGAAACTAAGCTCTCTTACCAAAGAAACAGCATAGTCAAATTATGCTGATGAAAAAGAGCACTGCAGCTTAATGCTCTCGCAATTTTTCCAGATATTGGCAGGTTGACAATGTAAAACATCCCACTGTTGCGATCAAACACTTAATTGTTACTCTATCTTCTGGTCCATAATATAAGCTGCATATGAACAATTTGCTAAGCCATTGCATTGCTAGCAAAGACTGGAGAAAGGGATAATGAAGTAAAACATCTCCATTTATGGCCTTGGAGAGACAACGAAGTGACATTTTCTAATTAAGAAGAATGAATATATCTTTTGATGGAATATCTTCATAAATCTAAGCCCTCTCAACTTCAGCAATGGGTGTGGAAAAAGGGAGAAGGACTTTGAAAAACCTAAAGTACTGTGGGGTTAATTTAGACATTATAAGAGCAAGTATAAAGTTATAGAAAATACCTACAAAATATAAGCTCAAACATAATATATTGAAGGCTTAATAGCAATTTTAGTCATTCTATTGTAACAAAGTGATAATTCTTTAAAATAAATAATTTAATCTCTCTATTTTGACAAAAGTTACAATTTTGGTCTTTTCGTCTCTCAAACATTAAAAAACTAAATTAAAATATTGACGTGACAATAAAAATTTATTATTTTAATTTGATTTAGTTCAAAATACTAAAACTAATCTTAAAAAAAAAAAAAAAAAAACTCTAATTTTTTCAATTTACAAGTTTAGATCAAAGCTTAAAAATCTCGAAATCAAAATTCCACCATTCAAAGTTAAAATTTACGTTTTTGAAATCTCTTTACAAAATTTTAGCTCAATCCAACAGTAAATAACTCTGAATCATTAGTTTGATGAAAACTACAAAAAAAATTATCAAAACATAATTTATGTTCTATATTCTAACAGTTTTCATCAAATCCACAATCTCAAAAGTATTTTTATAATTCTTTCAAGCATAGGACTAATATAATCAAACAATCACTTCCTTCTTACCATGATTTTGGAGTGGAAGATAATAGGAGCACATTTGTTTCAAGCCTGCCTCTCAGTAATGGTGGAGCACTTAAAAAGGTATCCATGAAAAACATGACACACAGGACTCAACCACTCGTGTTTTATTTTCTCTGAGAGAAATAATCATGCAACGCTTGAAAAATTGGAATCTTTAGTCGGTCCCGTCACTATCGTGATTATGATATATTAAAACTTGAATAAAAATTAATTTCACATTAAAAATTTAGGACCACCTAAATGAGAAATTAAAATAAAAAAAAAAAAAAAAAGTTAGAGATATGGATTATGAAATTGTCAAAAGTTGGACCCCATTTTTCCCCCCGTACCGCCCAGCCTCTGAGTCTCTGACTCGGTCGGTTTGATGGAAGGCTCCGTACAATAAGGAAATCGCCGGTGTGGTTTTTTCTTTTCATTCTTTTTTTGGACGGCAGTGAGAACTGAATTTGAAGACCGAAATGAGAGAGAAAGCCATTTTGACTATGACATCAGATCAGAATAGATCAAAAGAATTCAAACAACTCTGTTCTGGGTTTGGGCTTTGACCATGGGATACTAACACGTGAGATTCGAAGACGCCGTCGCCACTAGTCTTCACCCACTTTTATGTCGCCATTGCCACCTGAGGCCAAAGGGACTTACTCGCTTGCAAATTAAGGTGAAGCTGTTCACTTTTATTTTAAAATAAAAAATAATAATTTAAGGGCCACTTCTATTTTAGGAACAAAATCATCAAACATCCTAAGAAAATTGGTGGTCGTGTAAAAGAAGAATGATATTTATATCATTAATGCTGCTATAGACCTCTAACTAATCTTCTTTTAAGTTCTCTCTTTGGTAATGCAAGTATTGCACTAGCCTCCAATAGCTGCTAATCACATAGCTCTTTGTTCAACCTAATCTTATCTGATCACCAAATTCTGATGTTTACGGAACAAAATCAGAATTGAATAAGAAATGTACGTATCAATGTAGTAAGGCTTCAAGTGGATTATATGCGGATTTCCTTGTTGCGTCGAGGAAGTAACTCACTTTTTAAACACAAAGTCAACAACATTGAAACGTGATGAAATTAAATCAGGGTAATTACTTTTTGTAATTAATTATTGTTTATCATATGCATGATGAGATTAAATTAGTGGTCTTATATTTTATTAGATCCGGGTGGCTGCATTTGAAATCTATATATATATATATATATATAAATACTTTTCTCAATGTAAAGAACCAAGCGCGTGTGGATGAAATTTAACCATTACAAAACGAAGAATATAGAACATGATGTTTATCGATTTGAACTAAAGGATTGACTATTTCGTATTTTGATGACTCTTTCTTTTTCTCTCCTTTTGCTAAGAATTCGAAAATAAGTTTTCTTTTTCCTTTGCGTATATTGGTTGCAGACCTCCAGCGAAGCACCACATTATTTACTTTTGGAAACATGGGGTCCGTTTGTATATAAAACAAGAATGAAATTACGTTATTTGTGTAGTAAAATTGTAAATTTAGAAATGTAGAGGTGACAGAATCAGAATTATGAGGATTTCACCCGCGATGATCGAGACAGGCACAGAATACTGAAAAAGTTCTCAAGCACTTTCCTTCTGAAAGTACCATTTCATGAGTTGGACCCAGAAGCATCACACTAACATTTTAGTTTTCTTCTTCACCTTTTTTAAAAATAGAAAACAATTAATGCACACCTTTCACGACTCTCGGATTTTCTTTTTCTGTTTTTTTAAGGCAAACGAGTTAAGCACCCATTCCTTCACTATAAATAAAAGACTCAACAAGGCTTAGCTTGCATTGCATCACGCGCCAACTAGTGGCCACTCCTACTCCCACTCGTACCATTATTATTTACTCTTCCACGCTCTGCAGAATCTGTTTGTGGTCAAAATAACACAACTTTTTCTAAACCAAAAATGGCATCTACTTGTGTGTGCTCCCCTTCCCTGCAACTAGAATTTCCGTTGACAAGAAGAACAACCCCATCATCTAAGCGATCAACGCGTCCATTCTCTGTCCGTCCGATCAGAGCCTCCGTCTCCGAGAGACCATCCATACCTGCAGTGTCGGTGGGTGCACCAGAACCCATCAAGCTTCCGATTCGTAAAGTCCCCGGAGATTATGGCATCCCTTTTATTGGTCCAATCAAAGACCGCCATGACTATTTCTATAATCAAGGCCGCGATGAATACTTCAAATCACGCATCCAAAAGTATAAGTCAACGGTGTTCCGCGTGAACATGCCACCGGGACCTTTCATTGCCCCCAACCCAAACGTCGTCGCTTTACTCGACGGGAAAAGCTTCACAGTGCTCTTTGATGTGACCAAGGTAGAGAAGAAAGATCTATTCACCGGCACCTTCATGCCTTCCACGGAACTCACCGGTGGTTACCGAGTTCTCTCCTATCTTGACCCGTCCGAGCCCAAACACGGCCTCCTGAAGCGACTCATGTTCTTCCTCCTCAAGTCTCGTCGCGACAAGGTCATACCCGAGTTCCATTCTTGCTACACGGACCTCTTCCAGAACCTTGAGAAGGAGCTTGGTGATAAAGGAAAAGCCAGTTTTGGAGATGCCAATGATCAAGCCGCGTTTAACTTTTTGGCTCGCTCTCTTTATGGGTCGAACCCCTCTGACACCCAATTGGGACTTGACGGTCCAAAGCTAGTCCAGAAATGGGTGCTCTTCCAACTTAGTCCTATTCTCCTTCTGGGTCTTCCAAGGCTTATTGAAGACTCTATATTCCACACCTTCCGTCTCCCACCATCTTTGGTCAAACCAGATTACAACAGATTATACGACTTCTTCTACCAATCCTCCGCCTTCGTCCTCGATGAAGCCGACCGTTTGGGTGTCTCCAGAGATGAAGCTTGCCACAATCTCTTATTTGCCACGTGCTTTAATTCTTTCGGAGGAATGAAGATTTTCTTCCCCAACGTCCTCAAATGGATCGGCCGTGCAGGGGTAAAACTTCATACACAGTTAGCCCAGGAGATCAGATCCGCCGTCAGATCCAACGGCAATCAGGTCACGATGGCGGCCATGGAAAATATGCCATTGATGAAGTCCACATTGTACGAAGCTTTCCGAATTGAGCCACCCGTGGCATTACAATACGGGAGAGCAAAGCGCGACCTAGTGATCGAGAGCCACGAGAACGCTTTCGAAATCAAACAAGGAGAGGTCTTATTCGGCTACCAGCCCTTCGCTACAAAGGATCCCAAAATATTCGACAGACCCGAAGAGTTCGTGGCGGATCGGTTCTTGGGTGAGGGTGAGAAGTTGTTGAAGCACGTGCTGTGGTCCAATGGCCCCGAGACCGAAACTCCAAGCGTTGGTAACAAGCAGTGTGCGGGGAAGGATTTCGTTACCCTGGTTTCTAGACTTCTGGTAGTGGAGCTCTTCCTCCGTTACGATTCCTTTGAGATAGAAGTGGGTTCTTCGCCGTTGGGTTCTTCCGTTACCTTCACCTCTCTAAAGAGAGCAAGCTTTTGAGTTTTGACTTGAGTTACTTTTTACACGGGTCGCGCCAGGTCTTTCACTTTTCTTGACCACGGTTAATAAATGGTTCGGGTAGGGGTAATCTCGGAGAAGGGCAAAAGAGGATAGGCAGTAGTTAAAAAGTGGTTTATGCTATATTCATTATTCAAGGCTATAGAGTAGGGGTGGAGTGATGGACCTTAGAAGCAAATGTAATATATAATATTATAGTTGTTGTTATTTTTTAATTTTTTTCTTTGCTTAACTTCTCTTCTTAGTTCTAAGTTGTAACATCGGATCTATTCACATGGGTTGTGAATGAATGATGTACTGTATCTTAGTTTTGTAGCTAATATGGAAACTGCCATGTTCTTATTTATGTAAAATTACTCTTTTGTTTTTTTTTTCCTTGGGATAAATAAAAGTTCTGTGCTTTTCCAAAATGATTAAAAAATAAATGAAATGTAAATTCAAGTTTTTGGTAATAGAAATATTCCAGTGACAATTCTCACATGATTTTATTTTATATTATTATTATTATTGCATAACGGAGATGGAGCCTGGTTTCAATATGACTATCAAGTGCTCCAAGATTGTATTATATGTTCCACTTCCTACAAGATGAATGTAGAACTGATTTTAAAAAGAAAAAAAAAAAAGGAAGAAAGCTGTTTTAAAAATTAACAATCATTTATTACGATCTCCTTATTCCTGAATTAGTGAAGATGTATATATACTATATATGTTTCACGCCGACAGTTTTTTTTGAACCTTTTTCATATCGTGACCAAGGGCCTAATGGGACCTAATGTCCCACGCCACACAGCATTAGGATTAAAATTTTTAAAATAATTTTATTCTATATTTATTGACTGCATAATAATAATAATAATAGATCATTCTATAATAACTTGCTGTATTTCCATAGTGTTTCAACAATCAATACGCCAATTCACATACTCTGACTTCAAGATTATTAAGTAGAGATATTGGACATGATGCAATCAAAGATAACTTAGCCCCTTTCATAAATCTCACACTATTTATCCGGATAAAATTTAAAGTTAGAATCTGAAAGTAGGTAGAATAATTTACCAAAAACTAGATACATTTTTATTAAAATGTTCATTCTGATATGATGAAGTTTGGATACGGTTGTCAAGGAACAGGAGTTGAATTGGGGTATTTTACAAGATGTCATCTCTGGCATGGAGGCGTTATATATTTATTTATTTATTTATTTATTTTGGGCATGGTAACGCATTAAGAAGACATGGAGGCATTAAATCATCTCAGAGTTTTGTACGTATCATCCAACACTACAGTTAAGTGCGTCCATAAGCATGCATTATTATTATTATTATATATGAACAATGAGGAAATGAAAAAGCTTTCATATATACTAGACAAAGAAATTTTGTGCATTTTTTCAAAGGGATAGTTAAATAAGAAAGAAAATTTCAAACAGTAAGATATCCTTCTATAGCATCTATACCTTGGGTTTGAGGTCACTCAAATCATTTACTTAGTAAACTACTTGAAGAAGGAGGAGAGCTCTGTTCACTCAACCATGGCTCTGGGTCTTGCACCGAAACTGGTGAACTATTGTTTGGCCTTTCCATTGAAGTTGATATAACAGAATGAGTGTGCAGCGTGAGAAGGCCTTTGCCCTCTAACCTGCCCTTCAACACTGTCAAATTTAGTGGTTTCTCAGTTTGATTAGAAGAAGGAGAGGAAGAGGAGAATTCTGTTGAAGCTGTCCACGTACTGAGCCTAATCTGTTCTAGCTCAGCTGCCACTTCTATCATTGAAGGCCTCATGTCCCTGTGGAATGCAAGGCATCTAAATCCTAGCTCAGCTACCTTATGTATTGAGGAAAGGGTGCAAGGATCCTGATTTGCTTGAAGGAATGGGTCTATAATCTCACCCAGAAGCCCTTTCCCAATCCTATCTGTGACAAGAGCAGCTAAGTTTACTTCATTCTGAGGGCGGAGAAAATCTACCACTTTCAATCCTGTTATGATCTCAACCAGAACAACGCCGAAGCTATATACATCACTTTTATCAGAAAGGTGAAAGTCTTGATGGTATTGTGGATCAACGTAGCCAGGTGTTCCTTGAGGGGCAGTTGAAATGTGGGATATCTCAGTCATCCCAAGTCTGGAAAGTCCAAAATCTGCTACTTTGGATCTAAAATTGTAATCCAATAGTATGTTGCTTGACTTGATGTCTCTATGGTATATGGGGGGATTAATGGCAGAGTGAAGATGTGCTATAGCTTGCGCTGTTTCAGCAGCAATTGTGACTCGAGTTGGCCATACCAGTCCATTCCCTCTCTCTCTCTGCAAATGTTGACACAAGGTTCCGTTGGGCATGAATTCATACACAAGTATTTGTTCTCCATATTCTATGGAGCAACCCAACAAGCGTACTAAATTCGAGTGGCTCACGGAGGAAAGCAGCTTGATCTCGTTCATTACTTGTTCAATACTCTCTCTGTCTCTATGTTTGATCCTCTTGATGGCAACCCAATCCTCACTGTGAAGTTTCCCAGCATATACTGTACCATATGCCCCATTTCCCAGCCTCTGTTTCTCTGAGAAGCTATTTGTGGCTTTCTCGATATCTTTGTAGGGATAAATAGGAACACTGTAATGCCCAGTAGCTTCCGTTAACCGCCTTTTTGTGCTCTTTGTCACTCTCAATTTGGTACTGCGCCCGCGAAACAAACAACATATTAGACCCAGACAGATCATCAATGCAGCAGCTCCCAACACAATTCCTGCACGACAAGTTTTCACAATTACATATG
Organism: Cercis canadensis; assembly: GCA_003255065.1. NCBI lineage: Eukaryota > Viridiplantae > Streptophyta > Magnoliopsida > Fabales > Fabaceae > Cercis > Cercis canadensis. The sequence goes on along the minus strand of QAOA01007183.1, from coordinate 754,103 downwards.
CTTATATGTCATTCTTCTTATCTTCTACGAGGACAACTCTGCATGCTAGTTTACGGCAAAAGGGTTCTTCGTCCCAAGTTATTTATTAATTCTATGCCAGATTATCATTTCCTTGATAACCAAATTGAAGCCACCTAAAATTTATATGCTGGGTAGTCAATTTGCAATTTTGCATTCAAGTTAAATAGAATTTAGAAAACAAATAGATATGTTACTGAAAATATGACATGGAATACAAAGCTTACCTCCAATTAAGACAACAAATCTGGTTGTTCCTCCACATTGGCCAGACATATACTTGGCTGGGTTGCATGTTGAAGACACTGTTACAAATGCCCAAATTCACAAAATACTATTACTATGAGAAATAAATTTTGCGGCGATGAATGTTTCCAAGAAGTAGATTGTTTCAACTCACAATACTTTTAATCCGTAACATTAGTTAGCAACAGCTGCATAATTTTGTTTTTAGTTACATAACGACACAGAGATAACTACTTAGCCAACAAATTCATATGTGTTTAATTAATCAAATAGCCATTATCCTTTTAATTATATATAAAAAATTTACTTTTTAAATTGGCTAATTTTAATTTTCACAGCCAGATTCGTCTAATGTTAGGCAAGGTTTAGGTGATGTGAGTGTTGTTAGTTGTTTCCAAAATCCCCGAGCTGTTTGTTTATAACTTGATGGGCCATAGCGCGAGATTATCGCAAATAAAAATCCTAAAACACAGACTCCTGCTTTGTCTTATGCGAAGCAAAATGGGCAAGTTGATAAGAAGGAGAAGAAAAAGGTTTGTTGTTGGTCCAAATTATGGAAAGACAAATTGACTACTTGGCCGAATTGATTACCCAACTTTGACTTCAATTCCCGCTAATGGTGCCTGCACCAACTCATTCACTCATCTTCATGTCTTCCAAGGAATAATGTTTGTACCAGTTAGTAAGAAATTAATAATAATAAATTTATTGTAAATTCAATTTAAATTTACAAATGCAAACCACTTTTTTTTTTNACAAACCACTTTTTTTTTTTTTTTCATCATGTCTTTCAGCTCCTCACATTCCCCTTATCTTCTTTTTACTTCGTTATATACTCCTCCGCTTAAAATGTAAGTTAACTAATTATATTTATTGCACACAAATATTTCTATTGATCATCTAAAAATTATAATTGAAAAATAAAATCAGAGCCAATATAGAATAACTTTCAATTTATCACCCCTTTGTACGGAAAAAGAAAATTAATTTTATTATAATTTTAATTCAAAATTAAAAAAAAAAAAAAAACCAATAAAATCAATTTCCTATTTTTTCTTTCGGAATAGTCCACCATCGCCTTATGTTAGCAGAAGAGTATAGAATAATGCAGTCATCTGAAGAAACTACAGAAACGGATCCAAATTCTTAAGCTTTTTGCATTCTACAATTAAACCCAAAAAAAAAAAATCATGATTAAATGTTCACTAATTAATTAACTAATTAATAAGGGGAAAGGAACCTGGCGATCATTGTGCTAAAAAAGTCAATCCATCATTAAAGAATGTCAATTAAAAATTGGATTTAAAGAAGAAAAAAAAAGGTAATATAACTGACCTTTCCGGCAACCTGTTCCGGCAGAATAGCCATCGCCGATGAAGCCTTCATTGCAGCGGCAGCGATACGCAGACCTTCCATTAATGGGGGAAATAAAATTGGTACAATTGGCATTCGCATAACATTTGCAGTCCCCTTGAAGCCACCAGCCAAGCTCAATCGTCGCAACCTCCAAGGACACCGGCGTCGATGTAACCGAATTGTTGGATAAATGATCCGCCGATATGGAGGACATAAGGGAGTGGCAGCCGCTATTGGTGATATTGTCGTTATTAATAAAGTCTCTGGTTGTATTCTCGAAATAGCAGCTCAAATTGCCACTGCCGGCGTTGCAGTCTTGCGACTCAAAGTGAGTCTGCACCATGGTCGTCGGTATCATGCAGGGGATGATCCGGTCGGTGCAATTCTGTAGAAGAAGGGCGTTTCTTGCAGTGGGTGCGTATTTGTGGCTGAAGAGTTGTTGGAAGCTATCTATTGGACGATTGCATTTGGGTATGATATTGACGATTATGGTATCTTGATCTACGGATTGTACTGGGAATTCTGCGATGAAGATTGCGCCGTCGGTGCAGTTGAGGCGGATTGCGCAGCCGGAGGAGAACCCAAAAGGATAAGGGTAGGTTTTGTCTGAGCCACATGTTTGGTGGCACTTGCGGTGGTTTACTTGGGGTGAGATTATGGGCAACACAAGTAGGATGACAAAGATGAGCAGGGGCGTGTTTGTTATCATATCAATATCAATTATGGAAGAAAAAGAAGAAGAAGAATATCAACAAAAAAGAAGCAAGGGATTATCTAAGGAAGGAAGAGTGTGGTTTATGTGTTGGTTTGATGAGAGAAAATAAGCTAGTTCTGTAATTAATTAACGATGAGTGTTGGAGCTTGTTAATCTGATTGGAAAAACGTATAGAAATCTGTTACGAAGACTGAGTGAGGCGTGGAAAAGATCGAGTTTCATGTTTCCATTCACTTTCCACACCCATCTTTGTTTTCTTTCCATACTTTAGGAAAAGTTTGATAATGACATGAAAATATACTAAAACCGTTTCTATTTTCTACTCGATGACCACACACACTTTGAATTACCTTGGTTTTCCTTTCCAGAATCTACACCGTCTAATTCACTCTCATTTAGCCCCTCGAGATTATAATCCTCTTTTTATGGATTGCTTTTTCTTTGCCTGTTTGATTATCATGACTTTAGGCCAAATTCCAGTTTAATCATGCGTACGTGTAACTTGAACATTAGGCGTGAATGTGGGGGCCACTCGCTTCCATGATTCAATTACAAAACAAAATCCCGTGACAACTAATTAATTAAGATATAAAACTGACCCCTAATTGTATCAACTCATTCTATTCTATGTTTAAATTAAGGACCTTGAATTCAAACTCTCATGGATTCTACGGGAATTAGTTGTGATAATATATTTGTGTTCATTACCGACTTGTGGATTATTGATTAATTTATGGTAAATACAGTGTAAACGTTCACTTTAAAAATGCCAAAATACAGGTATAGTACAAGATATGGTGATCCATCTTCTTACTCATCGTCAATTGGCATGGCTATGAAAATAATATATGTGGATTTTTGACGAGTGATGATGACAATGGAATAGTTTTGTTTCATGAGCTTGACTTTTAGTTTCTTCTCATATAAATTATAATTGTCTACCCACTCATTCTAAAATGATATGATATTACTCAATATTGCTCTGTAAATGTCTGATTTCGAACACTGAATTAATGCGCAAGACAGGTCCAAAACAATGCACGGGACGCATACTAAGAAATGGGCAGTCGTAATTGTGTTACTCACTTTTTTTGACAACCTAATTGTCTTCTTTTCTGTGCCTGTAAACTTTTTATGCAATAATATAATTTATCTTTTAAAAAAGCATTAAAATTTTAGGTTTAGCCATTCAGGTAGATATGTTAATAGTCAAACATTGAGATATAAGTTTATTTATCTGCGTATGTGAAATGCGAACTAATCCAATAAGTTGCTTCAAAATCTAAGCTAGCCAACACTTTTGGTGGTCAAAGCTACCCATTTTAAAGGGTCAGGTCAGAAGCAGCAACAGTCGGTGGTGGGAACCCAGAACCAGAACAGAAAAATCTAGAACGATATATGCTTGAATGACAAAGCGAGTTCCTTGATATCGGGTTAGTTTACACTTTACTTTTCAAGACCAATGTTTAAATCTAAAATCTATTGATTTGTGCTAAAACCAGAAGAATTGCAAATTGAAATCGCCGCCTCCCTAACCCAATATTTCATGCGTGAATTAGTTGCTCAGTTCAATGTCCACTAGAAAGTAGAAACTAGAGAGTGAAAATTCAATCCTATGGGACCACTGTTGTCTATTATTTAGTTATATAGTATTTGGACCGGTCCACGTTTCTGTCATTTTCTTCCTCTCTTTCTCTACTGAAACATGGATTGGTTTATTTGAGTTCCATTCATCAACTTTTGGGTCCGAATTGAGGAAGCAAGAAGGTAGGGCAAGCCCAAATTTCTGAGTGGAAGTGGATCGTTCCCAATTGTAAAGGCCCATTATTCTTAACGATTAAAGTCCGGAAAAAGGACCTGTTAAACGTTATCCAACTTCAAGATTTATCTCCTTTCTCTTCTTGTCATGCGCTATTAATACGAGAAAATGATCAAAATGTTTATCATCTTTTTCTTGTTCAATGAGATATACAAAACGGGGAAAAAAACACAATAGATTAGGTTTATGTAAAATTAACAAGTTAATGTACATAGATGTAGATAGAGCAAGAGCCTAGAGAGCAGCAAAAGCATCATCGATCCACCTCTTGTGGTGGGTGTTTGAGTTTGCAGAGAAAGGGGAGGTGAGCAGGGCTTGGAAAGCAGCTCGAACCTTGTGCACGCGCTTTCGATGACGAATTCGTCTTAGAACCACTTCTTTGTCCAGACTTCGACAAGTGTGGGTTGGTTTTATGTAGACGTGGGTCGTCACCCCATTGCCGTTTTTCTTTTCGTATTCTTCTTCTGCTGTTGCTTCTTCTTCCACTTCGTTTTCGTCGTCTGAGACAAGGGTCTGCTTTTTCTCTGCTATCCAAGACATTTTTAATATTGCAACAGAGAAAGTAGTATTTGGAGAATCAGAATGAGGTTAAGTGAGTGTGAGAATGTGAGATGAAGGGAAATGGTATGGAAGTGAAGGGGGTATTTATAGGTAGGTGCCAAGGTGGGGATAGAAGAAGAACAGCTCAACATATGTTTATTAATTAAAAAATCAGTGGGTCGGTGGAGGTAAATATGTTGTAGTAATTCGAGGCACCATCGGGAAGCGCAAGATAAGAATCGCATTTACTTGTTTCTATTTGTTTCTGCATATCATAATGCTTCCCTTCCCACACAAGACACATACCATTTATCTTCTCTCTCCCTCCACTTCAAACAGAATCAGATTCCCTCTCTCCGCTTATAAATTAAACTAATCAGAATCCTACCCATTTCTTTTCAGAATCCCCTCACAGATGTCGACACGNTTTACTTGTTTCTATTTGTTTCTGCATATCATAATGCTTCCCTTCCCACACAAGACACATACCATTTATCTTCTCTCTCCCTCCACTTCAAACAGAATCAGATTCCCTCTCTCCGCTTATAAATTAAACTAATCAGAATCCTACCCATTTCTTTTCTAATCCCCTCACAGATGTCGACACGTGTATCAGATCTATCTAACGGATAATGTTTATTCACATTTATTAATCAGAAACAACGATCCCACTATTTTGTTTTTGTATAACACTCTCTAACTCTTAACGAATTTAAATGAGCGAATCTCTTTTTTTTTTTTTTTTTTTTCTTTTAAAATCATTAAACGAAAGAGAACATATACACAAGGATTCGTGGTTTATTTTTGGTGGACTTCAATAGTGGGCAAAGTTTTATATCGTTGTTTCCAACAGCGGATGAATTTGAAGGCCCAAAAGAGCAATGATATGAGGCCCAACAAGCAAGCAAATGAAAGATGGCTTGGGCTAGAAGTTGTATAACTTTCTAAAAGAACCCACAAAAGGAAAGATTTTTTAGATAACAGCGCTTGTATTCGGTAACAATTTTAATTTTTAGGTAAGCATAACATAATCCTTGCATAAACATATTCAAGTTAGCAATTTTAGATATACAGTAACTTTCTATTCCGGTTGTTTCCCTTTAAAACGTAACAAGCAAGTGTTTGTTGAGATATAGATTCTCCTAGAATTAATTTTGGGGTTAATTACTGCGTCTACACTCTAGACCTCTTATTTAAATTGAGATGATAGCACACGCTAGCCTACATGTATATCTGTGGCAGTCGCACCAAAAATGAAAGCTAAAATATATATTTCCTATTACGAGTTAAAATATCTCTTTTCTTATTATTCCCGGTTCTCTTTTTAGAGCAGCACGCTTCCTATAAGCAGAAAAGAAACAAACAAAGTAGAACCATATCCATCATCCATTTCTCTGCAAAATTTGATTAACATGTAAGTCACTCTCAAATGTTCACATGGTTGGGGATCGGGTACCTGAATTTTCCACATTAACATTAATTATTTGATCCTGTAAACATAAAAAAAATATTTGATATGGAGACACTGATTAATTAAACAACCATTTAAATATTACAGATACATTCGAATATGAAGATATATATAGGTATAGGTAGAAGCAGATTATGCAGATATATATATTGAAGCAATTTGGAAAGGCGAACATTCCATGCAATTGGATTACAAACATTATTGAAGTATGAATATAATTGAATAAACATCGTTTAGCCTGGTAACTTCCAAAATTGGTATGCTCATGTCATGAAGTATATATTAATTAGCAGTTAGGTTTTGTCAGTTAATGGTCTGAAATTGCAAGGGCATCTTGAAGAAAATGAATTATTGAGTAGTATTAATTTGATAACATCCTTACATGTTCATAGGGAAAACAAAATAATTAAATGAATTAATTAATAAGAAGAGTGAAACTAATTAGTAATTAGACGATATATAGTTAGCAAAGGAACAAATATTTTGAAAGAATCTAATAACATTAAAATAAGAAGAGTGTTAATTACTTTACTATGTTTTAGAAAAAAATTAATGATGAAGAGTGTAGCCAATCAAAATGGTTAAGTAAAAGCAAGTGGTAAGTTTTAAAGGCAAAGACCAAGGACGATTTTATTGAAAGAAACAAATCTGTACCATATAGCATAGCGTGCTCACTAAAAAATTCGGTACGACCTGTGGGGACAGACCATGATATATTAATATTATATTTGCAAACGGAATTTTCTATATATGGAAAGGAGACAATGACCTTTTCCATTAGCGATTGTTATTAGCAAACCCCCTACTTGCTCATAGAACAAACAAAGGAGCTATGTCCCTTCTTTTTCAGTGTTGTGGTGCACGTGGCAGATGCATGCTGCTGAGGTTAAACTGCTAAAGTCCACGCGTCAGAATTACACTATTTCAGTTTCAACTTCTAAGGAAAGGTAGAGAGCAACTGATTCCGTCAGCAGCTTCTGAAGGCCCTAGAGAAATCAACTCAGCGATAAGAAATTAACTGGAATAGACACAGACGATAATGGTGTTAATTAATTCCCTCGCAATAAGAAATTAATTAATTAATTAAATCCAGCAAAGAAATATAAATGTTTTCCCATTGCTGGCAAGTGGATAGTATTTGTATTAGCTGGAATTTCAAATTAATTAATTCTTACTAAACTGCATTAACTGCACAGTTTCAACGTTTAAGTTTTTAGACAGCCCATTCCAACAACCCCACACTAAATATTAGCATGAGATCCGGACATGTAGGACCCAAAATATATGTACAGTTAGTGACAACCCTTTATGCAAAGACTTGTGGAACGTGTCAACATCTCGTTTATTGAGCTGATTTTGTAAGGCCTTCCTTAATTACCTATTTATATAAACATGAACCCTCTCTCTTCTCCCGCCTTTACTTCATTCATATTCATTCTTAACCCTCTTCTCCTGCATTTTCTCTTTGCCAACCAAACAATCTATTGCTTCCCATTTTCCCTTGTTCTGGAGTTGCAATTCAACGGAGCCAGTTCAATTTTGATCATCTTAGATGAAGGAGGAATAGATATTGGCAACACACCAGTATGAGAGACGAAGGAGTGGGAGCCATGTTCAGCGAGGCCAACAGCATCCCACGTCCCAAATACGGCAACGTCATGCAATATTCCGATCCCAATCTGTCCTCCACCAGCGTAGGAGTGGTGGACGATGATTTCTACATGCGTAATAGCAGCGCGTCCGCGGTGAGCCCTGGGTATTACGACCCCAGCCGTATGAGCGGGGAGGGATCACCCATGATGATGTCCCCATGGAATCAGACCGCCAATTCTCCCTTTGCCAAGCCACAGTGGCCTCAATACGAAGAAAAACTTCCACAGAACGGTCTCATCGGCTCTCTCTTTCGCGAAGAAGGCCATATCTATTCCTTGGCTGCCACTGCTGATCTCTTGTACACTGGCTCCGACAGCAAGAACATTCGCGTTTGGAAGAACCTCCAAGAGTACTGCGGATTCAAATCAAACAGTGGTTTGGTTAAAGCTATCATAATTTCCGGTCAGAAAATTTTCACCGGTCACCAGGACGGTAAAATTCGTGTCTGGAAAGTGTCTCCCAAGAACCCTAGCGTTCATAAGCGTGCAGGTACATTGCCCACCTTGAAAGATATATTCAAGAGTTCTATCAATCCCAGCAATTACGTCGAGGTGAGACGACATCGTACTGCTCTCTGGATTAAGCACTCCGACGCCGTTTCCTGCTTATCCTTGACCAGCGACAAAATGTATTTGTATTCAGCCTCCTGGGACCGAACCATAAAGGTCTGGAGGATCTCTGATTCCAAGTGTCTGGAATCTATAAGCGCTCATGATGACGCCGTCAACTCCGTGGTGTGCGGCTTGGACGGATTGGTCTTCACGGGATCTGCGGACGGAACCGTCAAGATATGGCGGAGAGAGCCACACGGAAAGGGGACGAAGCACGCGGCGGTGCAGACGCTGTTAAAACAAGAGTGCGCGGTTACAGCACTAGCAGTGAACATGTCCGGTTCCATAGTGTACTGTGGATCTTCTGATGGAATGGTGAATTTCTGGGAACGTGAGAAGCAGTATGCTCACGGTGGGGTCCTCAAGGGGCACAAGCTAGCAGTGTTGTGCCTGGAAGCAGCAGGCAATTTGGTGTTCAGTGGGTCCGCAGATAAGACGATATGCGTGTGGAGAAGGGACGGGGTCATCCACACGTGCCTCTCGGTTCTAACGGGTCACAGTGGGCCGGTCAAGTGCTTGGCGGTGGAGGAGGACCGTGACTCATCTTCCAAAGGAGATCAACGGTGGATTGTGTACAGTGGTAGTCTCGATAAATCAGTCAAGGTATGGAGCGTATCAGAGATGGCGCCTGATTTGAATCAGATGGCTATGATGCAACAGCACCAGCAGCAGCACCATATCTCTGGTTCTGATGCCGATTCCATACCATCCGACAGCAGCTTCTCCTCTGGCAGAGCCAGCCAAAACAGGAGATATTGATCTATTACAAATTTGGGCCGGCCCAATTTGGAAACCCAACTTCATGCCACGTCTCATCCTCGACGTCACTCGCTACTGGATTGCATTGCCGTTCATTCACTGACTGTTTCTGTTTCTGCCGCCCAGTGCCACGTCGACCCAAGGCATCGGCTCAAGGCTCTTTATTTATTTATTTAAGTACCAATGGTTTTGAGGTAGTTAAGCTAAATAGTTATGTTGGGGGGAATGCCTTATTGCCTTCCGTCACACGTCACAACCTAAGAAACGCCACTGACACTGACATATCTGATACCTTTTAATTTGCGAGTGCAGACATTTGTGTGAGTCCGGATGTGAAAGATCAGCTTCTGTGAATGGAAATGAAACATCAAGATAACATTGTCTCTTTTAAGTATTATAAATTCATATAAATATATATAAATGACAGTTGTTAGGTTGGCTTTTATAAATTATTAATCCTGCATTGGTAAGATTTCAATAATCATTTTATTGATTCATTTAATCTTTTTGAATCCAAATTATGAAACATACAATTAGAAGACCAATTCTAAGGCGTGCCAAATATTTTTAGAAATGGAGTTTTTGATTCATATGTACATATAAAAACTTGGTTTTTTTGTCTGTAATTCTCCCAAAAAATGATACACACTTTCCTTTTCATGAAGAGCCGTTAGATAATGATTAGTGTAAACATTTGGACAACGATTTTTGGATAGAACTCGCTTATTCTCCTAACTTCAATAGACATGATACTACAGGAAAAACTTTTGCATGAGCAGTGCTTATGGTAGTAGACATCTCTCAGTCATTCACAATGAGCAAGTTCCAATGTTCCATCATATAGAATCCCCCAGTGGAGCTCACTTATTGTGATTAGTGTTATGGTAGACACTGCCTAGTGCCTATACAACAATTTCTCATGCAACAGCCATTTTTTATCCCATTTGTTTGCATAAAAAAACAACAAAATACTGTATCCCATTAGCTGTGTTAGATGCACAATGTAATTGATACTGCTGTGCCATTAGAGACGGTCCTTTGCTTTATGAAAGACGCTGGGTGAATTTGCTTAGTAAGAAAGATAGTCTAGTCTAAAGGGCTGAAACTGAACTCAAGCGATCCACTAAACCGAATACAATTTCCCTCAGTGTTTTTTTTTTTTTTTTTTTTTTTTTTTTTTTTTTTTTTTTTTTTTTTTTTTTTTTTTTTTTTTTTNTTTTTTTTTTTTTTTTTCCGCGTGCTGAATTACAGCATTGTTTAGTTGATGTTAAAAGGTATTCAAAATACGGCTTCACACTTGACAGTAATGTTTCGATTGGATAACCGTGAAAAAGATAAGTCAACTGTAACATATCTTTTATTGCAATTCACCTAAATAAAGAAAATTATGTCGAGGAAAGAAAGAACCAAAATTGTGTCCAAGTATCTACCAAAAAGAAAGAAAAAAAAATAGTGTCCAAGAAGACGTAACTTAATTTCCTTCTGTGTTTCTTTTCACTTATCAGATGTGAAAATCAAGTATACCGTTTTATTCCATTCTGTAAATACGCTGAACAAATATACTATTAATTCTGAATTTGCTGCGTCATTTGTATCAACACACCAATTAGCTATGCAATATGAAACTGACAATTATTTGTTTTAAACTTGTGGATTACCCTTTCCATCCAAGAGAAATGAAGGAATCTTTATCCTCTCTGACATAGAAGACGGAACTACATGGATACATGTAAACATCCCACCAAAAGCCCAACGTGTTTTCAATGAGATGCCTGATAGAATGACTTTTGTACCATCAATTATTGTGCTTATGTCTGTGTCTTTGCGTTTTATGAGAGACAAGAGAGAGAGAGAGATCCACTCTCTAAAACTAATGATTGTTGCTATGCAGCTCATAATGAGAACTATATTGTTAACGGCAGAACCCCTAACCCAAAGCCAAATGAATTTTCAGTGTGAGAGCCTACGAGAATGACTTCTTGTACCTTTAGGTGGAGTCTGCGAAGTCAAACCACTTAAATGGCCACTTCTGTTACCGACCGAGTTCAAATCTAAACCCATAGGACGAACTGGATCACCCCCTTCCAGCACTCTGAGGATCTGCAATAAATAGAAGCATCATCATTTTACTCTATGCGTCAAGAAACATATTTTTTTCCCCCAAGGCTCGTACTGAATTTTAATGTAAATGTTCTGTATTAAAGAACATAAGCCAAGCAGACCTTTGACATTGGGGGTCTAGCATCAGGGTCTAGACGTAGACACAAAGAAGCGGCTCGGGCCATTGCTTGCAATTGAAGATTAAATTCCAGTGATGCCTCAGAATTCAAGCACGGGTTGAGAAATTGAACGTTCTGTAAAATTTGGTTGGGCTCTAACATGCGTAGAGGGTGAAACCATTCAGAAAGAAGTGAGTGTCCATTGAACTGTTCCAATTCACCAATTCTTCGACCTGTTATTAACTCTAATAGAACAATTCCAAATGCATAAACATCCACTTTATATGTAAGATTTCCAGTATCGAGATATTCCGGTGCAAGATACCTGGATTAATGCAAGATAAGCTTGATTAGAAGCAGAGTAAAAATAATAATTAAGATCTTGATAACGTATACAGAAAGATACCCTGAAGTTCCAACTACTGGATCGTCAGTGTTTATGTTCCATTCCGAGTGCCACCTGGCAAGCCCGAAATCAGCAACCTAAATGAATGGTAAAAGATTAGATTTAACGATTCTTATTTTATGTATTTGCTTGGCAACATACAAGTACTAATGAAAAGAAAATGTGATAAGGGGCTCATGATGTGCAATTGTTTAAGTAACAAATATGGAAATAAAACATTTTCTGCAATCAAACGTGATATAACTCATTATGGTAACAGTTCTGTCGGATTGGATCCTGTTTAAGTTTTTGGTGGAAAATTGAAACAGATGTTCTACATAGATCTTATGGTAGAACATAAGCTATTTTATATTTTAGGTATAAAAAGCTACAGGGTCAAAATCTCGGGATTATAATTTTCACAACCACTGAACCACATGGTTCCACAAAATTTAGGCTCCAAAAAATTTGAAGGATCAGTAAAGTTACCAGAGGTTCAAAGTCATGGGTTAAGAGGATATTTTTAGGTCGAAGGTCTCTATGCACAATACAACCCACTCTACAATCTTCATGAAGGTAGCGTAACCCTCTTGCAGCTCCAATTGCTATCTTTAAGCGTGAGTTCCAATCCAAAGGGGTTCGCTTGCTCCCTGTCAAGGAATAACAAAATTTGAAATGAATTTTCATTAGACTGTAGGAATGTAAATATTCAGATACACAACAAAAAGCCCTGAAAAAGAGAAGGGACCCTTAAAAAATTGGATTTGATAAACTGAGAAGAAGAAATTTAGTGCATACCGTGTAAGTAGAGCTCCAAGGATCCATTACATATGTACTCATAAACCAGTATTCTCAAATTGCCCTCTATACAAAATCCTATCAATAATACAACATTTCTGTGTTGAGCACAACTCAATACCCGAACTTCCCTACAGAAATCAAGATCCGCTTGAGAGCCACTAAACTTCAACTGTTTCACTGCAACAACCTGGCCATCTTTTAGCACTCCCTTGTGGACCACACCAAATCCACCTTCAGCCAAAAAATTCATTTCAGAGAACATGTCAGTAGCTTCCTCTAGCTCTTTGAAAGAAAATCGTCTTGGAGGTTTTCCAAAAACTGGTGTTTTGTTTTGACACTGTGAGCATAAGGGAGGAGGTATAGAGGAAGTTCTGCCCAAAGGAACGGTATCTCTGATGCCCGAGTTCACAACATAACTTCTACTTTGAGCTTGGTTTAGCCCAAGTCCATTAGTCCTCATCTGTTGATCACATTGTGCGAAATTCTCAAGTAAAGTTCTAGAAGTTGGAGATTTAGTTCTTTGGGTGATTCTGTGGTTTTTGGTTGTTTGAGGCTTCTCATCGACAACATGGTTTTGAGGAATCCAAAAAACACTTTCGTTATTACTAGCCACAGATGATGTTGGGGGTGCCCACAGAGTGAGATGCCTCTCCCTTTCTGAATCAAAGTCTGGTGGTGGCTGTTCATCGAAATCTACTGGCTCATTGATTGGTTTATATATTCTTCTTTCTGGTCCTTGACCCTCGTACAGAGGGTTTTGTTCATAGACCAGGAAAAGCGAAGTGACTGTGTCAGAACTTGATACCGAATTTACTCCACTGGTTTTGGTATTGGAAGTACTAGCTTCTTCAGGGCTACTCACTGGGGTGGAATGCTTCAATCTGTCGCCTTGTAACTTTCCAGAATCGATATCTGGTGAGGAAGCAGCAGAGAAAAAGGGGGTTTGGAGTTCATCAGAGCATCCTAAGTTAAGCCTAAGCACTTTTGGCTGTGAACCATTCATCACCACAATGCTACAGTGGAGTTCCTCCATGCAATGCTTCACCTCTTGCTTTAACTTCCTGTTTTCAGTAAAAAAGTGAGTGAGTTAACTAAAACTTCATTTAGGAAGCAGCGAAAAAGGTCTAGTTATGCGACGCAGTTATTCTATGGAATCCTGTTAAACAATGAAGTCAAGGTGGATGTTCTTCAAGTATGTGTGCTTGAACCCTGTTACATCATTGCGCGGAAGCATATGACTTGATGCTAGGCTACTTTCTCTGATATCTATAATTGCTCGCTTTGAATGGGGAAATAATAGTTGAGACCTTTCAATTTTTCAATGCATATATAAACTGAATGATTAACTTCACCGAATGCAACATAAGGCCCTTAAATATAGTTGATCATCATGTGTTAAAGCTAGTAATACAATTCATTTATTATGTTATGTTGTGTAAATGCAGCGAAGAAAGATCATGTGAGATAAAGCTAATTCGCCTCTCTCATGGGTCAGGCAGGGAAGGTTGGTGAAAACAAATTTGCAATCAACTAAATAAATTAATAGCTCGGAAAAAAGAAAATACTTTTTTCATGTTTAATTACTTGTCCAGTACGACCCAATTAGACCCACTACTTCTTGCTTCAGCTGCGACAGCGCCACTGGGCGTACCCGTAACCACCTTAATCTTCACTCTAACCTGCATTCATAAAAATTAGATTAAAAGCCGTTAAATTTTTTTTCTTTTGTTAATGAAAATTATATAGAAGTTGTTAATTTTAAAAACAAATAATCCTTTTTAAGATCCTTTTTTTTAAATGTTTTTGGTGCTATCAAGTTAAAGGAGGGTTGAACTTTGGGTCTGCTCGTCGATGGATGGATGCAGGCCCAAGATGAAGGGTGTCAGTTTTTGAATATAGGACCCATCAGCAGTTGAAGCGAGTTGTTCATTGATATTCGTTCAAATTAATTCTTAATCTGTCTTTTTGTTTTCCTAGGGAGAGCTATTGTCAAGTGACTGTGAAGCCTGCTTTCAGTAATAAGGCAAGTTTTTTTTTTTTTTTTTTNTTAAATTATAAATGAAGTTATTATTTACTTTTAGATAAATAAAAAAAGACTAACAATCTGTCTGTAGTGTGAAAATATTGCTAAAATATCATTCTAACATTCCAATATTTTTTAAACTAAACTAATCAAGTAAATTTATACACAATTAAAATTAATAATTTTACATTACCAATCCACTTCTTTTCTTTATGAAATATTAATTTCACTTTTAAGAATTAGTAAGTTAACAACCCTTCATTAACGTGTGCAATTATTGACACACACTCTAAAATATCATTCTAACATTCCAGTATTTTTTAAACTAAACTAATGAAGTAAATTTATACACATTTAAAATTAATAATTTTACATTATCATTCCACTTCTTTTCTTTATGAAATATTTAATTACACTTTTTATGAAATAGTAAGTTAACAACCCTTCATCATTTGGACATGTGCAATTATTGACATACCCTCTTTTCCAACGTCTCTCAAGCACATGCCCTCTCTTGTTAGCCCAAAAAAAAAAAACTCTCCAAATACTACAGTTAAGCCGGTACAGCTTGGAACAGATCAGAAATCTTCTCAACTCTGACACGCTACAAATAATTTTGGAGAGACATAATTGACCAAGTGATTGTTCATTTGCCCTCTATGAGAGTGAGACGATGACTCTATACAAATATATAAAATGGCGAGGATTGAGGTTTGAGGACTAGGCCACGACAGCGCAAATACGGTCATCATTTGGCAGCAAACAAAAACGACGTAGTTTGCTTTGTTATGCGGAAATAAAACAAACCACGTGTGCTCTTTTTTTTCCCTGTAACAGTCGTTTAATATTCTTTTTCTTTTTGGGTTACTTAAACAGTTAAAACGTCTAGGGAATTCAGGTGTAAAAATACTACTTCTACTTCATATAGCTCGATCTCGTATTTTGGGGGGTAATAAATTTCAAAGTTACCTCAATTTGATTGTGCAACTGAAGCACCATCTGCGCACAAGACTCGGAGATCTCACAAATTCGGTCCGGTAACTTTCCCCGGCGTCCGTTCGTACAATCTCCGGTCAGCCTCGAAAAATTCCAGAATCTTCCGCCTGAAATGGACATCTCATTAGGAATTTCCTTATCCAAACAGCCATGTGAATTCAAATTTCAGGAAAACCAATATTGACAGTTCACAAAACGAAATTCCGAACTCAATTAAAATAAAGTGAAGATTTGGCAGCCTACCAGTTTTTTCGCCGGAGTAAACAGCGAGCAGCGTGATGCAGTCGCTGGAGTGAACGATATGCGTGAGTACCCAGGCTAATGCAGCCTTGGAGATCAGCCTCTCCGCCTTGACGGCCACCAGAACTTTATTCGACACCGTCGAAACGGTAGCGCTATGCCGCGCGCTCCTGGAAGCCACACTTTCGTCCCTGAACATTGTGTCTTCAGGTTCCGATCACCGTTGTAATCGCCGACTGAAAAGTGTGCAGAGTGTGAAAGTGAGAGGGCGGAAGATAGATGAAGGTTTTGGTCTCTCACGAATGCGTTGCGTGTGACTTCGATCGTTGTATTATTTTCAGACTTGACTTGAGGGCTACTACGGAAATTCGTAGCCCTAGTTAGTTGACTTAACCACGGTTAAGAGTTTTGTTGATGTTAGCTGTCTATTTTTTGTGAATGTATCAGGAACGAAATTGTTTGTGATCACAATTAACAACCTGGAAAAATAAGTTTTGTTTTTGGAGATGCTATCTGGAAAATAAAGATATTATATTTTGATTATCTATACCGATGCAAGATCATTCACTCTCGCTTTTCTACAGAAGCTTAGTGCATGGGCGCCTCTTTAATCAAGAGCCCAGGTATATCAATCTTGAATTTACGGAGGAAGTAAGTAACAAAAAAAAAAAAAAAAAACTTATTACACCATAAAGAATCTCAACTACCACCAATTTATTATCTTTGTGATCTTAAAATAAGATAAACTGGTTATAAATGATAATATGGTACAAGAAGTTGGGCCCTGAACTGCAATAGAATCCCATTTATTATTAGCTCATAATGCCGTCCCTTGTTTCAATTAAGTGCATATCTATCGGGGTTGTCATCTTTATTTATTTATTTTTTTAATTGAATTGCGTTAGAGGTAATTACATCATCTTTGTTTTGTTTTTTTTTTGCAAAGTTGAGTAAATTTCTTACATAAATTTTGAACTTTTTAAAATTGATAGAGCAAATTGTGTTTTAAAAAAATTTATTAAGAAAAATTACCAGGCCAGTTTTACGAAAGAAAATTAAAGTTGCACCATGTGCATTTTTCGTAAATCACATTATAGTCAATTCCATGGACAAAACACCAAAGTCTATGCTTCTAATTTCTAACTACAACTTTTCTATGTCCCCATGAGCTGCAGGCACATCACAGCTACATTTGGATTATCAGGAGTGACATTTGAGGCAATATATCATTTTCACTTACAATGACTTGTGGTGGTAACACTTAGATCCATGTAAATTTTGTTTACAAGGACTACACTTGCTATGATTTAAGAAATTGTGCAAAATATAGCTATGTTCCAATAACATGCTTGGACTAATTATAAATAGTAGAAAATTAAATAAATTTTTTTTGACTCTTCCTTTGTCTCAATTTGATTTCAATCCAATACTTATTCAAAATAACAAACTATTCTCCCAATTAATTTTAGATGATTTTATGACATTAGAATTGATATTTGAAAAATAACTTAAATACATGTATAAATCAAATTAAATATCTGTTGCCAATACTGATGTCTGATGCATATGCTTCATTTATTGAATTGATGGGGCTCATTACAAAAAAACAACCCAAAGGTCTAAGTGTGCCCCATGCACAATCCATGAGATTTCTTCCCTGGCAAATTGGCAATCTAGCATTTACCGAGTAAACTAACATCATATGAAATTATATTATAAAAGGTGGAGGTATCACTGCGAGATTTAATCCTGATTTTCTAAATCTAAATATATATTCGAAAATGATGTCAGGAGAATTTTTTATCAATAAAAATGAGTTTGGTATTTTATTTGGCTGTTTGGTGTAATATATATAAGCTTCAAATTCATTTCCAATAAATTGACGTGGTAATATCTGGTGATCACATAATTAGTCAAAGATTTTCTGTTTTGTTTTTTCCTAGAATGGGAATTAAAGAGGACTCCTTTCAAGTTTCAACCACATAAACTAAGATCAAGTGTTCAATGAAAAAAAGAAAAAAATTGGACCATGAAACGTTAGCAAAAATCGAAAAGGAAAACGATAATGCATGAGCTTTTTCCTGATTTCATATCTTTACATGCAGTTGGGCTGGCCATTGCCCAATGTCTGTTGGGATCTATCTGATACGTAAATCATGACAGATAAGACTTAACGGACCATGACTAATCGGGCATGATACACTTTGTTTTTTGGTTGCTCATCGGCATTCACATGAACGTGTGTATATATATATAAAATTAAAAGCGTTTTGACGATGTGTTTAGGCCACCACTGATGATGATCGTGCCAACACCATGTGCTCCGAGAAATGACACAATCAATGTTCATATTCTACTAATTAGGACCACCTTTGTGACTGATCACGAATTGACCATCCCTTGCCCTATGTATGGACCATTTATGCGCAACCCATATATGTTACATTCAACAGCTGGCTCTTTTTTGGCATTAAAAAAAAAAAAAAACCAGCTGGCTCCTTGACAAGTATCATCATCCCTTAAGGGTTCTTGTGGTGTCATGTAGTTTCATTAGTTATGTCATGGTACTATCTTTGTAAATTATAATTCCTCTACCATATATTATATGTAATTGGCCCTTTTTCTTTTGACTTATAAGTGGTCTTTTGTTGTATACTTATATCATATTTGTTTGTTTTAACCTTTTTAATCTTCTATCTCTTGAGGTGTTAGCCTCTTTTTTTTTTTTTTNTTTTTTTTTTTTTTTTTTTTTTTTTTTTGTAAAACTAGAATTCAATTAAAATAGATAAAGTAGCTTACAATCAAACCAAAGTAACTAAGAACCTCGCTGAGCCACAGGTCAGTCATATGAGGATTCTTCAAAACCAACAGAGCTAACAAGTTTAGGGAGACATCTCCCTATAGCATCAAAACAGATTACATTCCTAAAAAAAGGGGAGGGGAATCAAACTTTTCAAACTGGCTATCCAAGCTGTGAGCTGCTTTAGCCATTACATCAGCACCTCTATTAGCTTCTCTAAACACATGGTTTATACTAGAATGGGGAATCTCCTGCAATAGTTCCCTGCATTGTTCAACCAAAGGAGTATAATGGTGGTTAGAACTTTGGGTGTCCCTGAAAGCATTTAAGACAAAAGTAGAGTCAACTTCAATAAGTTTTGTAATTCCCAACTGGAAAGCAAGGCCGATGCCTTCTAGGACCGCCCATATTTCTGCTAGGTTTGAAGACCCAACACCTACTTTCTTAAAGAAACCCGCAATCCATTCTCCATTGTGATTCCTAATAATACCTCCTGCCCCTAATAGTCCCGGGTTTCCTACTGCTGAGCCATTTATGTTTAACTTGAAATACTCAGAAGGTGGAGGTTGCCACGTTATATAAACTTCATGCCTATGGTTTTGCACTGGGGTTTTGGAGTTTAGAAAGAAATATTCTGAAGCTCTTCCCAGAGCAAAGGAGAAAGTTTTTGACACTGCAAAGGGCTGGTTCTCAAAGACCGACTGGTTTCTATGGTGCCAAATGCTAGCTCCAGCATGTATATGCAAAAATGGACCCTGCAGATATTCCGTAAATGGTAGTAGGGTTCATGCAGTTAGACTAAAACCAATGTTGCAATCCACCAGGATCTGGGTCTGGGACAAGATGGATGTTGTCCCAAATATGGGAGAGATAACTGGACATTCCTTGAAAATATGAAAACAAGTTTCCGGCTGTGAGTTGCACAGGGAGCACAAAAGAGAAGGAATGATATTTCTAGATGAAAGCAAAGCTTTGCAGGGAAGTTTTTCTAGGTAGGCTAACCACAGGAAGTGGTGAATACATGGATGGTTGTTGATTTTCCAAACCCAACTTGGGTTTGGGGAGAGTGGTGACAAGAAACTAGGGTCCAACAAATTGTATGAGCTGGGGAGGCTGAAATTTCCTTATCTTTCTCCACACCATCCGAAAATAGTATTCCTTGGAATTTGAGGAAGCACGAGGACAAGCACTCATGGAATCAATCACATTTGAAGGGAGGATATATAAAGGGAAGTGACTCCAGGTTCCATTCCCCATTTGGGGATATGTAGTTTGTCACAACCCTTTGTTCTTCAAACCTTGGAAATGGTCCCTCTATCAAGTGACGAAGGCTACCCAAATCCAACCACTTATCTGTCCAAAAACGGATCTCTTGGCCATTTCTAATAAGCCATTTTTTTCCTTTTTCATAACACTCTAATCCTGTTGTAGGCTCTTCCTAGTGATAGATTTTGCATTATTAATTTCCTCGCGTGAGATCACTTCCATATTCAGCTCCCATGCATAAGCTCCAAAGGCTATTTGGCTCCTTAACCAGTCTCCATCTCAATTTAGCCATGAAGGCTACGTTACGACACTTGAATTTTTTCAGTCCCAATCCGCCTTTCTTCTCATGCTTTGTGATTTTTTCCCAACCAACAAGGTGCAATTTCTTTTTCTCTTCTTTATAGCCCCACAAGAAGTTGTCAATTGCTTTGTCAATGTTATTACAGATAGAGGTTGGTAGAGCTACTCCTTGCATGTAATAGGTGGGAAGACCGACTTGATTAGCGTGAGTCTACTAGCTTAGGACAATATTTTTTTTGCCAAGCACCCAACCGTTCTGTCACCTTATTTACAAATTGAAAATTCCCTTTTGACGCCCTATCAATTCCCAAAGGGAATCCCAAATAATTCCCCAAAGAATCTGAGATTCTATATTGAAGATGGTGACATATTTTTTCTTTTTCTTCTGAAGGAGTGGCTGGATACAAGCAAACGCGAGATTTTGATGGATTAATCTCTAGCTTAAGTGAAGCCTTATTAGTAATAATATGTTAGACTAGCAAAGTAATAAGATTTGATTATAATATAACCAGCGCACATGATTTCTTTATTATATTTTCGTAATATGTTTAAGTGAAATATTTTCTATGAATTAAATTTTATAATACCTTTTACATCACGCGGGTTGTAAGCTAGTTTATATATAAAGGGACATACAAAAGAAGACAAAAGACAAGTTCATTTTTATATATATATATATAGAGAGAGAGAGAGAGAAAGAGATTCTTCAATTCATCTTGGGCCTTGTATAGGACTTCACGGTTGTTGAGCAGTAAGGCAAGAGCCCAGATAAATGTCACTGTTGTCGTCTCCGACCCAGCTAAAATTAGGGCCTTTCCTGCGATAAGGAAAAAAGAAAAAAGAGGCGTGCACGTGCTGGTACCACCCACTGTGCACTCTTCCAAGTTCCAAGGAGTGGTGCAGCTGGGTAGAAGCGCATGGTTTCCTTGAGGATGGGTTGCAGATACACAAGGTTGTTCAAGTCTGATTCCACCACCAGCCGTTCTCTTCCAATTTCAAGCCGGTGATTGGAGAGGACCTCCACTGTGGCCAAGCTTCCTTATGTGACGCCAGTAGGGGCTGAACCCGAACATGGCCAACTTGTATCCAAAAACTCGAGCAGATAGAGTTTTAGGACGGTTAGCAAACGCTATGTCGTTTACAGTGAAGCACTCTTTACCAATCTCCCAACTGCTCACAATCAAAGCTCGGTAAAGACCGGTCCATATTTGTCGGCCATGTCGCCCAAGGTGACGTGAGGTGGTTGTGATCCACCGAGAAGGGGAATCGATGAAAGCACATAGAGGAAGAGCAAGAAGGCGAAGATCTTAAACGGAGAGCTTGTCTGGGAGCAGGAGAGGTTATTGTGGTGCTTTCTGGAATTGGTGTCGGTTTGGGATGTAAACTGAACCAGTCACACCCTTAGTTTACAGGATGTCACATGATCCCTTTTACTAATCTTCACTGATATGAAGACGGAGATAAACAGAGTGAGTGGGGCTAACGATACGAAATAATAATATCAAAAAGAGTGAGATTTAACATGGGCCCAAAAGATAAAAATAGAGTAAATCACCATTTTGGTCATTGAAAGATTTGGGATTAAACAAAATCGTCTCTGAAAGATAGGAAACAACAAAATGGTCCTCCAAATATGTAACATCCATAACAACATGGTCCTCCGTTAGCGTAGTCCGTTTGCAGGTGACGGAAGTGCTGACGTGTCACTGTTAAATGCTTATTTGGCCTTTTAGTGACTGATGTGACACACTAAAATGGTCCTTCGTCATTTCTTCCCCATTTCTCCTCCCATTCATGCACACCCTTTCTTCACCTTCCTCTATTTTCACTTCTCAAGCTCCCACCCAAGCACCACGCACCACTTGGAGAGAGAGGGGTGGTGCGTGGTGGTGAAAATGGTAGTGATTGGCAAACGATTTTTGGGATTGCTTGCTAGAGTTTGTGGTGGAGTAGGAATAAACTTGTTTTTGAAGGTCATAGTAATTATGGGGACCTCAGCTTATCCATTTCTCATAGTGCAAAGGAGTATGTTAGGTCGCAGGCCAGTGCTCAGTTGCATGGAAGGAGTTTCTTGCCTGGGAAAAAGATCAAAGTGGGTTGGAAGTGCCCAAAAGTTGGATGGTACAAGTTTAATGTTGATGGGTCTTGTTTCTCTACCAATGGCCTAGCTGGTTATGGAGGTGTGCTTAGAGATCATACTGGAGCTTGGGTGCATAGGTTTGCAGCTGGCCTAGGAGTTTGCAATGGTCTTCTTGCAGAGCTGTGATATATTCACATTGCTTTAGATTGGGTCGTTCGTGAAGGGTTGCATTAGGTTATTCTGGAAACAGACTCCTTAATTGCTGTTAAGTTGATTAATGAAGGATGCCTTGATACTCATACATGTGCTCCTGTTGTTTCCTCCATTCGGGCTTTGCTTGGGGAAGGTAGAGACTGTACAGTATCCTGCCCTCCTATCGTGAGGCCAACTAAGCAAGGGGTGGCCGGCGGTGGTGCTTGGGTGGGAGCTTGAGAAATGAAAATGGAGGAAGGTGAAGAAGGGGTGTGCGTGAATGGGAGGGGGAATGGGGAAGAAATGAAGAAGGACCATTTTAGTGTGCCACGTCAGTCACTAACAGGCCAAGTAAGCATTTAACGGTGACACGTCAGCACTTCCGTCACTTGCAAACAGACTACACTAACGGAGGACCATTTTGTTATGGATGTTGCATCTTTGGAGAACCATTTTGTTGTTTCCTATATTTCAGGGACGATTTTGTTTAATCCCAAATCTTTCAAGGACCAAAATGATGTTTTACTCATAAAAATAAAATAAAAAAATGAGTGACCCTCATTCCCTTCAAAGTGGGATAAGCCAAATTGGTTGCAAAATAATAGAATATAATGTTATTTTTACATTACTCGAGAAGGTAATTTACTTTTATTCTTATCTTTAAAAATATTCATATTATATAGATATAAAACATGTTCAACCTAGCTACTTAAACTAATGACAGGGCTCAAATTTTTAATTTATATATTAAATAATACAATATATTATTCAAAATAGAGTGGAAAAAAAAAAGTAACACAAGTTATATTTTTGGTCCACAATTGTGTTGCACACTAAGGGATAGGAGGATATAGTCCTCCCCCATTCTTGAATCATCTTCTCCTTGAGGTTGGAATTTATTTCAAGTCCATGATACTACTTCCTACTAGGGACTTTCATACCTTTAACATACATTAAGTACACCTACCAATATGATCACATTTTTCCAAGAAGGTTAGAAGACAAGCGGGGTCTGATGAGAACATCAAGGGGAGTAGCTTTCATGCTTATTATTCCGAAGATCTCAGTCATATCAATAGGTTCATAAGAAGGCTTTGAGATTTCAAAGGAGTGTAGACAAGTGGCCAAAGTCAGATGAATCATTTGGAGGTCAAAAGATATGCCGGGACATATTCTTCTGCCACTTCCAAATGGTATCAACTCAAAGTGATGACCTTGATAAGTGGATTTTATACCGTTTATCTCATAATGTTCTTGCTTGATTCTTGTCTATTCTTAAGTATTTTAGGATAGGTTTTCATGATTTAAATCTCATTTTTGTAGGTATATGTTTTGGGAACCTTGGAAGCCATTTTGGAGAAATTCGGTGCAAGAAAGAAGGAAAATCATGCAAGTTGGAAGTGAAGGAAGGAATTGGGCGCCGCAACCCCCACTCAGGGCGCCACAGCGTCCCAATGCGTAACTAGCCAGATTTCAGCAAGGAGGGCGCCACAGCACCCTACACCAGGCGCCGTAGCGCCCTATGTTCAGGAAGCTGCAGACTGAGAACAGAAGGAAGGGCGCCACAACGCCTCAGCACGAGAAAAGGAGGGCGCCACAGCGCCCTACACCAGGCGCCGCAGCGCCCTAGCTTCAGCAAACAGGGATTGAAATCCAGAAAGAAGGGTGCTGGCGCCCATCAGGCAAACTTCAGGGCGCTGCAGCGCCCAAACCTAGGGCTGCAGCCCCTCGGCGGTCAACTTGTGATTTGACCTTTAAGCTTCCTAATTTCACTAGGAATCCTATTTTAATTTAATTCATTTTTCTCCTAAATTTCCTAAGAACTATAAATAGGACTCTTAAAGTCTAAATGAGGGTTCCACGCTATGGAGAGAAGAGGATTCAAGCTTGAAGATTGAGACTTTCGGCATCGAATCATCACATCCCATAGTTCAATTCTTCATCTCTTTCTTGTTATTCATGTCTAATCTGTGTATAATGTTATTTTCTGCAATTATCATGAACTAATTCCACTATCTAGGGTGGAGATGTAGCCTAGCTTAGGATGATTTTTAATTTCTAATGAATTAATCAAAAGACCTTCTTCTTAAATTGACTTCTTGATCTCCATACTTAATGCTTCTTTTTGACTGACCATCAATTTAGATGAGTAGGTGATTACAATGATACTAGAAAGTTAGTTGTGATAGAGGACCATAGGGATTAAGAACATAGATTCCATAAAAGATGTTGACACCCAAATTTGTACATGGATTATTTTTGGGATCATGGTCTTTGGAACCATATTTTGTGTGCTCAATTAAAATATTTCAATACTACAAAATAAAACAAATATAACTAAAAATGCTAACAAAAATCACAAAAAAATATATATAACTTAAAGAATATAAAAATGCAAAAAAAATTATTAATTACAAATGAATAATAAAATAAAAAAAAGCAGAGAAGAAATAAATGCTGTTGAAGGCAACACGCAAGGTAGCAAGGCAGCAATCCACATTTCAGCAAAGTCACCAGTCCAGCACCATCCCTACCATGCTTCTTGCAGCTTGAAAACAGCAGGAAATCAGCAGCTCACATCAGTGCAACTTGCACAAATTTGTGTTTATAAAA